>CM076577.1:179109394-179679917 GCA_034641835.2 Pinus albicaulis
TCAGTATTTTGGATTTTTCTTCCAAACTAGATATTTTCATGCAGCAAGGGTTCTTGATCTATGATGTACTCATAATAATGCATGCAACCATGCAATCCATTCATCATTTATATGCCCTACTAAAAATCGTAACAACTTGGCACTACACATCTGTGAAGGCTCATTTTCCACTTTAGTGCAAAAATCACCAAAAATGAAAATATTGCTCAAAATTGTTCAAATTTTCTTCTATAAGACATATGGAGGGTGGACTAAACATCCATATATGCCTCAGTAAGGAGTTCTAAGTTTTCTTTCTCTTTAAGCTTCATTTGAGCCTCTTCAAGCTTCTTTTTCACCTGTTTGAGCCTAAATTGTGAAATTTTATTCCTACGGCAATAATGACTGGCCATATGCCTCTAGAGGTTATCATTATTATTTGATTTTTTTAACATATTCTCAAGGTTCCCATTGACTCTATCAATCCAATACTCTTTGTCTTGATTGATCTCATCAAGAATGAACTCATCGAAGGTCTGCCAATGTGGTTTAGGAGCTATTGATTCTCTTTCTCTCTGAAGTGCCTTTTTGAGGCCCATTGTCCTTGGTCTTCCTATTTTTATTTCAGCCTCTGCATCCTCCAGCTCATGATCATCTACAATATCTTTTCAATTTCCCTTGCCTGCATCAACATGTATTTTAGGTTTGTCTTGGAGGAGCAGTTTTACCTTTAACTGAAGATTCTCTTGTTGTAGGAAAGTAATTTGAGAATTTCCAATGGAGAAAATATCCCTCAACTATGTCATTTCCTCATCCTTTTCCTTTATGATCTATTCAAATGATTTATCCTCAACTTTTTCTACCATTTCAACATCTAGGGGAAATTTTTCATCATGTTGGTGCAATGGTGATTCTATCTAATGCATGAGTAGTTGCTCCTCCATTTCTCTTTTCTCAGTTATAGTATGAAGTGTAGATGCATTTTTGATGGATTTGGGAGCAAAGACCTGCGTCTTTCCCTTCTCATAGGTGTGAATG
The DNA here is from genome assembly GCA_034641835.2 of Pinus albicaulis. Lineage (NCBI taxonomy): Eukaryota > Viridiplantae > Streptophyta > Pinopsida > Pinales > Pinaceae > Pinus > Pinus albicaulis. Next base: position 179,110,412 of record CM076577.1, read on the forward strand.
ACCTCAACAACCATAGGATCCCTAGGATCCTTTGAAATCTTAATTTTCATGTTGGAAGAGCCAACCTCCATTGGTTGTGCTGATACTGATGGTGATTGTGTGCTATGCATGATAAGAGGACTAGTGGTGGGCGTTGCTTCTACTTTCTCCATGAAGGTTTCCCAAGTCATGTTGATGGCTGAGAGATGAGGCAAAAAAATTAGTTTACTAGATCATGGTGGAAAATACTTAGGTGATTATCTTTGTTTATGCTCTAAACCTTCTCAGTCCTTCTAATCAAACTTCTCTACAAATAATGTGGAAAGTCAAGTTGTTTAGTAGAGGTAAAGTGCATCAATAACCTGATATGGTACCTATACAACCTATATAATCTCCCTTCACATGTGAAATATTTCATAATTAACCTCATAAAAGGAGAATATATGTTAAGGAGGTGCTTGAAAGGGAAGATGTACTCAAGGTTCTCTCTAACATAAGCTTTGATGAACAATTTGTAATCTTCAAGGTGTTAGGTCCCTGTAATTTGGAAGATTGGCAATGACCAAATAGACAAGGGTAACATCAAACCGACTTTGGATTCCTCGGATCTAGCCTTCCTGGACTCAGAGAGGGCTCTCTCTATATTTGTATAAAATATATGACTTGTTTGTTCTTAGGATGCTGATTTTAGGCTAGTTATAAGGATAGGGTTTGTTTGTTTTTTTGTTTGGTTGGGTAGGTTGTCAAGAAGAATAGATAGAGTGAGAGAGGTTCAAACCATTGGGCTATGGGGTTAGTGAAAGACTTGAAAAGGAAAACAATGAATCAAGGGCATTTCATAGGGCAAGTTAACAAAGCCAAATGGATCTTAGTAGCTTATGTGAGTGAAATGAACATTAAGTTTGTGAAAATAGTAGGTTTAAACTGAAACTAAGAACCCTTTAACAAATAATATAATAAGAAGAGATTTCACATTTACTATGAATAAAGAAATAACTAAAGGATAGGGCACACCATAAAATTCTCTGGACAAACTTCACCAAGTAAACTCTAAAACAACAATCCAATAAACCCTAGAGAGCAAGGAAACCCTAAATTCTCTAGTTATTTATCTTTAGAGAAAGAAAACATGTAAGATAGCAAGAAAGTGATAATAAAAGAGCAGGGAACTCCTAAATTCTTTAATCAGACTTCAAATACCCTTGAAATGAATTTTCAAGATAGACCAAAAGACAGGGAAAACCATAAAATTCTTTAGCCTAAACCCTAATAAGCAACACCTTAAAGAAAAACCTCAAAAACAATGTTTTAAGCTACACCAAAGGACAGGGTATACCATAAACCTTTGTGCCTTGACTACATTCAACCATTCTTGAGATAAAAAGCTAAATGGAACTAGAGAGAAATTAATAATTCTCTAATCTGACCTAGCAGAGGAAAACATTAGAGCAATAGAAGCAGACAGACTTAAGGTGCCTCTAACAACATATCTTAAGCTAAATTTTCTATTCTATTGCAAGAGAAAGATGCACAATATGGGAAACATAAGAAGAAAAGTACTAGATTATAGAAACATCACCATTAACCATGTTCATGAATCCTGCAAATATGCTTGCTCCATTTCCATTCAAATCAAAGCATTCACACAACTCCAAGTCTATGATATTGAGCTCAAAAATCAACTAACAATAAACATAAAGCCTCCATGCAGTATTTAACTTGCAAAGGAGGAGAAAAACCCACTAGCTAGAGTTTCAAAATGTCATTAATTACACATTTAAGTCTTTTTTTTCCTATGAGACCATGCAAGGCCCAAGGCACAAATATCCCAAACTCATAAATGAAAAAATAACTCCTAACAATAACTTCTCAACTAATTTTAGAGATATTTTCCTATTAAGCCTTCAAAATATATTTTTCATTTACTCCTTTTGTCTTTTGTTGAATTTCTAGCAAGGGCGCAGAGCCAAGGTTCAAGGGCACAGCGCCAAGCCAAGGGCGCAACGCCAAAACTGGAAAAATAGCTTGAGTTGCAGCTGCATTTTGGAGGCCTTCCCGGCGTCCAAATGCGCTCCATGATAGCTCATTGGAAAGCGTGTCCTATATATTTTCTAATTATTCCTTTCGTTTCTAGAATGGAGTCCATTTACCTACTCAAAAATCAATTCTCCCAAGACTGCTCAGGGCACAGTGCCAGTGCTAAAAATAGGGCAGAAAGGTGTTTTTTTGCTTTGTTTTGGCCCTTTTGAGGGACCAATTCTACTCCAAATGACTTGAAATTTTTTGAGGGTGATATAATTAGCCTAAGAATCATGAAAATGTATATTTTTCCTCAATTTTTTGCCCCAAAAAAGAGCGCAGCACCAGTGGCGTTGCGTGCTTAACCCTTCTTTCTGCAAGCAAAACAGTCAAAATTTCAAAAACTCAAAAAGATGCCAAAATTGGCTTTTAACTTGTTGATCATGTTTAGGAAGCTTTAAAGGATACATCAACAAGGATATCTAGCTTTTATTTCTCCTTTTCCTCTTTTAGGACTTGAATCTTTGCAAGGGCTCTTTTGAGCTTGGCCCTTGTAATCTTGTTTCTTAGGGCATAATGCCTTGCCATCTTCTTTTGCATGTCAAGGTCTCTCTTGGCCTTCTCCAGCTGATCCTCCAAATGTAAATTTTCCCTCTCTAGCCATGATTCCCTATAATAATCTATTTCCATGGAAAGCAGCTCACTTGGAGTGAGCTACTTTGCCAATGTTGTCTCTTGCTCTCTTTCCCGGGCTAGAACCTTCGCCAGACCAATTGTCCCTGGCCTCCTCCTAGGAATTTGTTCTTCCTCTTCTTCAATGTGATCATGAGTGTCCAAGACCTCATCTATCTTAGCCTTGGATTTTACAGCCTCTTTCCGAGCTCTGATCTCACAAATGGCTTTCTCTGTCTCTAACTGCTAGTTTTCCACCTCAAGGAAGTTTATTACATTCTTAGCCCTACCACGATTGGCTTGTAGATCTCTAATCTAGTCATCCTTGCTCTTGAGAAACATGTTTGTGATCCTCTTCTCATTCTCATCATCACTGTCAAGGTGAATTAGCCAAAATTCTTGTTTAGTATTATGTTCATCCTCTTTTTCATCAATGTCTTTCTCTACAACCTTTTCCTTACCTTTGTCAAGTTGTTTTGTTGATGATGAAGGTAGGGCCCCTTACACAGTCTGTGGAGAAAACACCCGCATATGACCTCTTTGATAGGTAAAAGGGAAATTATATATGTCAACCATATTAGTGTCATTTGTCTCACTGCCCTCTTTAATACCATCTGCCTCACAACTCTATACCTCACTAACATCTTCCTCACTGCCCTACCAAGATTGGCTTGTAGATCTCTAATCTGGGCATCCTTGCTCTTGAGAAGCATGTTTGTGATCCTCTGCTCATTCTCATCATCATTTTCAAGGTGAATTAGCTGAAATTATTGTTCAATATCATGTTCATCCTCTTTTTCATCAATTTCTTGCTCTAAAACCTTTTCCTTACCTTTTTCAAGTTTTTTTGTTGATGATGAAGGCAGGGCCCCTTCCACAATCTATGGAGAAAACACCTGACTATGACCTCTTTGTTAGGTCAAAGAGAAAGTCTCTATGTCAACCATCTCAATTTCATTTGTCTCATTGGCCTCTTTACTGCCATCTGCTTCACAACTTTCTGCCTCACTGACATCTTCCTCACTGCCACTTGCCTCACTATTGTTTGTAATATTCCAAAATTTGCATGCAACAAATTGGAATATTAATTTTTGCTTATATCATCTAGGAGGTGAATAAAATGGGTAAAGAGACCCATGAGTAGGAATAAAATCCCTCATAGTGTGAAAGGGATCATTGGAGCAGCTTATTTTAAACCTTCCAGTGTGAAAAGGGGCAATTTGCATGAGGACAAGGTCAAGTTTGACCAAGTCAACAGGGTTGCCTAAGAGGTGTAGCTTGCATGATAAGATAGCGCAGTTTGAGAGGGAGGAATATTATTTGTGGAAGAAACCCTAATTTGTGGGGTCCAAGGCAAAGATACATTCACTTGCATAAAAGGAGGAAGAGGCAGCCATAGTTAGACATCTTTGAGCATTTGATCATTTGTGTGATTAGACTATTTGCAGTCTCTGGTTACTCAGCTGAGTTGCGGTGCTCCTTAGCACGACGGATTCCTGTTTAGGATTTTCTCTCCTTCTTGAGAGGCCTCTTGAAGGATTGCACTTAATTTTCTCCACATCTTGGCTCAAGGCCAAAGCCACTGCTTCAGTCACTGTGTTATTTCCGCTGAAGTATAACGTAGTGTTGCTGGATGTTGCAGTGGAGGGTTCCACAACACCATTCATTGTATCATCTTTCATAGGAGGGAGTTTTTATTCCTCAGGAAGATTATTGAGGAATGTTTTCAGAGCTGATTTGCATATTTTGGCATCAAGGCCAAGCATCTCCTATCATAGGCAGCGCAGTCCATTCTCCATACTGTGTTATTTCAGTGCATACTTGAAGTGAGGGTTTGCACCAGCTTCTTGGAGGGAAAGATCTTCAGTGCCAGGATCAGCCTTGCACTTGTGAGATCCATTGGAGGAGGTTTATTTCAGATTTAGCATCATCTTCAGCCATATCCAATTATTTTCTATATTGAGTTGCAGCTGCTACCCAAAAACTCCAGCATTTCTGCAGATTTTCCATTTTCATGTATATTGTAGACAATCCTTCCAAGGATTGTGTATTATTGATGTATTAGTGTTTTCAGGGGTTGAGAGCTTTCTCCCCCTCATTTATTTGAGCTGATATTGTCATATCATCCTATTATCATTTTGTATGCTGCAATATCTTCTATAAACTGCGTTATTTTAGCCAGGCCTTTTCACATGTAGCAGTGCTCTTGCATTTTCTTGTACATGTTCTATTAAGGCTTTCATTTCCTAGCTTGAGTGACTGATTCCTCAAGTAATTGTACTCTTTTTCCGCTATATTATATACCTGTTGGCTATTTACATCTTCATGTACTCAGGCTTACCATAATAACTATGTCATTCCATTTTATGAGCATACATCGTTGCAGTCCCTTCATTGGGCATTTTCTAAGGACATCTAAGTGTGGGAGATCTATTTAACGCACTTAGAAGGATTTATTTGGAGCCTCCTATTGGATTTAGCACTTAAAAATATTTTTCGAAGGGATCTAAGCCTTGGTTTCAATTCCTATAGCATCCATTACTGGAAAATGTGTTTTCCAGTCATGCCTTGCTAGTTGTTCCATATTTGGAATCAGTGGTATCAAAGCTACTTTTTTGGCTCAGCCTGTGAGGCTAAGCCCAAGAAGATTAGAATATTGAAGAGGATGGGTTTTATCTCATCATATTTCAGATCCATGAATAACTTCCCCAAGGAGGATAAGCAGAGAGAAGAGGAAGAACCCTGCACTTCCTATTCTCATCAAGGAGACAAAGAAATAAGCAGGAAAAAGAATCCATATTTTGGAGAAGGAAAAGGGGATAAGCTTACAAAGATTGTTTCTAAATATGTACATATTATTCATTATTATTTCAAGAAGATCTAGAGGGATATGTGTGAAGAATCTCCAAGATATTTTGATTCAAAAGCAAACTCTAGATTATTACATGAGGAGTGTGAGAAAGCAGTTGCACATCCTAATGCACAGTACAGTCACATGCTTAGGATTGCCGGAAGAGAGATGGAAAGAGCAGAAGAGGTTGCTAGGAGGGAAAACCTTAATGATTTCTTGAAAGATTATGAGTTTCAAACTCAGAAATTCTGAGATCATCTTAGTTTTTCATAGTTTTGCAAGATGAAGGTGAAGGAAAGAGAGCAGCAGGATAGATTCATTCTATCTACCTTTGAAGGTTCACCTACATGTTCAACCAAATCTTGGTTGGAGGAGTTAGAGACCTTCTTACAGTAACACCACATTCTTGAAGATTAAGCCATCAAAGTTGCAGCGCTGCATTTGAGAGGGAAGGCTTATGCCTGGTGGATATTTGAATCTTTTTCTTTGAGAAATGTAAACATTGCATATTATAAAAATTTCACTAAGGCATTAGTGAAAATATTTGATAAAAAGACTCATGAGACACACATGGTGGGGGTAAACAAGAAAACTCAAGAAAAAGCCTTGCATGAAAACTTGAACCATACTTTGACGAGAAAGGAACTTCCATCTCACACCTTTGATCAAGGGAGCATGGAGATCTATTTTTCAAAAAAGGATCCAATTATTGGAGAGTTGGCCGCTCATGTTGCAGAGATTGAGGGAAACAATGTTGTTAGATCTAGAGTTAATCTATCACCTCAAGCAGAGGAAGAGGAGCTCTTTCTCTAGATAGAGGGATACTTGCATCTTTGTAAGGAAGTCCCCAGGATCTCATGTGTGGAGATCAAGGCACAACACATGCTCTACATGTGCCATTGTTGAGGAGGTGTGGAACCATGGAGACACCAGGAGAAGGTAGAGAGAAGACCCAACATCATGAGATGAGGATTATACATCCCTATTTTTTTTTAAAGGTTGATGCACCTAAGAAGGTGATTGGATTGCACAGTGGAAGCATGGAGAGTTTTCTCCATTCATCTATTCAGTCATCTCTTGTAGAGTATGTCTCATTGCATGCAGACATTTTGTTGGGGAGACCACTGGATCAGCAGAGGAGGATGGATGCTTCACATATTGGGGTACCACTCATGGATTTTAGGAGGGTTGAGACCTTGGTAGAGCTTGATACAGTGCTGGGAGTCTGGGGTAGACTCAAGGAGAGAGGGAGCATTCCCTCAAAATCATCTTTACCCACTTCCATTTTAGGTTTTGTGCTGTGGCAGAAGCATCAACGAAAGGATAGCAGCCTTCCAACTTGCATCTTTGGCATGGTAGATTTCAAAGAAGTTGGTTACCATATGATAGATGCTCTTCATGAGAGATCATCATTGCTGTCACTATGGAAGATAGATCCATATTGGAACTCGCAGCTATTGGTGGAGTATTCCAAGGATATTTTCACTTGCATGATATTAGATGACCAGTTGCATGAGGAGGGATATTCAGTCAGAGATGGGGTCATATTTTATCATGGCAGGATCTTATTTCTTAGAGCTTCTAAGCTCAAGGAGAAGTTGTTACATGCAGCTCATGAGGGGTTCCTTTTCAGTCCCACTTATTCTATGAGAGCATACCACACCATCATGGAGGGGTATTTTTGGATGGGCTTTGAGGAGGATATATATTAGCATATGAGCATATGCATGGATCAAATGGAGATGGAGGAGAGACATGACTATTTGAGAGAGTTATCAAAGCCACCAATTTTTCCTTTGGAGATGAGAGGAAATTCACTTATGAGCCACTCTACTTATGTGAGCAAGAGATATGGTAAGGGTATTCATTATTGTTTACATGATTATTTGTATGATGTATGCATCCCTTAACCATACATGTTCAGGATGATGCTCCAAGGAGGAGCATTCATTTTCTAGACCATATGGTTTAGATGAGGCCATAAGCATGATTGATGGCCATTCCCTGGGAGGACTTGGGGAAGAGATATATTATGGAGGACATTCTCATTGTACACCTTACATTATTCACTTCCTCCATAGTTATGAGGAGATTGGAGTAGCATGAAAGTGGTTGAGAAGCCACTTATTTTATCATTTTCTATTGTAGTTCAGAGTCAAGATGCATTGGTTGCATTTGAGGGACCATTGTCCTTCACATTTTTTGCACATGGCAGCAAGCATGATTCTCATTTTTTCTCCCTATGGTTCTGTTGTTGCTGTCTTTATGACGAGCATGCTTGGGAGAGAGACACATTGTGAGGATGTATCCTTTGAGGGAGAATCCTCTCGCACTTTTTGCACTTCATGTTCTAATGGGAGCATGAGATATGATATGGTTACCTTAACAACACAGTTGTCACTTTATGAGGTGAGCCATATGATGGATGAGATGCCATATGATGATGACTTCCAACTCATCATATATGGGGATATTTGGGCCAGCATGATTTGCAGCGTTGGAGGAGAGATATTTGGAGATCTAGTCCTCATCTTTCCACTTGAGGGTAACCTTATTGCAGCCCAGTATCAGCATAAACTCTACACTTATATTAAGTGGAGATATGGATAACGTGGGGTAGGCTACATTGTCTACCATGTGCAGACTTTCATCCCACCTACTTTGTCGAAGCCAAAGGTGGAGGAAAGTTTTCAGGAGTTGCCTAGTTGGGAGGTAGCTCATTTTGCATGGCTAATATCTTGGGGATGGATGAACCATAAGGTAGAGATAATTCCCATTATATTTCAGATCCCATTCCTTAAGGGAAACTCTAGATATCACTTTTCTATCCTCTTGAGTATTTCATTTTTACATGATAATGGCTTGATAGCTGACTTGCATGCTGAGGAGGAGCAATGTGGGGACTTGATTGATGAGATAGCATCACTTCACTTGGAGGAGATCATCATACATGGATTCTACTAGGAGAGGAGAAATAACTCAGTCTATCCTTGAACTTGCTTTAGGACAAGCAATCTTTGAGAGGGGAGGACTGTAATATTCCAAAATTTGCATGCAGCAAATTGGAATATTAATTTTTTCTTATATCATCTAGGAGGTGAATAAAATGGGTAAAGATACCCATGAGTAGGAATAAAATCCCTCATAGTGTGAAAGGTATCATTGGAGCAGCTTATTTTGCACCTTCCAGTGTGAAAAGGGGCAATTTGCATGAGGACAAGGTCAAGTTTGACCAAGTCAACAACGTTGCCTAAAAGGTGTAGCTTGCATGAGAAGACAACATAGTTTGAGAGGGAGGAATATTCTTTGTGGAAGAAACCCTAATGTGTGGGGTTCAGGGAAAAGATACATTCACTTGCATAAAAGGAGGAAGAGGCAACCATAGTGAGACATCTTTGAGCATTTGATCATTTGTCTGATTAGACTATTTGCAGTCTCCAGCTGTTCAGCTAAGTTGCAGTGCTGCTTAGCACGAGGGATTCCTGTTTAGGATTTCCTCTCCTTCTTGAGAGGCCTCTTGAAGGATTTCACTTCATTTTCTCCACATCTTGGCTCAAGGCCAAAGCCACTTATTTAGTCACTGTGTTATTTCTGCTGAAGTATAACGTAGTGTTGCTAGGTGTTGCAGTGGAGGGGTTCCACAACACCATTCCTTGTCTAATATTTCAGAGGAGGGAGCTTATATTCCTTGGGAAGGTTAGTAAGGAAGGTTTCCAGGGCTTTATTTCATATCTTGGCATTGGGCCGAGCATCTCCCATCATAGACAGCGCAGTCCATTCTCCATACTGCATTATTTCAGTGAGTACCTGCAGTGGGGCTTGCACCATCATCTTGGAGGAAGAGATCTTCAGGGATAGGATCAGCCTATCACTTGAGAGATCTATTGGAATAGGTTTATTTCATATTGCACATCATCTTCATCCATCTCCAGTTATTTTCAGAGTTGCAGTTGTTGCCTAGCAACTCCGACATTTCTGCAGAATTACCATTTGTACATGTATTGTTGCCAATCCTTCTAAGGATTGTGTATTATTATTGTATTAGTGTTTTTAGGGGTTGAGAAATTGCTCCCCCTCATTTATTTGAGCTTCTATTGTTATATCATTCTATTATCATGTATTTTTTTGCAGTGTCTCCAATGAATTGCGTTATTTTAGTCATATGAATTTTTTGCATAACAGTGTTGCTATATTGTCTTATACATGTCTCATTGAGGCTTTCATTGCCTAGTTGGAGTGATTGTTCCTCTAAGTATTGTACACATTCTCTGCTATAATAACAAAGGAAAGGATATTCATATATTTATGTGTGCTGTCTCATTAAAATAACGTTGTTACTCCATTGTGTGTTCTTGTATATGTTGCAGTCCCTTCATCGGGCATTTTCTAAAGACAACTAGGTGTGGGAGATCTGTTTAACCCACCTAGAAGGATTTATTTGGAGCCTCCTCTTGGATTTAGCAATTATACATATTTTTCTAAGGGATCCAGGTCTTGGTTTCAATTCCTGTAGCAGCCATTACTGGAAAATAAGTTTTCTAGTCATGCCTTGCTAGTTGTTTCAGATTTGGAATATTACACTATTTGCCTCATTAGTCTCTTCATTGTTTGATGCACTAGTACCATGAGATGATGGTGAGGGATTGTGAAAAGGTGATGAAGGAGGATCATCATGGGGTGAAGAAATTTGAGTGAGTGGAGAGGTAGGATCAACAGGAGGTGATGGAGGAGTAGGAATGGGAGGATGAGATGATGAAGGTGTATTTTGCTGATGATGGGCTTGTGGAGAAGTGAAAACCTCATTGGAAATGATGGTCTCCAATGGAATGTATTTTTGCTGTAATTTTTGTATAACAATAATTTTGATAAGTGAGTGATGAAAGAGACTTTGCATCTAATGAGGATAGTCTCTCTTTTGTACTATGTATGACATTTTATCAATGCTTTGGTAAAGGTAATAAGGTATGTGCAACATCCTCAGTCTAGTAAAATGCATAAGAAGCCTGATGTGGTATGAGTAAAGACAAGAGAACCTTCCCTCACATGTAAAATACTTCATGATTATTCTCATCATAGGTGCATATCTATCAAGCAGGTGAGAGAAAGGAAAAATGGATTTGTTATGGTCTTTATAGCTGGGCTTAAGGTATGGCTCAAAGTAACTCATGTTAAGATGGGCTTGATTGAAACATTTCTCCCCTACACTAGGTATGCCTGTGGCATTGGTAATAGCATCTGTAGATAGATCAAAAGTGACCCCTGGAAGGTTAACTTCTTTTTCATGCAAGTTAATGATAAATAGTCTAGTTAGCTCAGGGTGGTTTTGCACGTGCTACACCTTTTCACAAAATTCATAGAATCCTACATGTTTGAAACATGAAACAGTAAGGGGAGATGACATGATTTCTTTTGTACTAAGGGGTTCAAATATATTGATCTTTCCTCCTTTGTGATCATGCCTCCTTGGCATTTGAACTTCACCACCACTACCATTGTCCTTTGACATTGTGAATTCTGCCTTTATAAAACCCTGGAGTGTAAATGGAAAGGAGATGAAGGATGGTAACAAAATGGAAGTTTTGGAAGTTGAATGGCATGAGTGAGTGAGGGTCTAGGTGTATGAGAATGAGTGAGAGGTTAAAAAACTCAATGATAACCCTCCATCTGTACAATTTCCCTTTGTATCACTAACGCACTCCCTAGGAAGATGGAGCAATGGAAAAAAGAGATTTCAAGGTTGAAACTATTAGGGTCCTATAAATATAGGATTAATAATTTTTTAATTAACTTGGATAGTCTTGTAAATATGTACATACCTTGCTTTCTGCAATTTGTTTTCCCATATTTTGAAAAAATAAAAAAATAAAAGAAAAAATAATAAAAAATCAAAAAGAGGGTAAAAAGGTCCTAAAAGAAGAAGATCAAAGGACTTAGAAAATATAGACCCCAAAAAGAAAAAAGATGAAAATAAGACCTAGAAGTGAGCAAGTCCAAATGCCACTACTTTTACTTTTTTGCAAAATAAATGATTATGGCAAAGTGTCAATAAATGCCATAATCCATGATGAGTTAATCTGTTTAATCTTGACTTGTCATGCTTTCAATTTCATCTTTAGATAGTGAATAAAGATTTGCCAGACAGTTTAACCCTGACAAATCAGTAGATGGGTAGAAAATAATGAGGAGCTCAAAAATTTAATCTAAACCCTCGAATGAAATAAGGTAGAATTAGATAGTTTATACTTTAAAAGAATAAATGTTTCAAGCTTGCAATCCTAAATGCACCTGCCAAAAGGAAGAAAAAATGCTAGAGTTGGGTAGGTAGAAAGAAGTGGGAAAAAGCATGTAATATTCATCACCAAGAAAAATCACTAGTTTCCCCTCCCCTGTAAGTATTTAGTGTTTTAGACTATCATTCAAACAATCTCAAAGCATTTTTATGACTTTTGTTGGGACCGGACTCAAGGCTCGATGACTGATTAGTTGAAAATGTTAAATTCTTAAGTTTAATCCCCATTTTCCATTGTTTATCCCTCATTCAAACATTTTAACTCATTTTCATACATAAAGACTCATTCTTACTAAATGAGACATAAAACCCCATCTAATTAACTTCCTTCATTCATAAACATACAAAAACCCTCAAAAATGCTTTATCCTAAGTAAATGGTGAAATGATGAAAAAACAAGCTTTGCTTTACTTGTTCACTTTACTTCATATTGTGTATTTTTGTGTATTCCATTCCCCTTTTCATATTAGCTTTTAAATTAGTTTATTAAATCCTTAAATAAAAGCTTATCCTATTTATCTAATTCTGTATATCTAAATACCCCCAAAAACCCACTATTACAAAGATTTTGGACCAAAGTTATTATCCACATGTCAAAATAAAACCCAAATAAAACGCCCTTTCATCTAAAAATACCTTTAAAGAAATATCCCACCCCCTATGGTTATTAAACTAATCAACAGGTTAATACTATATAAATAAAATAAAAGTTGTGCCTAATATGTTTATTTGGGCATATCCTATGTATTTTGAAATAAAATACACCACCCTGCACATCAGCGCTTAGCCTAAATTTTTGAATGATATTTAATCATTTCATAAGTTTCAAAAAAATTAAACCCACGACCATGAAAAATTCCACCCTTTTGCTATGCCTTTATAAATTCATCCCCAAGTAATTTTTAACCCAAGGTTCTATCTGAATAAAACTAAGGTTTGTTTTCCATAGAACTTAAGCCGTTTCATTTTATCCCCACTATATAAAGCCTCAAGCTTTACATAGATTAACCCATGGTATACTTAATCTACCTTTTAACACCTACATATATATTAACCCTGGTCCCACCATTCCTTTGACCGCACCTTTCAGATAGATCTTGCCCCTTCGCGCTCGAGCACAAGATTTGACGGCTCTAAAACCATATCACACGCATAAAGTAAACGACCATCCCAACCCAAATTGGATGTTAAATGGGCCGTATTTCCCATTCTTCCCTCCAAAACGTGTCAAAATTTCATTTGATCGCGTCCATTAGAGTTAAAAAAACTTACCACTTGAAATCAACGCGATAACCACTGTTGGTTTCATTTTCAAATATGAAACCACCGCCCACCATTAATTAAGCCTACATTCAATTCAAGAAAACATGAATAAACCAAAGCATAAAACCTTCGATAAAGGTTAATTTTAATGTTTATTCATTTGTTTCAAACTCCGAAAGTGCCCTCCCGACTGTGTTAAAGCCTGTGATTGCCGATTTATCCAATAGAAACTCCAAATTGACCAGAAATCCCCCATTGAATACCAGTAAAGATATTTTTCCACTACAGAAAGCTGCTAAAGACTTAAAATTCGACCATAAGCATCCAAAAACCGTTTCAACCACCGAATACCTACATCTTAAGGTATTTTCCAAAAAATTGAAGCCTTCAAATTCAATTTTAAACCTTCTATAATAGAACCAGGCCTTTAATTAAGAGATTTCACCAAACCAATTTGCCTAAAAAAACCAAAAAAGAGGCCAAACCCTGGCCAATTTTTCCTAGGAAACCCTATCTCACATGACAAGCCTTTTTGAAGCCAAATGTGATATCCCAAAATGGGAATCACATAGTAAGCCTGCTGAAATAATGCACTCTTGAGAATTCAATGCACTGAAATGAGTTTGCAGCTCCTGGATTCCTTATATCAGCTCATATAAGATCTAAATCCAAAATGAGGGAAAAAACAAATCAAACTAGGTGGGTTAAATATATCTCCCACAAACTAGTCTAGCTGAAAATCACCCAAAGAGAGGGGCTGCAGCTATATGCAAAGGACTGCTTCAGAAATAATGCAGATCCACTGAAGAAAAGAAATAGGCCGATATGGAGGTTAAAATATCATATGTATAACAGAAAATCAGAGTTACATCGCAGCCCATAAATTGTACAAGATAGAGAATAAGACAATACAAGAGAAATCCTAAAAAATGAGGTGTTGCAGCCATAGAAAAAGTCTTCATAAACTCAACAGTGTTATTTTATTGGGGCTGAAGTAGAAGTATAATATAACTCAGATCTAGAGCAGATTTGTACATAAAATATAGATCTAATTCAGATCTTTGTACAATAAACGCTCATCTATACATTCCCCTTGGGGTTTTGTGCAAAACATGAAACACAAAGAGTAGATCTGAGATCTAGAGTTGCAGATCTGCAGAAACATTCAAAAATTACTGAATCTTATAATGAGATAGTATATCAGATCTGAAAAAAACATGGATTGGATGGCCAATCCATGGATCACCACAAGAGGAAGAATCCTAACACCAGAGATCTCTCCTTCAAAATGCAGACAAAACACCTTGTAACTTCTCCTTTGCAAATAACGTAGTCTAGGGAGAGGAACTGTGTTTTAGGCTCTAAGAATGATTTGGCTTGATGCCAAGGTCTAGATTTGAAGCTCAATAAGCTAATGCACTCTTCCAGGAGGTTAAAAGACACACTCACTGAGAAAAGGCACTAGTAAAATCTAGATCTGAGAAGATCTAGTGTCTTCCACTTGCTGCAACTCACAAGGACAACCCAACCCTCAACGGGATTAGCACTATAGGTGTAAGGTGAAGCTTGACCCAAGCCTGATAGTGGAAAATATGAAATAAGTCTCGTCCAAGAGCTGCTCAAAGGAAGGAGGTGGGATTCATAAACAGGAAAACCCCAATGAGGGATGTCTCAGCAGACAATACCTTCAAAAAATAATATCTTCAATCACCCCTTCATGCTGCTCTCCTCTTCCTTTTATAATATTGGATTCTTTTCAAAACCCTAAACCAATTCATTAGTTTAGCTCCCTTCACATGTAGAATCTCCTTCTAGAACTGTGCTATCCCTCAAAGAGGCTCAATGCATCTAGACTACGCAGTAGATATGGTCATGATTGACTTGTTCAAGTGATCAACCTCTTTCACACTCAAGGTGTCTTCATTTTGAATAGCTAGCTTGATTTTCATTCACATTGAGTTGTCTTTATTTAGGATCCACTCTTTGAGAATAAATGTTGTTGACTTGGTCAAACTTGACCTTGTCCACATAGTTTAGACATTGTTCACACATGTGGATGCTTGATCTGGTTATTTCATGATCCCTTTTCACACTATGAGGGTTTTTTATTCACACTTGAGCAATTTATGAGCCTCCTTGCCCATTTATTCATCCATATAGATTTTAAAAGAAAAAATAATATTCCTATTAGCCGTAAGCTAATTTAGGAATATTACAGTCTCCCCCTCCCAAATGTTGCTTGTCCTCAAGCAACTGCAAGGGTGCTGCAAAATCTCCCCTTCTTCTCTTCTAGCCCCTCATCCAATAGTCTCCACCATTGCTTCATATTTTCTGCAATAGTCCCATCTTCCAATGGTCCCTCCCCAATGTGCAATTTTGTCTTTGGTGAATAAACCCAATGGCTCTCATCATGAAGAAATGGAAGGTCTATGTGAAAACCTCCTTGATGATTTGTGGCCTCCTGAAGACAGAAGTGATGGGGAATCTCATTATGCATGAAATACTCCCATCTCCATGCTATCATCCAAATGAAGTGGATCACCTCCCAGCTTGGCAATCCATATAAAAAATCCTCCCCAATACATATGAGAGGCATATCCCTAGCAAACATATGGCTCACCCTACAAAGAAGCAAGTGCTCTATCATAGTGACCATATAATATCTTATGCTCCCATTGAAGCATGTAGTGCAAAAAGAGTGGGGAACTCCTTCCCCCAAGGACATATCCCACCAATGTGCCTCCCCTCCAACCATGTTCCCAAGAGTGAGAACATTTCCAACATATGGAATCATGATTAGAAACATGCTAGCTGTCATGTATGATAAAGGAGAAGGAAGATGTTCCCTCATGTGAAACCAGCACAGTTTTACCCTTAACTGCCATAGAATAGGAGATGAAAATTTCCTTCCCCAACACTTGTTTTCTGCCCCATCCTTCTTGAATTCTTGGAGAAGGTGCATCATAGTTGGTGTAAAATAATCACACCATGAATTATATAATAAATTCCCAAGATCCTCCAAGGAATGATCTGTATCAACATAGTTCATGGCCTTGAGTGGCCCATGAAACCCATCATAAATAGTGCCCCCTCTTGGCACAATGTCCTGTAAACGAGTGTTAGAAAAATATAAGCATATATGAGATACATCATAATATTCAGAAAGACAGGTTCTTCCATATACTTGTTTTATATCAGTGAGGTAACTCATGGATGAGTCCCCTCTCACACTCAATGAGTAAGGAGGTGTGAATGATGGATCTTCCCAAGAGCTATGTTCCTCCTCATATAACAAATAATCCATGCACTTCTTCATATGAAAGTGCACCTCTTCCTTGAAACCTTCCCACATGAATCCATCTAAGATAGTGTGATAGGCCCTAAAGAAACCAGTGGGTTTGGAAATCAGGATCTCATAGGTTGCATTTAGCAATTTCTCCTTGAGCTTGGAGTCTCTAGCCAAATAGATATGATCATGGCAGTAAATGACTCCCTCAACTACCTTATACCCCCCATCCATTACCTTCCCACCAAGAACCTCACATGTGAAAAGGTCCTTGGAGTATTCCATCATGAGTTCGGAATCCCAATAAGGATCTAGGCTCCCCAAAAATGACAGCGCTGTAGAGTTCTGAAATGTAGCCCCTGTCATATCATGGCTCTCCTCTTTGACATGCTTGATGTCAAAATCACATGTTGGAGCATTATAATCTTCCTTTTGCTGCCTCATTTGCAGCTGATCTTGCTCAAGACAAGATTGAAGCAGATGGAAATCAACTTCCCCTCGGAAAGTCCTTGTCTTCCAATACTTCCTTAATCTGGCCCATGCATGCAAGAGTGTTAACATCCTCCTGTCATGTCCAGAAATATCTTTTGTGAATGAAGATACCATGGGTTTCCCCAAAGATATGGAGTTTCCATGTGTCCTCATGTCCATGCCATCTTAGACTTCTGATTTCTCCTTTCTCAGCGAAGATAACTGAGTGGGAGATAGCAATGTATATTTCAAAAAATTTCTTATCTCTCTTCTAAAATCATGAGAGACTCTCTGCGCTGTGCTGGTTCCTCCCAAGGCTCCTTCCTTAGCCATGTATGCAAATGTTGCCCATAGTTGAGAGAACACTTTAGTCTTCCTCCAATCAAGAGGTGCTTGAGGTGCTCTTTTTATGACTGTGTTATCTTCTCCAGCCTTCTCTTCCTCCTCTTCAATAGTTTAAGTTGCCTCATCATCAATAAGAGACCTTAGATCTTGGTCATCTATTGAAGGAGGAATCTTCATGCCTTCCTCTTGAGAAGAGAGCCCTTCATCCAATGGAGATCTTGCCCTTGGAAAAGTATCAAACAAGCTTACACCCTCTTCTATGGTTTTTAGAGATGGAGTTGGATCCATAGACCCTCCTATCCCATGCATAACATTTGTTTGATATGGCTTGATAGTTTCAATAGAAGATTTTATACATGAAGTTTCATCAAACCTCTCTACTAATCTCTCAATAAAATTTTCATAAGTAGGTGTATTTTCATTCCTTAAGGAAAAAGATTCAACCAACCACCAAGCATATGATTTACCTTCAAAATGCAGTGCTGTTGTTGGGTGTGTGTTATATTCTTTCCACGACTATCCCCACACGTTGTATGTTGCGCCGGGCACAGCAGGGGGTTCACAGGGGGGGCGACAGCCCCCCTTGTCGGGGTCCGGGGCAACGCCCCGACGGAATTTTTTTTGGTATGCGGTCCCACTCATAGGCGGACCCACCCATGTTTTGTGAATGAGTTTTCACATGGTTTTGGGGTACGATGGTTTTTGGCCCCTGGTATTTTGTAGATCCGGTCAAGGGAACTACGGTTATGTTCTAATCTAGGGTTAATGGATTGGGGTTTATGTATGCTTCGGCATGTATATATATGTGTTGTAACACTAAAAGGAACATAATGAAAAATCAAGCTGGTCGTCCCGATTTGGGATCCAGGGGAAAATTTATGTGTTTATCTATTTTATGTTTTATGCTCTTGATATTGTTTATTTTTTGTTATAAGATTCGTGTGTAGATAATTTTTGTTCAGGGTTAAAACCTACATTTGGTATCATAGTTGTTTTGGCTTCAAGGGGACACCTTTGCTGCTGAGGTTTTTTTGCTTGGGCCTGAGGTAGACCCTGTTCAGTGGGAGATATGCGGGATTGATTCTTGCTATGAAAGAAGATGGCGAGTGGCGGAAAGATAGAGATCGAGAAATTTAATGGTCAAATTTTTGAGTTTTGGAAGCTCAAGATGGAGGATCTGCTGGTGGATAAAGATCAGTGGATCGCAGTAGATCCAGGTACTAAACCAATGGAAATTTCAGATGAAGACTGGAAGAAACTGGATCGGAAGGCTAAGAGCACAATACAGTTGTGTGTCTTAGATTCAGTATTGTTGAATGTATCTGGGGAAGCTACGGTGAAGAATTTGTGGGAAAAACTTGGGAATTTGTACCAATCTAAGTCTCTGGTGAATAAGTTGTTCCTACGGGAAAAGTTGTATAGCCTGAGGATGAAGGATGGAGACTCAGTGACAGAGCATATAAACGCCTTCAATACTATGGTAAGTCAGCTATCATCTGTTGATATTAAAATCTCAGATGAAGATAAGTGCATCAGTTTGTTGTGTTCTCTACCAGACTCATGGGATAGTCTGGTTATTGCAATAGGTAGCAATACAACTACCTTGAATTTTGATGGCATTGTCTCGGCCTTGCTGTCGGAGGAAATGAGACGGAGAAATATGGAGGGTCAAAATGGAGATGCCTTATCTGTATGAAGAAGGTCCCAAAATAGAAACAAGAATAAGGTTTCGAGTGGGAGATCTAAATCTAGAGGGAGTTCTAAATCTCCTGGAAAGTTTGTAAAGGTATGCTGGAAATGCAGAAAGGAAGGGCACTACAAAAAGGAGTGCAAATATAAAGCTCCTGAGAAAGGAAAGGGATCTGATGATGCTCCTTCTGCAGAGGAAAAAACCACCTCGGATGAAGGTGGGGATGTGTATTTGGCTTCTTCTTCAAAAACACATGTAGATCATGAGTCATGGTTAACTGACTCAGGTGCATCCTTTCACTTCACTCCCCATAGGGAGTGGTTCTGCGAGTATGAGAAATATGATGGCAACGATGTATACCTAGGGGATGATAGGAAGGCCAGAATCATCGGACATGGAAAATTCACACTGAAGCTACAAGGTGGAAGGATTAGAACACTTCCTGGTGTTCTGCATATTCCTACATTAGCCAGAAATCTGATTTCTGTAAGAAAGATGGATGATGCAAGTGTAAAAACAGTGTTTGAGAAAGATGCCTGCAAGATGGTTCGGGGAGCACTAGTATTAATGCTGGGAGTTCGGACTAGAACTCTATACAAGATACAAGGTAGTACCATTATTGATGGGTGTAACAGTTATGTGGTTCCTGAAAATGGAACGGAAAGCCTAGCTGTCTCTGGAGAAAAGACCATGCTATGGCATCAAAGGCTTGGACATATTAGAGAGAAGGGCCTTCGGATACTACATAGAAATGGTTTGGTAGAAGGTATGTCTAATTGCTCTCTGGATTTCTATTTCTGTGAACATTGTGTATATGGGAAGCAGAATCGGGTGAGTTTTCCTTCTAGTGCTAAGAGGGCGAACAAGATATTAGAACTTGTGCATAATGATGTGTTTGGACCTGTATCAGTTCCATCACTGGGAAAGTCTATGTACTATGTTTCATTCATATATGACTTCTTAAGGAATACATGGATATATTTATTGAGGAAGAAATCTGAAGTCTTTGACAAATTTAAAGAATTTAAGGCTCTGGTGGAAAACCATACAGAGAAGAAGATAAAGGCGTTGAGGATAGATAATGGTGGGGAGTTCTGCAAGAAGGAATTTGAAGAGTTCTGTAAGAAGTGTGGTTCTTTACGGTACTCCACACCTCAGCAAAACGGAGTTGCAGAAAGAATGAACAGAACGTTGATGGAAAAGGCAAGAAGCATGCTCAATGGCACTGGGTTAGGACAAGAATTCTAGGCAGAGGCAGTGGAGACTGCATGTTACTTAGTTAACAGATCACCTTCATCAGCGTTGGAGGATAAGACTCCACATGAGGTATGGATTGGTAAGAAACCCTCTCTTTCACATCTAAGGTTATTTGGATGTGATACATATGTACATGTTCCAAAGGAGAAAAGGACCAAGTTGGATAATAAATCTAAAAGGTGCATCTTTATTGGGTATAAGGATGGTTTAAAGTGTTACAAGCTTTGGAACCTAGAAACAAGGAAGGTTGTTTACAGCCGAGATGTTGTGTTTAGAGAGGTGAAAGATGTTTTTAAACATGAATTCATACCAAAGGAACTTGAGAAGATAGAGTTTGAGCTAAAGGAGGATGAATCAGACTCTACAATAGAAGAAGACTCAGAAGAGGAAGAGCCACAAACTCCAGCTTTGAGAAGATCAGTTCAGGAAAGAAGGCAACCAGAAAGGTATAGTCCATCTTCTTTCTGTTTAGGTTTTGCCTTAACTATAAATAATGATGATCCCATAACTGTTAGGGAGGCAGTAGATTTAGAGGATGGAAAACTTTGGAAGGAGGCCATGGTTGATGAAATGGCATCCTTGCACAAGAATGAGTCATGGGATCTGGTGGAGTTGTCGGCTGGAAGGAAGCCCATCGGGAGAAAATGGGTGTTTAAAAAGAAGATGAACGTAGAAGGCAAGGTGGAGAAATACAAAGCTCGGTTGGTAGCAAAAGGTTATTCCCAGGTGCCGGGAATTGATTTTGGTGATATTTTTTCTCCTGTTGCCAAGGTTACTTCTATTAGATTACTTTTATCTGTTGCTGCTACATTTGATTTTGAGATAGAACAGATGGATGTGAAGACAACATTTCTTCATGGGGATCTAGAAGAGGAGATCTACATGAAGCAACTTGAAGGCTTTATGGTGAAGGGTAAGAAAGAACTGGTATGCAGGTTGAAGAAGTCTCTGTATGGGTTAAAACAGTCACCAAGGATGTGGTATCAGAAATTTGATACCTATATACGGGGACTTGGATTCACCAGAAGCAAGGAAGATCATTGTGTTTATTTTAAATTAATTGGTGACCGTGTTATCTATTTGGTCTTGTATGTGGATGATATGTTGTTGATTGGAAATGACAAAGAAATTATCCAAGATTTGAAGACCCAACTGTTCTCCAAATTCGACATGAAGGATCTGGGTGCTGCAAACTATATTTTGGGCATGGAAACTAAGAGAGATCAGGCAAAGAGGAAGCTCTGGTTAAACCAGAGGAAGTATGTCGAGACTATATTGCAGAGGTTCAATATGCAGGATAGTAAACCGGTGAATGTTCCTATTCCTGTAGGTGTAAAGCTGTCTGCTAAACAGTGTCCCAAGACACAAGAAGAATAGGAGTATATGTCCCGTGTTCCATATGCAAGTGCAGTGGGTAGCCTGATGTATGCAATGGTCTGTACTAGACCAGACATTGCACATGCAGTGGGAGTATTGAGCAGGTTTATGTCAAACCCGGGGAAGGAGCATTGGACAGCAGTGAAGCGGGTTTTCAGATATTTACGTGGCACTAGTGATTATGGCTTGTGCTACCAGGGAAGACCAAGATTGGAAAGAATGTTGGACATTTGTGGTTTTGTTGATGCAGACTGGGCTGGAGATCTGGACCAAAGAAGATCTACAAGTGGGTATGTGTTTAACCTATTTGGAGGCGCAGTCAGTTGGATGAGTAAAAGACGGTCTGTAGTGGCTCTTTCAACTACAGAGGCAGAATACATAGCAGCCACTCATGCAAGCAAGGAAGCAGTTTGGTTGCAGAGATTGTGTTCAAGTATGGGGTTGGTACAGTAAGCTATAAGGATAGACTGTGATAGCCAAAGTGCAATTTTCCTGGCTAAGAACCCTGCTTATCATTCAAAGACAAAGCACATTGATGTTCAATATCACTTTGTTAGAGATATGGTTGAGGCTAAAAGGGTGTTGCTGGTAAAGGTGGACACTTTGAAGAATGTTGCAGATGCATTGACGAAGTCTGTGAGCACTCAGAAGTTATCTTGGTGTAGAGAAACAATGGGTGTTGAAGAATTGGCCAAATGACTAAGCTCTCCTGTGGCCCCTTGTGGAAAGAAAACAACAAGTGGGAGAATGTTGGGTGTGTGTTATATTCTTTCCACGACTAGCCCACACGCTGTACGTTGCGCCAGGCGCAGTAGGGGGTTCACAGGGGGGGCGTCAGCCCCCCCTTTCGGGGTTCGGGGCAGCACCCCGGCGAAAATGTTTTTGGTATGCGGTCCCACTCATAGGCAGACCCACCCATGTTTTGTGCATGAGTTTGCACATGGTTTTGGGGTACGATGGTTTTCGGTCCCTAGTATTTTGTAGATCCGGTAAAGGGAACTACGGTTATGCTCTAATCCAGGGTTAATGGATTGGGGTTTATGTATGCTTCGGCATGTATATATATGTATTGTAACACTAAAAGGAACATAATGAAAAATCAAGCTGGTTGTCCCGATTTGGGATCCAGGGGAAAATCTTTGTGTTTATCTATTTTATGTTTTATGCTCTTGCTATTGTTTATTTTATGTTATAATATTCATGTGTAGATGAGATTTGTTCAGGGTTAAAACCTACAGTTGCTACTTTGATGGCTTCAATTTCTGAAACTTGATGTTGTTGCACAAAGTTGTCTAGCTCCTTCACCCAAACCCTAAATAGACATTTAGGTGATCCATCAAAAGTAGATAGAAAGAATCTAACCACACCATGTTGCTTCCCCTCTGTGCTTCTATCCTCCTTGATCTTGCAGAATCCTTGGAAGTTCAAGTTATCTTTGAACTCCTTAGATTGGGCTTCATATTCCCACAAATACTCTCCAAGAGTCTCCTTCTTGGGCACACCTCCTTTCTTCCTCTTCATGAAGAAATCACTTACAGAACGTTGAAGATTTGGTGATATGGCTGAGTGAAAATATCCATGAGATGAGGATTTAGAACTTTACTCATGTATATATCTTGTAGATCTGGTCGAGGGATCTTCCTGCTCTTCCCTCCTCATTTCTATGATGTCTTTTCTGGTACCTTGCAGAACTTGAGATAGAAGTTCTGTGAACCTCTTTTCTCTAGAAAACAAGGGTTTACTCTGGTTTATCTTGCATATCTCTTGCTCCCCATGAGAAGACTCCATACTTCTTGAAGCTCATAGGCTGAGCCAAGGAAAGTTGCTCTGATACCATTGTAATATCCCAAAATGGGAATCACATAGCAAGCCTACTGAAATAATGCACTCCTAAGAATTTATTGCACTGAAATGATTTTTCAGCTCCTAGATCCCTTAGATCAGCTCATCTAATATCTAAATCCAAAAGGAGGGAAAAAAAAAAATAAAACTAAGTGGGTTAAACAGATCTCCCACAAACTAGTCTTGTTGAAAATCACCCAAAGAGAGGTGTTGCAGCTATATGCAAAGGACTGCTTCAGAAATAACGCAGATCCACTAAATAAAAGTAATAGGCTGATATGGAGGTTCAAATATCAGATGTATAACAAAAAATCAGGGTTAAATTGCAGCCCATAGATTTTACAAGGGAAAGAATAAGACAATACAGGAGAAATCCTGGAAAATGAGGTGCTACAGCGATAGAAAAAGTCGGCATAAACTCAACATCATTATTTTATTGGGGCTGAAGCAGCAGTATAATATAAATCATATCTAGAGCATATCTGTACATAAAAATATAGATTTAATTCATATCTTTGTACAATAAACCGTGTACAATAAATGCTCATCTATACATTCCCCTTGGGGTTTTGTGAAAAACATGAAGCACAGAGAGTAGATCTAAGATCTAGAGTTGTAGATCTGTAGAAATATTTAGAAATTAATAAATTATATAATTGGATAGTAGATCAGATTTGAACACATGGATTGGATGGCCAATCCATGGATCACCACAGTGAGAGGAAGAATCCTAACACCGGAGATCTCTCCTCCAAAATGCAGACAAAACACCCTACAACTTCTCCTTTGCAAATAACGTAGTCTAGGGAGAGAAACTGCACTATAGGCTCTGAGGATGATTTGGCCTGATGCCAAGGTCTGGATATGAAGCTCAATCAGCTAATGCACCCTTCCAAGAGGTTAAAAGACACACTCACTGAGAAGAGGCACTATTATCATCTAGATCTGAGCAGATCTAGTATTTCCACTTGCTACAACTCACAATGACAAGCCAACCCTCAACAGGATCAGTGTTGTAGGTGTAAGCTGAAGCTTGGCCCAAGCCTGATATTGGACAAGATGAAACAAGTCTCCTCCAAGAGCTACTCAAAGGAAGGAGGTGGGATTCCTAAATAGGAAAACCCCCAATGAGGGATGTCTCAGCAGACAATACCTTCAGAAAATAATATCTTCAACCACCCCTTCATGCTGCTCTCCTCTTCCTTTTATAATATTGGAGTCTTGTCAAACCCTAAACCACTTCATTAGTTTAGCTCCTTTCACATGTAGAATCTCCTTCTAGAACTGCGTTGTCCCTCAAGGAGGTTCAATGCATCTAGACTACACTGTAAATATGGTCATGGTTGACTTGGTCAAGTGATCAACCTCTTTCACACTCAAGGTGTCTTCATTTTGACTAGCTAGCTTAATTTTCATTCACATTGAGCTATCTTTATTTAGGATCCACTCTTTGAGAATAAATGTTGTTGACTTGGTCAAACTTGACCTTGTCCACATAGTTTAGACATTGTTCACACATGTGGATGCTTGATCTGGTTATTTCATGATCCCTTTTCACACTATGAGGGATTTTTATTCACACTTGAGCAATTTATGAGCCTCCTTGCCCATTTATTCATCCATATATATTTTAAAAGAAAAATTAATATTCCTATTAGCTGTAAGCTAATTTAGGAATATTACACCAAATTCCTAGTTTCCAAAGCCTAAAGACCAAATTTAAAGCACCTAAAGGGTTAAAACTGTTGAATATACCATAGAAGCCCTCTTTTCAATTAACCCACTCAGAAAACCTTTTTTTTTCTATTTTATGCCATTTTTACATCCCCAGATAAACCTAATTGAGCCAAAAGCCTAAAAGAATCCATCCTCAGCCTAAAAAATGCTCAATTTCCTCTCTATTTGATATAAAAAATCCTGCAAATAGTCTAATCTTGTAGTATTTATCCAAAATGACTAAGAAACAGAGAAAAAGAAAACCTGGAAGATCCAAAACACTTAAATCTGAGGGATCCAAAGCCCCTAAACCTACCCCAGTCATCACTACCAAATCTGCTACAACAGTGAATCCCCTCCAACCACTTGTAGTTGCTATAGAAAGCCCCCATTTCACTGATGTTGACTACAAAATTGTTGATCCTGTTGTAGAATTCAACCTCTTGGATATACACAATTGGTGTTATGAAAAGTACCTGGACAAGGATTAGATACCTATTTGGGAGACTCATTTGCCCAAATATATAGTTCAATTGACCCATCCTAGCCAAGATCTTATCAGATTATGTCAAAAATATTATGAACTAGATCAAAAGGCCATAGTCAATGCTAATAGAGAAATCCTTTTCACCATCACAGTAGAATCAATAAACCAAATGCTTCAATTATAGTTTGAGCATCAATCAGCCCCTCTGTCTATAGAATCTTTGACCTAGTTGTATTTAGGCCTAGACTTCCCTAGGAGGTTCATGGTATTTCAAAACTTTATGCCTTCCCATGTTGACATTCCTAAAATAAATCCTCCTTATTCCACTGCTAAATTCCTTGAAGGGTGTAGACATATTATCTCTATGCTCTCCTTTATACTTGGATACTTTACAGATGGACACACTAATGAGTCCATTCTTGGTTTCTTGTCCACCTTGTCTCCAGGCCAACCTCCATCAGTCATCTTTGACTTTGCTGCTTTCATAGCCAACAATATCCATCATCAACTGATAAAATTACCCACTAAAGGAGTTTTTAGATACTCATCCTAACTGTTTTACTTATTCTTATTCTTTCAAGCTGATAAATTTTCTATTGAATTACAAAAGATGGACTTGGAGGGTAAGCCTCTATCCATTATCTTCTGGACTTCCTTGCTCAGGAAAGAGGGCAGTAATTTCACCTACACAGATTTTTCAGACATTTTCTACATCCAGCAATGAACATTATGAATAAAGTAGTGAAACCCAGAATCAATGAGGAAATGAAAAGAATCCTACAACTTTCAGAACAGAGTAAAATGGGAGATTGGTATCTCTATGAGAAGCATACAGAGTTAAGAATTTTTGAATCCAAATTATTACCTTATAAGTTTCCTAGGTATATGAGCATGAAAATTTTTGCACTAGAGTATTTGAGACAAATTCTCAATTCTAATTCTATTAACTTCATGGCTGCCAGAAAAAAGACTCAATTTAAGTTAAAGAATTAGGTTGGTCCCTTTATCATAAACCACAGAGATGCAGAAAAAGAAATCACAAAGAGATTCGCAGAGTTTAAATTTCAAGAAAGTTTTCCATGGAACTATGATCCTCAAGGGATCCTAAGTAGTCTAAGGGTAAAATGAAAATTAACACCCTTCATACATGAGCTTAAGCCTGAGATTGAGAAATTTTCCAACCAAGTTGAATGGCTAGAAAATACACTGACAGATAAAGAAAGTAATACATAGACAGTAGGTAAAATGGACACAACACAAGCTCTAAAACTTGTAAAACAACTAGAGATATCAACAAAAATAGTTAGAGAGGAAGGATCTTATACAACACAGACAAAAACTGAGACAAAATTCAAAATAATATATAACAAGAGGCTTAAAATCAATTCAGTTGACAAGGAGAAAGTAACAATTGATGTTGATGAGACAGATGCTCCAGTAACCAATGATGACATAGCCACAACTATAATCAATGAAACACTTATGGAAATAGAAAAGGAATCAAAAACCAATCAGAATGATACATAGATGACTAAGAAGCAACATAACATGGAGGCCTCTTCCTCAAAAACAACTGAGGAAAATTATTTAGACATCAAGGATAAATACGAGCAGATAAAGTAGAAGAATGAGGAGATCAAAACAAAGATATATTCTCAATTCCTCAAACAAAAGCTTGGAAATCAAATAGGCTATTGTCAGCCTTTATTTATTCTAGTAACAAGATGATCATGTCATTTATACAACCTACTACCTCCACACCTAAAACAATAGCAGATTATAAGAAGGTGGACCTTGAGGTTAATGCAGAAACTGTCCATGAGCTAGATCAAATTGAATTTCACAGAAAAAGCTCAAAGATGCTTTATTCTACAGTAGCAACCAAGGAAATGAGTGAAAATAAGCTACAGAACACCATCATTAATATCCAGGATCAGATGAAGATAGAAAAGGCATCTTTATATGCCAAGGATCTAAGGATTAAAGCCTTAGAGGAATTATTTTTACAGGTGGGATATGATCCCTCAAACATTCAACCAGCAAAACTATCGATAAAGAAAAAGAATGATGACATAGAAGCTTTGAGGAAACAACTCAAGCTTCCTCAAAGTGAGCATCCAAAAACCAAGTAAATCCTTCAATATTAGAGTGAGAAAGAATAAATGATGAAGCTCATTCTTAAATTGACAGCACAAATCAAAGAGTTGGAAACACAAATGGACCAGCTTGTCCAAGAGAAAGAGACTTTAAAAGAGCCAGAAACTCCTACAATTCCTGAAATTCCTACAGTCATCCCAGTAATTAATACAATAGTACCTTCTACTTTAGGAGAGAAATTAGCACCAAATATCCCACTAGAAACTACAGTGCCAGTGACTTCAGTGACTACTTCAGCTACAGACTCTTCTACTACAAATATACAACAAACAGATGAAGCAAGCCAGATTGTTAAAGCTATGGAAGAAATTTCTTTAAAGACAAATGAAATCAACAGCCTGAAAAAGATGGTTGAAAATGTTGAAGCTACAAATAAGACAACTTTGATAAATGCTAAAACCCATGAACAGAAAAGAATCAGATTGGGAGAACAGATTAAGAATTTGCAAAAAGAGCTAAGTTTCACTGAGAATTTTTCATATGTAAAAAATCATCTCTGGAATAACATAGTTGAAGCCATTCACAATCAATGGCCTTCAATTCAAGTGATATATGAGCAGAGATATTTGTTGTTGGCAGCCCAGACAGAGATACAAAGGACAAAAGATGAGTTGACTGATAAGCCTGCTCAGGCTTTAAAACTCATTACATTTTTAAATAGCTTAAACAGGGAAGGAATGGAAGAATTACAAGTCTTGGACAGGACAGAAACAATCTTATAGATAAAAAAGGTTGTAACTAAGAACTTGATGAATAATCTGGAAGAAAAATGTGAGTCAATGAACATTGCCATAACAAAATTTATGGTAAAATACACAAACTTAAGACAGAGGGGCGTACTAGACATCTATGTTTTTAATGAAAATCTTATGCCCTAGAAGGATTATGATAAAAAGATCAAATAATTTGCTAAAGAGAAAGTTAATAAGCCACTAGCACAAGGCACTCCCACAGGGAAAGTCCTCCTTCAGTATTTTTAAGATCTCTTCTTTTTAAAGCATGAGATTAAACATCTCTTTGTCATCTAGCCCACTTTTTCTAGATATACAAAGGCTGATGAGAATTTCAGGAAGTTGAGGAATTTCAAAATTCCCAAGGAAGAATAATGGAAAAATTTTACTGATTTGATGTAGAGATAAGAGGTAAAACAGTCAAATAATATTATCTTAAGAAACAGTCAAATGAACAATTAAAATAAAAAGGCAGTTTACTAATTTTACTGTTAAAAAATAATTTTACAGCAGTAAATCAGTTAAGCTAATCAGATGAAAGAGTATCAGCGAAGGCAAGTCAGAAGCCAGATATTTTCTAGCAGCCAACAAGCATGACACCTTGACAGTTAAAAGCTCCTTGTTAGATAAAGCAGTTCTATTTTTTTTGGATAAAAGAGGAAAAATTGATTTTTGTTAAGCAGCTATCCCTTTTATTATGTAATGATATTTCCCTTTTCCTAAAGATATTCCTATAATTATTATAGGATATTTGTAATTACATTTTGTATAAATACTTCAACATTAGAAGTATTTTGTGTGGAATAAAATTGTTGGAATTTACTATAGACATTTGTGTTGGACATTGGAGGCTATTGTGTGTTTTATTTCAAAGTAGTAGACTCGACAAGCTAACTAGCATCACAATTCAGGATCCCTGTGATAAGCTAATGAGTGAAGTACTTACTAC
This sequence comes from Pinus albicaulis, assembly GCA_034641835.2. Classification (NCBI taxonomy): domain Eukaryota; kingdom Viridiplantae; phylum Streptophyta; class Pinopsida; order Pinales; family Pinaceae; genus Pinus; species Pinus albicaulis. The sequence continues at coordinate 179,139,794 of CM076577.1, forward strand.
TTGTAATTGTTTCCTTTCTAAGTTTCATGCATTCATTTTATGTTTGTCTGTCTAAATGTGTAACTAGGAGTATTACTACAAGATTAGTCAAGTGCTCCCTGTCTTTAACTAGTTGCCATTTTAATGTTTTCTGTTGATTTCTGGTGCAAGGTACCCTTAATTGCTCCTTCTCCCATTTTACCTCTGCCTTCTACTTCCATTTTTTGGATCAAAGGATCCTTAAGTGCCCTTTATCGCGATCATACCACCTGAAAAAAAACACTTTCCCAAATCTCTGAGGGTTATCTATCTTGCCTTGAATACATTTGTACCTTTTTGACCTTGATTTCTAGTGCTGCTAGCTTGATTTAGACTCCATAGCCCAATGGAAAAATAGATTTCTCTCTATCCTACGTCCAAGTGATTTTTTCCCACCAAACCCTTTAAACCAAAACCAAATTGTACTTTCATAACTAGCCTAATATTTTAAATGAAAACAAAGATAAATTTTAAAGAGAGAGCCCTCTTTGAATTCTAGGAAGGCTAGATCCTAGAATTTGAAGTAGGTTTGTGGTTACCTCGGTGAGTTCTCTCTTGAACATGGATAGATTACTGAGTGATAACAAAAACTTATGGTTTTACCTTAGGGTTCCATTTCATTGATTTAGAAAACACCAAAATTGCTTGAAGATGAGTGTATAGCATGTACTTACCCCTCAATATGCTTGGAGTACCTTTGGAAGATATTTTTAGGTGTTTTGGAGTGATTTGAGTGGTTAAATCACTTAGAGGACCCTCCTGGACAAGGGCACAGTGCCAACGCTGAGGGCACAACTCCAGTCCTAGGCGCGCAGCGCCAAACCTGAGCATGCAGCGACTTAAGAAATTTTTTGTGGTCTGTCGGGCAAGGGCGCAATGCCTTCCCTAGTGCATAACACTAGTGTAATTTGTATGGAGGGATATTTCCAAGGGCGCAGCACCAGATCCCAAGTGCACAATGCCAAACAAATTTTCCCAAATTCACTTGTAAAACTCACAAACTCTCTTCTCCTGAAGGCTCTTAATATTTTGAAAGATAACAATGATTCATTTACGTGTAAAATGAGTTTTTATAGGCTTATGATTTGATATTAATCTTGAAAAACCCACTTTCTAAGGTTTAAAGTCCTTTACCATTTCTCACTAAAAATTTTTACACTTTTGCTCTACAGGTGATTGAAGTGATGAATTAGACTCTCTTTTTGCTCCTTGAGGCATGATATGTTCATTTTGACACCTTTGGGAGATTAAAAACACTTGTGTAGTCTCAACCTTTAAGTTTAAGTTAACCTTTCACCTTTTTTCTTGTATTTTGATAGAGTTATGAAATTTTCTTTTGGACACGTTGACATGTTATTTTGACGTCTTTAGGATGATTTACACACATCAGCAGCTTAAAAATCTTATTTTTCTTCCACCATGGAGTTCAACTTATGCTTTTCACCCTTTTTACCACTTTCTTCAAAACACTAGGTGTCTGGAGTGCTTTACAGCAATCACCAGTGTTGTCTTCTAATTTCTCTATATCCCTTTCAAGTTCATTCGTTTCTATCTAGTTCACCTCACCTTTTTCCCTATTTCATCAATATTTTCTGATAGAATTTCTTCATTCCTGGCCTCGTGTGCCTCCTCCATGTCATTTCTGCAAGTGATCCCTATTTTGGCACTCAACTGGATCATCAAGTTAAAAACCCTAGTTATTCCATAAGACCAAGTGTTTCTTCTCTCCTTTGCTGTAAGTTGTTTTCATTCCGGGGAAAACCACCTACCTTATCAGTACTTTCTACTGATAGACCTTTCAACACTCCTACAAAAGTGCCAAAGTTTTTCCATTTTCCTCATGTGAAGACTCTGAACTGAAGGGATAGTCTTCTTTGGAGATCTTTTAGGTACTTCTTGAATAACCATGTATTCACATTCTGTTAGTATGAATATTGATTCAAAGTGTACGAAAAAATACCACTTTAGCTACGCATAACAAACATCCCTAATAGCAAGAATGACTGCTAATATCTTCAGATCTGCAGTTAGATGATCAAGACAAATGCTACAAAAATCTAGATATATGCATTAGAAGACATTAAACAGTAGAAAAATAAGATTTACTCCATAGATCCAATAGACAAGAGAAGAATATATTCAATGAAACTTTTATTAATGGCACCTGGGAGGAAAACACAAGACGGCGTTCCCTGTTCTCCTCAATGGGATGGGGTCTTGTAAGTCCTCAGCACTTCAGATTTATAATTCCTCTCTCTTGATGGTGTAGAAAACCCAGACAAAAATGGAAAATATGGCTATGATGGTGGATCAATAGCTAGACCAAGAGTTGAGATCCAGAGTGATATTTAGGCAACAAAAGGCGACAAATGGATGGGAAAACCCTTCTATTTATAACAAAATATTGAGTTAGTCTAGATATTGGTGCATAATTAAAATATTATTAACCAAATCAAGATCCAACTTTTATGGAATATTTTATTATATTTGTTGGAGGGAAAAGGAATTTGACTTGAGTCAAATCACCTTATTTGTAAATAATAAATAAATAAATGATTTATTTATCATTTTAAGGATGTGATTAAGTAATAATAAATAAATAAATGATTTATTTATCATTTTAAGGATGTGGTTAAAAAATAATAAATAAATAAATGATTTATTTATCATTTTAAGGATATGGTTGTGTAATAACCAAATAAATAATGATTTATTTAATTATTTAAGGGAGATTTAGTCATATTTAACAAAGAATATTATTTAAGTAATGTTTAAATAATTATTCTTAGAAAATAATAAGATAAATAATGATTTATCTAATTAATTTCCTTGTTTTGGGTTAAATATAACCGGGAATATTAATTAAACTGTTGTTTAACTAATTATTCCTTGAGGAAAATCAAACAAATATGGATTTATTTAATGTTTCCCCATGGGGTTTCCTGTTTAGACCATAAAAAACTTAATAAAGGTGGTTTACTAAGTTATTTTTCATAGTGAATGCGATTTTACTTGGGGTAAAATTGGTCTTACTTGGTGTACTTGGGTCCATCTAATACCAATGGATTAGACAACCAAAAAATGGTGTAACAAATTTCCCCCTAGCGTGCGAGCATTAGGAGCTAATCATATGAACGAAGTAGTTTGTAAGAACTCAATCACTAGACAACAATGGGGAAGTCAAAGAGAGAGGATTGTAAGGTAGACCAAAGTGTTGAAAGAACTAGACCCTGAGGAGGTGAATTGAAGGTGCCACAAGTATTTTTTATAAGTGAGTACCTACTATAGGCAACGGGGGAGGCATACCTATGCCCGCCGAGGCAATAGTACAAACAATAAGGCATCTGGAAAACCACGAGACGACATAATGCTGGCATAAACATGAGCCAGATAAATAACACGATAATGAATCCCACATACATATTGTGCCTAGGATAACAGCCAGGACTTGTAAAATGATATCCGAGTACATGAGATATAAATGCAACTGAGATGACCCTGAAAGCACGAAAGGGCTCTGAAAAGCTTACTGATACATGAAAACAAAAAGGCATTGCAAGCGGCTGAAGCCGACATCATCAAATGTATGGAGCTGCATCAAAGGTTGTAATGAAGATGTAATTTGAGTGTGTGAGGGGCTACCTATAGGGCCACCCCCTCATGAGGGCTGAGACATCTCACACACATTTGGGGATCACCGATGTCAGCTGCTGCATCACAGGACCATGAAGTATACGGATCTTGATCATGCTGAAAAGGAGCTGGAGTAGAGAAACAATCAAGTCAAAGGGCGATGAGGAGTCCCTTTGCCTGATCTAAGGCACCGAACAAGAGTGGGAGATGGAACCAAGGTACACCGCCCTCTAGACCTATCTTCTGGAATGAATGAGTTGATGTCGATAGAAGGAGGTCTGCCATAGGTGAGGCAATAAGGGATCCTCAACTAAGGCATGAGAGAAAATAGTAGAGTGATTGACAGACTGACACCAATGATGATGATGAAATGGGGGGAACTGAGTAGCGAATGGATGACTTCCCTTATTAGATCATAAATGGCATGGATGACCTGGCAGCGACTGACACGATATCATAAGGGATAGGGGACAGTGGGACTAAAGGCCATAATGAGTGACACAAGAGAGGGACCAAGCAATGAAGGATGGACAACTATAGCAGGGTGCGAAGGGACTCGAGATAGACTCCATGAAATAAATGATGACTCAAATCGGATGCTCTAAACAAGGCTGACTTGATGGTGCTACCACACAAGAAAAGGGTCCAATGGGGACCATAAAAGCATGATTACAAGATGGTAACTCACAACGAAAGTCGACACGAGCGTGAATAAGTATGGAGGCAACATGGTGCCCCCGGTACGAGTGTTGCAAGTGAAGAAATTCAATTTTGAGGAAGGGTGAAGTGGCGCTTCTTGGACAAAATGTGTCTTGGTAAAGTATCAAATCACAAAAATCTAATAGATACCCATTTGAGAGCTTGGTGGGATCCTTCCAATGGTATAGACGGTTCGTCAAACTGAGCTACAGTTTGGTCGCAGTAAATGAAAGAAAAATTAGGGGTTTTCTTTTAAGAAGGCATTTTCCTTCCAGATTCACTTATTTGTTGGTGGAGCTGTGGTGAATATCGTGAGGAGAGGAGGCCTTAAATCTTGTGGCAGTTGTAGCGGATAAACTAACTGTTGGAATTTAAGATCCTACAGTTTTAGGTAAGATTCCTCATCCTACTTTTCATTTTAGTGAGTTGAAAGTTTAGCTTAGGTACCTAGAGCTCATGAACAGGCCAGGTCGTACTTTTCTTGGGGTCTGTTCTACGACCTGGGTAGTAGGTACTGGGCATACTGGGCAGAAAACTACTACCTGTCCCATGGGAGGACCTAGAAAGTGTCACCTGTTAGAGAAAGGGGGTTTCAGTGCTGTTATGAGCTGAGATCTGAAATTTTATGGTTGAGGGGCATGGGTGCCCCCAGGCATGTTATAGACATGCCAAAATGTATTTAGAAAAAGGGAGATCTAAAAATATTTTAATGATGTGGTGTGCCACTTGTTTTCGGTATGGTTATGCAGTTTGAGAAAGGAAATAGGCAATTACCAACCTCTTTTGGCACTACATATATGAATTAAATGGACTTTAAGTTTCTGGGTTGGCATACATGGTGTTGCTATCCCAAAGGTAGGATTTGGGGATAATGAACTAATGTTCTCCCAGAAAATTCATAGTTTGGTCAACCACAATGTCTATGAGACTGAGTTGTTGATTAAATATGAAGGAATGATGAGGGGTATCATCCCTATAGCGATCTTGAAGTGATATGGGACTCTAGAGGTTCTTCTAAATGTGGAAGAATAATGGGACTAGAGTCGACACGACTAGATTCACTAGGAGAGTGGTGGAGAACTGCTTCTCTTGGTCTCTCAAATATGGGTGCCCCCTTACCTAAACATCGGGTGTCAATTTAATGGCCACAAGGTGAATGTGGTTCGAACGCATGAGTTCGATGTGAGGGGGGGATAGATAAAGTCAGGAGTGGTCGCTGCTTCCATAATGTCGTCATCATAATAGAAGATGGGGTGACTGATGGAATAAAGACCACATGACATGGCGAAGTGACCTTACTCCTCGTCATGAGAGGATAGGTTAGCATACGCATCGTCACAAGGGGTGACAGAAGAGTGAGTAGACAGAGGATCTACTGATGTTGAGACTGGGGAGGGTGCTGAAGGGAGGTTAGGCAAAACATCCGAGGAGGTCTCATCATGGAATTCCGACCGAGGCCCCGTTATCTCAACATCATAAGGGGAAAAGTTAATGGGATAATCTGTGTCATCGAGTGTTGCCGAAGCAAGATGCGAAAATAAGGTAGTGGAGGACTCATTGCGCTCGGCCTCAAATTTGTGTAAGTCTTCTAACGAGGAACGATACTCTTCGAGGTGAGGACAAAAGTGATTTTAATGGCCATGGAAATCACACAAAGCACAAGGGTGATTTGTGCGCAATGGTTTGAGTTTCTGGATTGAATCGGGTATAGTGACATATACCTCTGGGATATCAGATTCCAGAAATGGCTCATTGACTATGGTCTTGAGATGAGGAAATTCTGGAAAAGTATGTGTGGTGTGGCCGACAACATCACAAATAGCACACTGGATGGTATGCTTTGGAGGTCGAGAAGGGGCAGGGTTTGTCGGGGTAGCCTTTTCCTTTGATTCCCCCTTGCGAGCTTTTCCCTTCTTACCCTAAGTGGTCGCAATGGGAGGTGGTTCCTGTTGAGGTGAATGAGGCATTGTTGCAGTGGGAGAAGTCATAGGGACCGGTTGAACTGGGTTCAAAGTGAGATAAGGTTTAGGCTGACCAGGCGGGGTAGCGGCTGGAGGATCAAGGTACGAGACGGGAATCCCAAGGGTCAAGTTAGGAAGAGAGAGGGTGGCCATAACAGGTACTATGTACACTCCTGGTGGGGGAGCTAGGAACAGTATCTGACCAGAGGGGTAATGACCAGGCGGGACGATGCCAAGATGGTTGAGGCCGGGAGGAACCATCCCAGGAGGGTAAAGAGGGTAATGAGTACCAACTGACGGTGAAGGGCTGGGAGAAGAAGGCTCAGAAGGCTGATCAGAGGACATCATGAAAATCTAGTAATCGGGGGAACCAGATGGAAGAGATTGAGTGGCCACCTGTCCTTTAGGTGGTTGGGTAGCCATAAATCTCTGTTGAGGGAAAGGATCAGTAAGCACAACCGGCTAACTAGGTGTAGAACTGGGAGGAATGGAAGGGATGGCTTGTTGTCCTCTCAATGTTGCTTGAGATTCCCATAGTTGTTGCATTTGTGGCAGAAAAGAACAATCATGCGTATAATGACCATAAATACCACAACAAGAATAGGGCTTGTTCATACGAAGAGGCCTATCCTACTTGGGCTGAGTGCCTTGTTGCTGGTGTGTAGTGTTAGGAGCATTACCTTGATTAGGTCCAAGATTACCAAAGGTAGCTTGATTTTGATTTCCTTTCCTCTTCCTTTTTGAGGTAAGAGGATTAGTCGTGCCTTGCTGTGCGTACACCTACCCCGGAGGGGGTGGTGGTTGCTATTGCGGGGATTGAAAAGGCAAGGGAGGAGGAGGTGCTAATGCTGTAGGAGCTGGAGCACCAGGCTATGGGTACAGATAATAAGGAGGTTGGGTAGCAATGTGGTAAACAAGATTTTGGAAAAAATAAGGAGGCATTCTGTATCCTGGATACATGCTACTGGTAGGGGGAAAATTGCAGGAGGTGCTAGTCCCTCCTTGAGGAAAACCATAGCCCATGGAAGGTTGAGCATACGGATTAAAGAGAGCTCCAATGGTATCGTCAGCGACGTGAGATGCCCCTGGTGTGTTGGCACCACCGGGTCTAGGAAGATCAGGTAGAACGGTATAAACATAACCCGACTGAGCGTAGATCAGGTCATATTTTAATGGAATTTGGAGAGTGGCTTCTTTGGTTTAAGTTAAGTGTGATGTGACATCTTTCCCAATAGGTGACAAGAGAGTCCTAAGGAACCAGTCCATATAGACACGGTCTTTGAAGGTAGGGGATCGACATAGGCTTTGTCTTCTTTGCCATTCCTGAACATGGTCGGATAGGCGGGTCGCAGATGATTGACAGAAGGAGGTCAAGAGCTCAGTCCCATTGTCGTAACGAGGGGGAAGCTATAAATAAGACAAAAAGGCCCAGGAAAGAGTTGCAAAAGTGGTATGAGAGGAAGGGGCCTAATCAACATACCACTTAGAAGCTTCACCAATAAACGTTCGTTGGAACAATCGAAGACGGACAAAGTCATCGGTAATGGAATTAGATGAATACCACATGTGGAAAGATCTAACATCATTTGAGGGATCTTTTCCAGCAAGACCTTCAAACTTTGGGATGTCTGAAGGGAGATTTGTTGGCATAGTAGGCCAACTAGAGTCATGGTGTATGAGGTCATTTATCAACTGGTCGAATTCAGGGAGGCTGAGGCCTACCATGAAAGGAAGCAAGGGTGCACCCAGGGTAGTGTTCGTTGCAGTCCCACTAGTGGTATTCCCGGCGGGAGGGCCAGGGTTACCACTAGTATTAGGTCCTGCACCAGACATGGTGAAGGTGATAGGGGGAGAACTGAAGGTGGAACGAGAAGGAGAACCCAAAGGACCAGAAGAAGAGTTGGAGTGCGGACTCGGTTGAGGACTAACTCGAATCCTATGCGGAGGAGTAAGTCTCCCTACCGGAAACTGAGGATGAAGGCCAAGAAGTCTCCAGGATGAACGCCTTGGTGGCAAAATGGTGATGACATGAACATGACACAAAGGAAAAAGAGACCGAAAAGGGAAAGGAGGTGCATGATCAACTGATTACAACGTCGAAACAAGGGCAGAGAGGTGCATGATCAATTGATTTCAATGTTTTAGAGTCTTTTCTTGACGATGTTAACCAAGCCCTTTTTCGCTTAGGGTGTGTGTGTAAAAAGTGTGTAAATTTTAATTTTTAAACATAGACATTTGTAGAGAAAAATAAAAAGGTGTGTTGTATAGCTGTAAATAACCTGCAAATGATAGTATATAAGCCTGCAAATCAGAAAATAAACAGCTAATAATGCAATAATCTAAACCCAAGAAGGTGGGCCTCTCAACAACTAGTCTATAGGTGAGTGAAAAAACTAATCAAAACACACTAAAAAACCCAATATATCTAAGGTCATAAGGGACAAGGATCTAAAGGAAAAAATATGTTGGAAAGTGGTGCAAAAACAACAACAAATCAAAGGAAGAATTTCTATATAAAGAGGTGGCAAAAGGCTATCTCCAGGAGGGAAGCAGAGTGCACCCTAAAAGAAAACCCAAACAAAGATAAATGAGGAGTTTTGGATGGATAACAAGCCGATCTGAAGTGGAACTGAAGGTGAGGTGTCAGATAAAAAAAAATGGCTGAAGACTCTGAAATTTTAGACAACCTGGAACAACAAAAACTCTTCGACAAAAAGTGGAGGGTACTGAAGCCTTAGGGGGCTAGGTTCCCACTTAGTTGAGTGAAACATAACAAGTACATGTCCAGAACGGGTGGAGATGGAGGTCAGACAACCCTGAACAGAGGCTCAGACAAACCTAGAAAACTTTCAGAAAAAATCCCTGCAAAATGTCCAGGTCGCAGTTTCTGACCTGCTTTCAGCAGAGGTCGCACTTTTTGACCAGTAAAGTGTGCCTTGGAGGTGTAGGTCACAGGTTTTGGGCTGAAAAGTGTGCCCTGCACTTCTGGAACTCTTGGCGGTAGATTTTAGAAAAAGTTGTTGTCTCTGCTGCGGCTGATGTCTGTCACCTACGCAATAGGTCTGAAAACACACGAAAGTCAGAATTTTGATCGTTTTAGGGTTTTATGGGTTAAAAACAACATCAAGAAAAGAAAAAACAAGGGGCCGAAGAGAAATCTTAGGGTTTGAAGCAACTGGATATGCAAGGATCAGAAAAACGACAGCGGTCGTAATTGTAAACCCATGTGGAGTTGCCAGTTGTTAGTATGAATCTTGATTCGAAGTGTACAAAAAAATACCACTTTAGTTGTGCATAACAAACAACCCTAACAGCAGAAGTGACTGCTAATATCTTCAGATCTGCAGTTAGATGATCAAGACAAATTCTGCAAAAATCTAGATCTATGTATTAGAAGACATTAAACAGTAGAAAAATAAGATTTACTCCGTAGATCCAATAGACAAGAGAAGAATATATTCAATGAAATTTTGATTAATGGAACCTGGGAGGAAAACACAAGAGGGTGTTCCCTATTATCCTCAATGGTATGGGTTCTTGTAAGTCCTCAGCACTTCAAATTTAGAATTCCTCTAACTTGATGGTGTAGAAAAACCCAGACAAAAATGGAAAATATGGCTATGATGGTGGATCAATAGCCAGACCAAGAGTTGAGATCCAGAGTGATCTTTAGGCAACAAAGGGTGACAAATGGATGGGAAAACCCTTCTATTTATAACAAAATATTGAGTTAGTCTAGATATTGGTGCATAGTTAAAATATTATTAACCAACTCAAGATCCAACTTTTATGGAATATTTTATTATATTTGTTGGAGGGAAAAAGAATTTGACTTGAGTCAAATCCCCTTATTTGTAAATAATAGATAAATAAATGATTTATTTATCATGTTAAGGATGTGATTAAGTAATAATAAATAAATAATTGATTTATTTATCATTTTAAGGATGTGGTTAAAAAATAATAAATAAATAAATGATTTATTTATCATTTTAAGGATATGGTTGTGTAATAACCAAATAAATAATGATTTATTTAATTATTTAAGGGAGATTTAGTCATATTTAATAAAGAATATTATTTAAGTAATGTTTAAATAATTATTTTTCGAAAATAATAAGATAAATAATGATTTATCTAATTAATGTCCTTGTTTTGGGTTAAATATAACCAGGAATATTAATTAAACTATTGTTTGACTAATTATTTCTTGAGGAAAATCAAACAAATATGGATTTATTTAATGTTTCCCCATGGGGTTTCCTATTTAGACCATAAACAACTTAATAAAGGTGGTTTACTAAGTTATTTTTCATAGTGAATGTGATTTTACTTGGGGTAAAATTGGTCTTACTTGGTGTACTTGGGTCCATCTAATAACAATGGATTAGATGACAAAAAATGGTGTAACACATTCTATTACATCTGAGCCATATTCTAGAAAATGAAAATCAATGCCTAAGACATCCAAAGACAACCTTAAATCATGCGAAACCCTAAGATAAATAATGATTTATCTAATTAATGTCCTTGTTTTGGGTGAAATATAACCAGGAATATTAATTAAACTATTGTTTGACTAATTATTTCTTGAGGAAAATCAAACAAATATGGATTTATTTAATGTTTCCCCGTGGGGTTTCCTATTTAGACCATAAACAACTTAATAAAGGTGGTTTACTAAGTTATTTTTCATAGTGAATGTGATTTTACTTGGGGTAAAATTGGTCTTACTTGGTGTACTTGGGTCCATCTAATAACAATGGATTAGATGACAAAAAATGGTGTAACACATTCTATTACATCTGAGCCATATTCTAGAAAATGAAAATCAATGCCTAAGACATCCAAAGACAACCTTAAAACATGCGAAACCCTAATGACCTAGTGGGAGGGTCCTTTGACCTAATCTTGACTGAAAATTGGGTTTGAGGCTTCAAGTGAAAAACATAGTATTGTCAAAGTGTTGTATTGAAGATCCAAAATCCAATGCACTTGATTTATCTAAAGAGCCTACAGAGATAGCCTTGAGACCATCAATTCTTGAGGAACCTAGAGAACATGGGAATGAGTAGGCTATAGGAAACCCTAGAGGGAAAGCAGAGTTTATGGATAGAGGAAAAATGGGGCAATGAGGTTATATGCAGGGAGGGAGGCTAAAAATTATAGGTAAAAGCCTATGATGATTCTTCCAGGAGAAACAGGGTGACTTTGAGATGGAAAACTTGATAAATAGTGAAAATTTTTCTTTAAGGATAATGAAGGCAGTGAGATTTCTGAAACTCACAATATTCAAGGAAGGTTGTTTTTAGAAATCTAGAACCAATATATAGTCATATAAAGATAGTGAAAAATATTGATGACTAATATTAGCTCCACTTGGGGAGGGCAGCTCCTTTCAGGAGGTGTCAAGATCCTCAGAGTTCAGATCTTTGTTTTTGCAGATAAAAAGCCTCATCCATGCTTGTTGATTTATTCCTATTCTTTCATTTTTCAAGGCTGATATTTGCTGTTGTTGTTTGAAACTGTGATCTTATCATCTACAAACCATGATTGCTTCAATATCAATACTACCTACCCATCATACCTTTCCTAACATTTTTTCTTCACTTGGGTGCATTTGGATTGGAAAACCCTTGACATAATTTTTTCTTTTGAAAGAATAAAAAATATCTACTTCTACCCTTATCACTTCCAAGAGCTAAAATTACACTAATGAACTCTTTTATTCTCTACCTAATCTACTTATCTATCAAGTTTAAGCAGTTTGACAGATTTTCATTCTCTAACCTATCAACACAAAATTTAAAGCATGACCAAATCAAGGTTAAGTTGTTTGATTTGTCATGAGCCGTGGCATCTTGGACAAGTGGCACACAAATTTTATTTTTGTACAAGTAAAACTAGAAACTTGAGGGCTCATAATTTGAAAATTTTCACTCATCCCTCTCCTTTCTCTTTGGTTTAGATTTAATCTTTGGGAACCAACATCTTTTCCTAACTTAGTCTATTGATGAGCCAAGTTCAAATGGTTTGGAAAATATTTCTTTTCTAACTTATCAATAGAAATTTAAAAAAAGTTCAATCATGGTTAGGCTGTATGACTGAACAAGACTTTTCTTTCTCAAAGTAGTAGCATTTGGACTTGCACACTTTCAGACATATTCTTTTTTTTTTGTATGGGGCTTTACATATTCTTTAAACCTGCCCTCTTTTTCTTCTTTTCTTTGTTTTCTTGTTTCATTTTTCTGATCTTTCATCAATAAATGTTACGTACAATGAATAAAAATTCAAGCTAGGAACTTTTAAAAAAAATAGTGCTTGACCATCCTACCATTTACAGGACCTCCAAGTAGCTATGTTCCATCTAGTTCTTGTAGGAATAATGCATTGTTACCTCTAACTGAATGGATGTTGTATGGACCCTTCCATATTTTTTCAAATTTGCATGCTTGCCTTTGTCCTCTCTTCTTTAATCCCACTTCAGCACATTGTCTCTAATCTGGAAATCATTGGCTTTAGTCCTTCTATCAAAGATCTTCCTGATGTTCTCTTGCATTACTTGTGTTCTGTTGTAAACTTCTTCTCTTGATTGCTACAAATGAATGGTTTGGTTCAACCTCCTTTGCATATCATTCTCTTCTGATTGTACCTCTTGGAGGAGCTTCATCTCTGGGATTCCTAAGGATGTTGGAAAAACTGCATCCATGCCATACACTAGCTGATAGGGAGACATGTTAATTGATTTCTTGCTTGTTAATCTGTTTGCCCATAGTGCATGCACTAATTTGTTGTACCATGACTTTTTGTTCTCCTCCAAAAAATTCTTGATGATTTTTACCAAAATTTTGTTAGAGGACTTAGCCATCCCATTACCTCGAGGGTAATAAGCTGTAGAATTCCCTAGTGCGATATGATATTTGTGGCAAAACTCCACCATTCTCTTGGACTTAAACGCAGCAGCTTTATCAGTGATGATTTTCTCGGACAACCAAATCTAGACAAAATATTTTTTTCAAGGAATTTGATGATTACCAAGTCAGTGGCATTCCTTGAAGGGATGGCTTCTATCCATTTGGTGAAATAGTTAGTTGCAGTGAGGATCCATTTGTGTTGGGCAGAGCAGGCGGGGTGGATTTCTCCAATGAAATCTAAACCCCATTGTTGAAAAGGAGTTTCAACACTGATAGGATGCAAAGGCAAAGGTAGTACTTTTCTCTTTCCCTCAAATATTTGGCATTTATGGCAAGTCACTACTAGCTTGTGGATATCAGGGAAAAGAGTGAGCCAATAAAAACCAACTCTAAGGATTTTGTTGGCAGTGGTTTTCCAATAGAGATGACCTCCACACTCTCCTTCATGAAAGTCATGCATGATTCTATCTACGTCATCTTTAAGTAAACTTTTAAGCCGGATACCAACATAATTTTTCCAATATAAAGCTTTATCTAGGATGCAAAAATTTATAGCCTTTTGTTTCAAGAATATAGCCTTGGTTTTGGAAAAATTAGGAGGATCATTTAGATTAAAAAGAACATGTAATATGTCAGCATACTAGAGTGAGTTCAGAAATGCTTCTTCATAGGTGGAGTCACCAGCTCCTCTTGTTCATCCAAGGAATGTATCATGTTTATGTCCAATGCTTGAAAGTTTGCTTCAGCCATCAATTTGGCTAGCCCTTTCCATTTGATTAGCTTGGTGGGCTTGATTTCCCAATCATAATCTAATATGACAGCAAACCACTTACCTCTTTTACCATAAGGATCCTGAGTTAGTATGTCCTTAACAAGTACATGAGGAACAAAAGAAATGACATCTGAATGCAAGCTGTAAACTCTGAAATATTTTAAGGCTTTGATTAAGGAAAAATCTTGTTTTTCCAAGATGTTATATTTTAGACGTGCATCTCTTAGTGCCTTTCTAAATAAAGCTATGGGTTGTTCTTGTCCCATTATGTTCTTTTGTAGCAATACTGTACCAATGGTGTGTTCCAATGCAAATGAGAAGATGAAGAAATACTTGGTAAAGTCAGGGCTAATTAGAACTGGTGTTTGGGTAAGTGCTTGTTTTACCAGTTCAAAGGATTTCTTTGCTTCTATGGTACATTTTACTTCAATTTCTTTTTTCAACATGTTTGTAATGTTTCTTAGGAGTTCAACAAGGTTTGGTATGAACCTCCTTAGGAAATTTATCTTTCCAATGAAGTATTGCAGCTCTTTGATGTTCCTAGGGTGACTGATCTGCAATATACCCTCAATAAAATCAAACAAATATGGATTTATTTAATTTTTCCCCATGGGGTTTCCTATTTATACCATAAACAACTTAATAAAGGTGGTTTATTAAGTTATTTTTCATAGTGAATGTGATTTTACTTGGGGCAAAATTGGTATTACTTGGTGTACTTGGGTCCATCTAATAACAGTGGATTAGATGACAAAAAATGGTGTAACACATTCTATTACATCTGAGCCATATTCTAGCAAAGGAAAAGCAATGCCTAAGACATCCAAAGACAACCTTAAAACATGTGAAACCATAATGACCTAGTGGGAGGGTCCTTTGACCTAATCTTGACTGAAAATTGGCTTTGATGCTTCAAGTGAAAAACATAGTATTGTCAAAGTGCTGTATTGAAGATCCAAAATCCAATGTACTTGATTTATCTAAAGAGTCTACAAAGATAGCCTTGAGACCATCAATTCTTGAGGAACCTGTAGAACATGGGAATGAGTAAGCTATAGGAAACCCTAGAGGGAAAGTAGAGTTTATGGATATAGGAAAAATGGCGCAATGAGGTTATATGCAGGGAGGGAGGCTAAAAATGATATGTAAAAGCCTATGATGATTCTTCCAGGAGCAACAGGGTGACTTTGAGATGGAAAACTTGATAAATACTGAAAAAGTTTCTTTAAGGATAATGAAGGCAGTGAGATTTCTAAAACTCGCAATATTCAAGGAAGGTTTTTTTTTAAAATCTAGAACCAATCTATAGTCATCTAAAGATAGTGAAAAATATTGATGACTAATAGTGGCCCCACTTGGGGAGGGCAGCTCCTTTCAGGAGGTGTCAATATCCTCAGAGTTTAGATCTCTGGTTTTGTAGATAAAAAGCCTCATCCATGCTTGTTGATTTATTCCTGTTCTTTCATTTTTCAAGGCTAATCTTTGCTGTTGTTTTTTGAAACTGTGATCTTATAATCTACAAAACATGATTGCTTCAGTATCAATACTACCTACCCATCATACCTTTCCTAACATTTTTTTCTTCACTTGGGTGTATTTGGATTGGAAAACACTTGACATCATTTTTTCTTTTGAAAGAATAAAAACTATATACTTCTACCCTTATCACTTCCAAGAGCTCAAATTAGACTAATGAACTCTTTTATTCTCTACCTAATCTACTTATCTATCAATTTTAAGCAGTTTGATTGATTTTCATTCTCTAACCTATCAACACAAAATTTAAAGCATGACCAAATCAAGGTTAAGTTGTTTGATTTATCATGAGCTATGGCATCTTGGACAAGTGGCACATAGATTTTATTTTTGTATGAGTAAAACTAGAAACTTGAGGGCTCATAATTTGAAATTTTTCACTCATCCCTCTCCTTTCTCTTTGGTTCAGATTTAATCTTTGGGAACCAACATATTTTCCTAACCTAGTCTACTGATGAGCCAAGTTCAAAAGGTTTGGAAAATATTTCTTTTCTAACTTATCAATAGAAATTTAAAACATGTTCAATCATGGTTAGGTTGTATGACTGAACAA
The DNA here is from genome assembly GCA_034641835.2 of Pinus albicaulis. Taxonomy (NCBI): domain Eukaryota; kingdom Viridiplantae; phylum Streptophyta; class Pinopsida; order Pinales; family Pinaceae; genus Pinus; species Pinus albicaulis. The sequence goes on from CM076577.1 coordinate 179,155,880, forward strand.
GACTTTTCTTTCTCAAAGTAGTAGCATTTGGACTTGCACGCTTTCATACATATTCTTTTTTTTTGTATGGGGCTTTACCTATTCTTTAAACCTGCCCTCTTTTTCTTCTTTTCTTTGTTTTTGTGTTTCATTTTTATGATCTTTCATCAATATATGTTATGTAAAATGAATAAAACTTCAAACTAGGAAATTTTAACAAAAATAGTGCCTGAGCATCCTGCCATTTACAGGACCTCCAAATAGCTCTGTTCCATCTAGTTCTTGTAGGAAGAATGCATTGTTACCTCTAACTGAATGGATGTTGTATGGACCCTTCCATAGTTTTTCAAATTTTCCATGCTTGCCTTTTTCCTCTCTTCTTTAATCCCACTTCAGCACATTGTCTCCAATTTGGAAATCATTGGATTTAGTCCTTCTATCAAAGATCTTCCTGATGTTCTCTTACACTGCTTGTGTTCCGCTGTAAACTTCTTCTTTTGATTGCTGCAAATGAATGGTTTGGCTCAGCCTCCTTTGCATATCATTCTCTTTTGATTGTACCTCTTAGAGGAGCTTCATCTTTGGGATTCCTAAGGATGTTGGAAAAATTGCATCCATTCCATACACTAGCTGATATGGAGACATGTTAATTGATTTCTTGCTTGTTAATCTGTCTGCCCATAGTGCAAGCACTATTTTTTTGTGCCATGACTTTTTGTTCTCCTCCAACAACTTCTTGGTGATGTTTACCAAACTTTTGTTAGAGGACTCAACCAACCCATTACCTTGAGGGTAATAAGCTGTAGAATTCCCTAGTGCGATATGATATTTGTGGCAAAAGTCCACCATTCTCTTGGACTTAAATGCAGTAGCATTATCAGTGATGATGTTTCTCGGACAACCAAATCTGGACAAAATATTTTTTTCAAGGAATTTGGTGATTACCAAGTCAGTGGCATTCCTTGAAGGGATGGCTTCTATCCATTTGGTGAAATAGCCAGTTGCAGTGAGGATCCATTTGTGTTGGGTAGAGGAGGTAGGGTGGATTTCTCCAATGAAATCTAAACCCCATTGTTGAATAGGAGTTTCAATACTGATAGGATGCAAAGGTAAAGGCAATATTTTTCTCTTTCCCTCGAAGATTTGACATTTATGACAAGTCACTACTAGCTTGTGGATATCAGGGAAAAGAGTGATCCAATAAAAACCAACTCTAAGGATTTTGTTGGCAGTGGTTTTCCAATAGAGATGACCTCCACACTCTCCTTCATGAAATTCATGCATGATTCTATCTATGTCATCTTTAAGTAAACTTTTAAGTAGAATACCAATAGAATTTTTCCAATATAAAGCTTTATCTAGGATGCAAAAATTTATAGCCTTTTGTTTCAAGAATCTAACCTTGGTTATGGACAAATTACGAGGATCATTTAGATTAAAAAGCACATGTAATATGTCAGCATACCAGAGTGAGTTCAGAAATGCTTCTTCAATAGGTGGAGTCAGCAGCTCCTCTTGTTCATCCAAGGAATGTATCATGTTTATTTCCAATGCTTGAAAGTTTGCTTCAGCCATCAATTTTGCCAGCCCTTGCCCTTTGATTAGCTTGGTGGGCTTGATTTCCAAATCATACTCTAAGATGATAGCAATCCACTTACCTCTTTTACCATCAGGGTCCTAATTTAGTTTGTCATTAACAACTACATGAGAAACAAAAGCAATGGCATCTGAATGCAAGATGTAAACTCTGAAATCTTTTAAGGCTTTGATTAAGGCAACAACTTGTTTTTCCATGATGTTATATTTTAGAGGTGCATCTCTTAGTGCCTTTCTAAATAAAGCTATGGGTTGTTCTTGTCCCATTATGTTCTTTTGTAGCAATACTGCAGTAATGGTGTGTTCTAATGCAAATGAGAAGATGAATAAATCCTTGGTAAAGTCAGGGCTAATTAGAACTGGTGTTCGGGTAAGTGCTTGTTTTACTAGTTCGAAGGATTTCTTTGCTTCTATAGTCCATTTTACTTCAATTTATTTTTTCAACATGTTTGTAATTTTTCTTAGGAGTTCAGAAAGGTTTGGTATGAACCTCCTTAGGAAGTTGATCTTTCCAATGAAGGATTGTAGCTCTTTGATGTTCCTAGGGTGATTGATTTTCAATATACCCTCAATCATTTTTGGATCTATCTTGATCCCTTGTTTAGATATGATGTGGCCTATAAGTTTGCCTTCTTGGAGGCCAAACAGAGTTTTCTTAGGGTTCAAAGATGAACCATACTTTCTACACTTCTCAAAGACTTTTCTTAAGTGACATAGGTGTTCTTCATCGGCTTTTGAATAAATAGTGATGTCATCAAGTTATATCACAATGAAGTAGCCTATTTCTTTGGAAAAAGAAATGTCCATTTCTCTTTCAAAAGTGGCCCTGACATTCATTAACCGAAAAGGCATTTTGACATACATGAAGGTTCCCCAGGGTGTTGTGAAGGTTATTTTGTGCTGATCACTAGGACATACTAGCACCTAATTATAACTGGAAAAACCATCAAGCAATAATCTTATTTTGGAACCCAATACCCTTTGCAGTATATGATCTATATTAGGTAAAGGGTAGTTATCTTTTAGGGAGGCTTTGTTCAAATTTCTAAAGTCTATGCACAACCCAATTTCTCCTATCTTCTTCCTCACTGACACAAGGTTTGAGACCCATTCTAAGTACATGAGTGGGAATATTATTCCAACATCATACATATTTTTAATTTATTTCTCAACTAGAGGCATTAGGACAAGGTTTATCCTACACAGTTTTTGCTTGAATGGTTTCTGGTTTTCCTTGAGAGGAATCTTGTGTTGAATGATGTTTGTGTCATAGGACTTCAAGTCCTCATAACCCCATGCAAACACATCCTTAAACTCTTTGAATAGATCAATGTATTTATGTTTTATAAGGGGTGGCAATGTTTTGGACAGCTTGATCATTTTAGGTTCCTCTTCACTGCCTATGTTGCATTCTTCTACATCTGTTTCGGTGGATTCCATCTTAGGCTTCCTAGAAACATCATTGAAATCAAACAACTTTGGGGAAAGACCTCTTAGAAATAAGTTATCTTTGCAGTGCAATACCTCAAGGTATTTTTGATCTAAATATTCAAACAAATTTTCCTTAAGATGGTGTTCTAGCAGATTTATATCAGCAGTACCAGGAAACTTTGTTTTGTGTGTTTTTCCTTCAAAAAAACAACCCTCTTGATGGTTTAAGTCTAGTTTTGGCATCTCAAATTCATTTTTGGATTGTAGGAAGTCTTCAATCTGTTTTTCACCTTCAAGCAATTTCCAATAATCTATGTTATCTGGGACTGTAGGTCAGTTTTTGACCTTTATCACATATTTTTCATTGGCATGAGGTAGTTGTCAAGTGTTGGTAGCAAAGGCTAGTTCATTTGCAAGGTTGTTTTGAGTTCTTAGAACAGAGGTAAGTTCATATTTTTCAAATTTTTTTAGGAAGTCTAAGGAAAAATTCTTGTATTCTCTTAGCCTAGGATTTTTGGCTGAATATTCCTCTTTGATTTTCCTAATGATTAGCTTGGAATCTCCTTGAATATAAATCCTCTTGGCTCCTATGTTTTTCAACCATTGTAACCCTAAGAGAAGAGATTCATACTCTGCAATATTGTTTGTACATGGAAAATCTAGCTTTTAAGAGTGACCTTCATTGGTTTTGTGTATCCAAACACCTACTCCTGAACCAACTTTGCCACAAGATCCATCAAAGCTCATGTTCCAAAGTGTTTCAAGTTCAGATTCGCCATTATGTTGATGTTCATGGCTGCTAAGGTTTTGGCTGTCATGTTCTTCATTTTGTGTTTGGTTTGACTGTTCTGACAAGTCTTTCTCTTCCTCTTTTTCATTTACTTGTTCATTAATGTCATCTTCATTGTACAAGATAAATGAGTTAAGGTCTGAATGGATAAAATAGAGAGAGGTGTTTTTTGGCATATCTTGGTTTCTTACCAAGTATTTCATGTGAGATTCTCTGTATAGTATTCTTGTTTGGTTAAAAAATGGAATGGTAGCATATGTCATGTCCATTTGGAGGTTTCCTTGGAGTTTGGCTCCCCGTGATATAGATAAAAGCATTCCATACTTCGAGGGAATGTCAGCCAGTACAATTTCCATGACTAGGCTCTTAGTTGGTATTTGTGCTAGATTGACACACATACATTTGATCAGGCCCAGAAATTTAACTCTACTTCAATCAAAAGAGTACAAGTCTTTGTATGGTTTGGTTATTTCAAGGCCTAATCTCTCCAATACTACCTTTGGCATGAGGTTGTGTGAAGCACTAGAGTCTAGCATAGCATTGTGTAAGATTTTTTCATGAATGTTACTATTGACATAGAATGGAGGGACAACTCCCTCTTGGAATTTTCCCTCTACTTCTAGTCCAAACAATAACTCTAGTTTTTCATCAGTTAGATTTAGAGTATTAGTGTCATTTCCTATGTATAAAGCTTTAAAAACTTGAGATCTGTATACATAATGAGTCACCAGTTCAGTAAGGGGTATGGCTAATTTGATATTGGCAATTTCTCCCTCAAAACTGAATGGTGTTTGTGTTCTTGGCATATTTACATCATTTTTATCATACATGGTATTTTCAGCAACTTTAGCTTACTGAGTTTTATTCAAAATGTTAGTTAACGCAGTTTTTTCAGGGCCACTAGTTGATGTACTAGGGCATCTTTGGTCACCATTATGTTGGCTGATTTTTTTTTGCTTTGATCAACATTCTTGGCTATGGTGTTTTTATTTTCTGCTGTCTTTCTAGGAATTTTTTCAAGGGTCTTTCTAGTATAAATTTATGATTTGTTCCTCTTAGGGATGTCTTGTGTTTTCCCACTTCTGAGGTCATACTGCCTATGCACCTCCATGATGGAATTTTCAAACCCTAGCTTGTATTCTTCAAAATCCTCATAAGTTCTTTCAGTTTGGTTGGAGGAAAAAAGACCTTGTTCTTCTTCTGTGAGAAAAACATCATCTTCATTATTGGAGTCTATTAGATTGACATGATTTTCTTCCAACTTCTCAGTCTATGTCCTCCTCATCTACATAGTTTTCTTGGAAAGAAGGTTTGATTTGCTAGTCATTTTCTCTCTGTCTTATTTGAGGAGGGTCTCTTCTAAATTTTTGGTTTTTGTTTATGTTTTGAGGGTTTGTTTGATTTTCCCTAGGAGGTGTTCTTTCATTCAATTTGATTCTCTCCATCATTCTTTCCATTGTCCTAACTAGATTGTCAATTTTAGCATCAGATGTGGAGGCCATGGCTTCCTCTTTGTATGTAACCTTCTTCTTTGTTCTTAATCTAGCCCTTTTAGCTTTTAGGTTGGCTTCTACACTTACTTCTCCCCTTTGCATGTCTTCTAAGGTAAGGGGATCTCTTTCTCTTAATTGATAAGACATGTCTGGATCAAATCCATCTGGAAAATTTACTAAGGCTAGGCCTTGTGGGGGTTTCATGTGGGGAGGTAATGCATTATATACACTATTGAACCTAGTGCAGTAGTCTTGGACACTTTCCCCAACATTGCTCTTAAGGTTATCATACTCTGATAGGATTTGAAGAGGATTTTTCTTAGTCTCCCACTTGTTTATGAATGTTTGATAAAGGGAAAGGAGGTCATGAATGCTGTTAGGAGTTAATTTTTTGAACCATTTCTTTGCTTCTTCTCCTAAACTTTGGGCAAACATTCTGATTTTTATGGTCTCCTATTATATTTATTGGTATTCAAATGCATCAGTCATCTTGTCCACATGTTTTTAGGAAATTGTAGAATCACCTCCAGTAAAGTGAGGGATTTTAGAATGGTAGTCCTGTGGCACAGGAAGTAAAGGTTGTGGTAGTACCAGGGGGGCATACCATGCTACCATGATATGAGGTAATGGAATCAAAGGAGGATTTACAAGAGGAGGGTTTATGAGTGGGGGTGGAGGATGAAATGGTGTGGTTTTCATAATGGATGTATGAGTGGGGGTAGAAAATGTACTTGGACCAGCTAGCTGAGATTGAGAAGATTTAGATCAAAATGAGTCAAAGTGTTGGAGAAGCTGAAAATATGGAGGAGTGGAAGGAGAGGCTTCTCTACTAGAACTCTGTTGTAAGTTTGTAGGCTCAAGGTCTATCTGGTCTATCCAATTTTAAGACTTAGTTCTGAATAGGTTTCTTCTATGGTGTAAGTTGAATTGGGTATCTTGCAAGGATGTAAGGTTTTCAGGGACAAAACTTTCTTTCTGAATTTGTCTAAAAATAGTTGAGTCTTCAGTCTTATATGTTTTCCTTAGGATTCTTTCTGGATCATCAACTATAGTAGGAGGTTTTGGCTCAGGGTGAGATCTGGTGCTGATCCTTTTTGAAGCTAAATTTCAGACCCACAACACAGAGAGGCTGACAGTTTATAAGAATTTGAAAACAAAACCAATCTATATGAATACTGAGTTCATAGAGTGAATGACTGGGTTTTCTTCTAATAGGATTTATTAGTGCATTTCCAGGGGAGTCTGTGAGAAACAATGGAGTCACCAAGTCTACTGGAATGACAATGGAGTCACCAAATGAACGATACTAAGGGTTTTGAAGATTTTCTTGTTGTCCACCATCAACAATTGAATACCAATCTAGAGATATTTTTGGGTTTTCTGAGTTCTTTATGTAACACTAAGCTTTTTAATGAGTGTTCCCTAGTGTGTTCACCATGGTGCTAGTATGGAAAATCAACGAGATATCATTCTTGGCTAACACTTGATTTATCTAAGTTTGACAAGGGATTTTTGAGTTTTGAAGGAATCTTTAAGATGTTACTTACTCAGTCCCACTGTTATCGTCATTATGTTAGGTCCTTGTAATTTGGAAAATTTTCAATGAACAAATAGAAAAGGGTAACATAAAACCAACTTTGGAGTCCTAGGACCTAGCCTTCTTGGACTCAGAGAGGGCTCTCTCTATATTTGTATAAAATATATGACTTGTTTGCTCTTAGGATGTTGAGTTTAGGCTAGTTATAAGGATAGGTTTTTTTTGTTTTGTTTTGTTTGGTTGGGTAGGTTGTCAAGAAGAACAGATAGAGTGAGAGAGGTTCAAACCATTGGGCTATGGGGTCAGTGAAAGACTTGAAAAGGAAAACAATGAATCAAGGGTGTTTCATAGGGATAGTTAACAAAGCCAAATGGATCTTAGTAGCTTATGTGAGTGAAATGAACATTAAATTTGTGAAAATAGTAGGTTTAAAGGGAAATTAAGAATCCTTTAACAAATATTATAACAAGAAGGGCTTTCACATTGACTACGCATAAAGAAATAACCAAAGGACAGGGCGCACCGTAAAATTCTCTAGTCAAACTTCACCAATTAAACTCTAAAACAACAATCCAATAAACCCTAGAGAGCAGGGAAACCCTAAATTCTCTAGTTAATTATCTTTAGAGAAAGAAAACATGTAAGATAACAAGAAAGTGATAATCAAAGATTAGGGAACTCCTAAATTCTTTAATCAGACTTCAAAGACCCTTGAAATGAATTTTCAAGATAGACCAAAAGACAGGGCAAACCATAAACTTCTTTAGCATAAACCATAATAAGCAACACCTTAAAGAAAAACCTCAAAAAAAATGTTTTAAGCTACACCAAAGGACAGGGTATAACATAAACCTCTTTGACTTGACTCCATTGAACCATTCTTGAGATAACAAGATAAATGGAACTAGAGAGAAATTAAGAATTCTCTAATCTAACCTAGCAGAGGAAAACATTAGAGCAATAGAAGCAGACAGACTTTAGGTGCCTCTAACAACGTATCTTAAGCTAAATTTTCTATTCTATTGCAAGATAAAGATGCACAATATGGGAAAGATAAGAATAAAAGTACTAGATTAGAACAAAATCACCATTAACCATGTTCATGAATCCTACAAATGTGCTTGCTCCATTTCCATTCAAATCAAAACATTCACACAACTCCAAAGCCAATTTCTTCACAAATCCAAGTCTATGACATTGAGCTCAACAATCAACCAACAATAAGCATGAAGCCCCCATGTAGTATTTAGCTTGCAAAGGAGGAGAAAAACCCGCTAGCTAGGGTTCCAAAATGTCATTAATTACACATTTAAGTCATTTTTGTCCTATAAGACCATGCAAAGCCCAAGGCACAAATATCCCAAACTCATAAATGCAAAAATAAATCCTAACAATAACTCCTCAACTAATTTTGGATATATTTTCCTATTAATCCTTAAAAATATATTTTTCATTTACTCGTCTCTTTTGTTGAATTTCTGGTAGGGGCGTAGCGCCAAAAAAGGAAAAATAGCTTGAGTTGTAGCTACGTTTTGGAGGCCTTCCCGGTGTCCAAATGCACTCCATAACAACTCATTGGAAAGTGTGTCCTGTCTATTTTGCAAATATGCCTTTGGTTTCCAGAATGGAGTCCATTTGCCTTCTCAAAAATCCATTCTCCCGAGACTGCTCAGGGCACAGTGCCAGTGCTGAAAATAAGGCAAAAAGGTGTTTGTTTGCTTTGTTGTGACCCTTTTGAGGGACTAGTTCTTATCCAAATGACTTGAACATTTCTGAGGGTGATTTCCTTGGCCTAAGGAGCATGAAAATGTATATTTTTCCTCAGTTGGGTACCGCAAAAAAGAGCACAACGCCAGTGGCGTTGCACACTCTGCCCTTCTTTCTGCAAGCAAAACAGTCAAAATTTCAAAAACTCAAAAAGATGTCAAAATTGGATTTTAACTTTCTTATCATGTTTAGGAAGCTTGAAGGGATACATCAGCAAGGATATCCAACTTTTATTTCTCCTTTTCCTCTTTTAGGACTTGAATCTTTGCAAGGGCTCTTTTGAGCTTGGCCCTTGCAATCTTGTTTCTTAAGGCATAATGCCTTTCCATCTTCTTTTGCATGTCAAGGTCTCTCTTGGCCTTCTCCAGCTGACCCTCCAAGTGCACATTTTCCCTCTGTAGCCAATATTACCGATCATAATCTATTTCCATGGCAAGCAGCTCACTTGGAGTGAGCTACTCTGCCAATGTTGTCTCTTGCTCTCTTTCCTGGGCTAGAGCCTTCTTCAAACCAATTGTCCTTGGCATCCTCCTAGGAAGTTTTTCTTCCTCTTCTTCAATGTGATCATGAGTGTCCAAGACCTCATCTAGCTTAGCCTTGGCTTTTACATCCTCTTTTAGAGCTCTAATAGCTTTGATCTCATAGATGGCTTTCTTTGTCTCTAACTGCTATTTTTCCACCTCAAGGAAGTTTATTATGTCGGAAATACTGGGGGGGGGGGGTGAATCAGTATTCCTTTCAATTAGAGCATTAGTTAATATTCAATTATTATCATTGTTTTTACAATGATAGTAGCAAACAAAAGGAACACAAATGCACATATTTTTTAAGGTGGAAACCCACTCTGGGACAAAAAGCACCTAATGCTTTTCTAATAATTATTTAATATTCAAATCCAATTGAAAATAAAGCTCCAACTTCCTATAATCTAGAAAATCATTCTTCTCCAGCTCCCACTGGATGGATTCTCCAATGCCCGAGATTCTTCAATAGTTAACTGAACGGATGCCCCAGCACCCAATGAGCTACAACTCACCCTAGCACCACCCTACCACCCTATAGAATAATAAAATAAGAATGGACTCCCGTACCAAGGAAAATGGTCCACTTTACAATGATATAGAATGACGTAGAAGAAGAGGACACACTAGAACATAACTCCAACTATGAAAAAACCACCTATTGATGATCCTAGACCTCCCGACACTGCCTCTTCAACTCTTGGAAGATAGACACTAGAACAATTTTTACAATAATGTATTTACAATGACTTAGTACAATGATACCTTTACAGTGACTGTATGTAATGATGCCCACCTGAAGAATTCATGTGATGAAATTCTGGTTGTTGTTCTGCACCTTGGTTACTACTCTTTTCATGCTACCCTCTATTGCACCTTGCTGTGCTTTGCTGCCCTAGAAAGTCTTGCCCTTTGCAGCCCTTGACAACACACGATCTAGCATTTTCTTTCCTTCTACGAGCTTGATGTTGAATCTAGCGTATCTCTATTATTTCAAATCCCAAATATCTGATTTTTGGTCCTATAATATTAATCTAAGACATTTTTCCAATTCCACAGGCCTGACACAATTTGGATTCTTGAAGAGAGAGTTATGCCCAATCTCTCACAATGCCCTAATTATGGACTGTTTCAGTAGAGTGAACTTGTACGAAGTGTCACACGTCACTCTTTATTCGGCTTCAAAATTTATGATAAAAAACTACAATCTGTGCCCTATCTTCCACTTTTTATAGAATTCTAATCTGATACTCAGAGAGAGATTTCTGACGTTTTTCCCAAGGTCACTTCTTTGAGATGAATTTTAGGAGCCTGCAAAAACACTGACTTCCACAGATCATATCTCCAAAAATTTTATGCACCTTGATCTGAAATTTCTCCAAGAGCTTTCTCAGGATTTTGGCTTCACCTCATAAAAATTTCAGCATCTGAACCTTCATAGAAAAAACGTTAGAGTGAAAATTCCATGATGACCTGTTTCAGATGGCGAAATCCCTTGCATGAGGAGGATATGAGGATCAAAATTTATATAAATGCTTAGGTTGATTGGGGCTTCAACAAGTGAACGTTGGAGGGATTTTAAGAGCTTAAAAAATATTAATTATGACTTTTCAATGAACCATGCCACAACCCCATGGGGTTTTAGCCCACTAACTAAGGGTACAAACTTCAAACATGAATATCTCTCAAACCGTGAAGAATTACATGGCATGCCATATATCAACAGAAACATCTCGAGAAGTATAAACTATCAAACGAATTCTTGACCCAGAAAATATTAATTTGGTAGTTCAAAATTCCTATGCAATATTGGGGTAGCCCCTAGTGCTGCTTGGGTTGACATCAATGATAGCCGCTAATCAACAATCTCCCCCTTTGGCATTGATGGCAACACAAGTACTCCCCCTGCAATCATGACACATCTTCCTACAACATTCTCTCCCCCTTTGACATCAATGGCAAAGGGTAACTCCCCCTGACACACAACCATCCTGCAGACCTATACACACTTCCACTCCCCCTTTATATTCTGAATAAGGAAAATCTAATGAGAACTTGGGAGAATCCCAAACTTCTGGCAAAGATATTCGAATGCTTCATGAGTACTCTCATGATCATCAACACTTCCTGCCCAATCTACATCTATAAAGGAATGAATAATAAGATTGTTACCCTTGGGATACCGCAAGCCATATTCCATTGTTCCCTTTAGATATCGAAGAATTCTTTGATGTCAATAATATGTGATTCTTTTGGTGCTGCTTGGAATCTTGCTACTTGTCCAACTGCTTGCATAACATATGGCGGGGATGCTGTTACATATAGAATACTAACAATCATAGATCTATACAACCTTTGATTTACATCCTTAGATGAGTCGTCTATGCTCAATTTTCAACCTGTTACCATTGGAGTAAGGATGCGTTTGAAATCTTCCATTTTAAATCTCTTGAGCATTTCCTTGATTTACTTGGCTTGACATATAAATATTCCTTTCTCTTGCTGAGATATTTGAAGCCCTAAGAAGTATGTCAGCTCACCAAGTAAAGACATCTCAAAATCACTTTGCATCTTTGTAGTAAACTTCTTACTTAGTCAATCATAATCTCTACCAAATATTGTATCATCCCCTTTAGCTATTAGACATGCTTTAGTTGCTTCATCCAAAACATATATGTCACCTGGAGCTCGACTTGCTGTAGCCACAATTTCACCATACCTGCCTTTCCTGATTTCACATTTTGTGGAGTTGAACAGTATTGTGTGTCCTTGATAACACATTTTTCCAACATTGAGAATATTGTGATTCATGTTTTCAACCAATAGAACATTCTTAGCTAGAGAATCTTTGCTTCCAAGAGTGAGAGTACCTGATCCTATAACATTTGAAGATCAATCATTTCCAAAGGACACGGTTCCATCCTTCTTCTCTTTCAGAGATACAAATTTATTTCTATCTCCAGTCATATGCGTTGAGCAACCGCTATCAACATACCACACATCTTTGTTGTTTTGAGCCTTGAGAGCAAGATCACAATTATCAGTGTTCTTCTTCTTCCATGTTTGTTCATTTTGTGGCTTCGAAGATTCTTCTGGAGGATTTTCAAGTCTGTAGTCTCTGGCTATGTGTCCAAAGTTTCGATATTTGTAACATTCAATATTATTTCTTAAATGTTCAAATCTATTGATGTTTCGCTGAGCCCTAGGAGGTTCATATTTGATAGATATCCTGGAATTGTATTCGTTCCTAGGGTATGTGTGACATTCTACAGCGTTATGACCAAATTTTCCACATGAATAACAGTAGCCATTAAAAATATGTTGGTACCTGGGTGGAAATCTTCATCGAGGAATTGTCTTCCAAGGGTGTTATTACGAATCTTGTCCAATGAAGTCTACATGCATGTAAGATCTCATAGGTTCATTGTATTTTGTTATAGAAGGTTTTGCTTCTTTTTCTTTATAACCGATGCCAGTTTTGTCATTGTAAGATCGTTATTGTTGATTTCCTCCAATTCCCTTGAGTTGTTGGCATAGTTTTATATAGGTTTTCCTTTCTTCACTTCCTTACACAGCAAGACTAATTTGGCTTCTAATTCTTCCCTTTCTTGGTTTCTTTCTTCCAACTTCTTTTGAAGTGACTCTCCAATGCATTTTTGTTCTTCAACTTCAATTTTGAGACCTTGAAGTTGTTTCTCAAGAGTATTGGAACAGATCTTCTCTACCTTGAGCTCTTTTATAAGTTTGATTTCTTCCTTAGAAAATTCTTCTATGGTCAATCCTTCTTCTTCGTTGTTTGATACCTCTTGTTTATTGTGCTTGGCCATAAACAATAATCTCTCATTGGCTTCTTCTATGCTGTCATTGTCTTCATCAGATGATGAGATATTTTCTTTAGAGATAAATTTCCTTTTGGATCCTTGCTTGTTGAATTTATAAAATCATTTCTTTCCTTTTGAGTTGTCATCACTTATGTTCGTACATCTTGATGCGAAATACCCAACCTCACCATAGCCGAGACATATCAATGGAAGTTTACCTTTGAATTTTCCCTTACCAATTTTTATTTTTCTCGTAAAGTAAGCATATTCTTCATTTGAAAGACCTTCTTCTTCATCTCCATTTTCTTCACACTTGCAGATGCATGTCTTTTCAATTGAAGGTTGTTTTTCCTTATTGGTTTTCTTAGATGCAACGAACGTAGTTTCTAGATGCGAAGTACCCTCTTCTTCATCAAGTCTCATTTCATATGCTATGAGAACTCCATGTAATTCCTCTTTGCTGAGTTTGTCCAGATTTGCACTGTATTCTAAAACCGATACCTTTGGGTTGAATCTCCCTGGTAACTTCTAAGAATATTTCGTATAATAGTCTTCTTGTCAACTGGCTCTCCCAATCCTTCCGAAGTATTAGTTATTTCATAAATGTATTGGAAGTATGCAACAATGTTGCAATCTTCTTTCATTTTGAGTTGCTCAGATTTTTCTCTATAGATTTGAAGCTTTTCTTCTTTGACATTTGAGTCACCTGCATATATATTCTCAAGCTTGTCCCATACATTTTTGGTGGTTTTACAACCAAGCACATTATGATAAGCAGATTCAATAATTCCACTGATAATAATATTCTTTGCTTTTGCATCATTTACCAAATTATTCTTACCTTGTTCATATGTGATTGATGTAAATCCATTTTGAACAGTGTCCCATACTTCGTAACCTTGCGCCAAGAGATAGACCTCCATTCTTCCTTTCCAGAGTGCATAATTATTTTCATTGAACAGAGGTACACCATTCTTGGTATGCTCCATGACCTCCTTCCAACTGTTAAACTGCTATTGAAGGACCCAAGCTTTGATACCAATTGTTGGAAATACTGAGAGGGGGGGTGAATCATTATTCCTTTCAATTAGAGCATTAGTTAATCTTCAATTATTATCAGTGTTTGTACAATGATAGCATAAAACAAAAGGAACACAAATGCACATAGTTTTTAAAGTGGAAACCCACTCCGAGACAAAACCACCTAATTTTTTTCTAATAACTCTTTAATATTCAACTCCAACTGAAAATAAAGCTCCAACTTCCTAGAATCTAGAAAATCTTTCTTCTATAGCTCCCACTGGATGGACACTCCAATGCCCAAGATTCTTTAGTAGTCAACTAAACGGATGACGCAACACTCAATGAGCTACAACTCACCCTAGCACCACCCTACCACCCTATAGAAGAATAAAATAAGAATGGACTCCCATACCAGGGAAAATGGTCTAGTTTACAATGATATAGAAGGATGTAGAAGAAGAAGACACACTAGAAAATAACCCAAACTATGACACAACCACCTAATGATGATCCTAGACCTCCCGACACTACCTCTTCAACTCTTGGCAGATAGACATTAGAACAATTTTTACAATAATGTATTTACAATGACTTAGTACAATGATACCTTTATAGTGAATGTATGCAGTGCTGCCCACTTGAAGAATTCATGTGATGAACTTCTTATTGTTTTTTTTCACCTTGGTTGCTGCTCTTGTCATGCTACCCTCTGCTACACCTTGCTTTGCTTTGATGCCCTAGAAAGTCTGGTCCTTTGCAGCCCTTGACAACACATGATCTAGCTTTTTCTTTCCTTCCAGGAGCTCAATATTGAATCTAGTGTATCTCTGCTATTTCAGATCCCCAATATATGATTTTCGGTCCTATAGTATTACTATAATTCATTTTTCCAATGCCACAGGTCTGACCCTATTTGGATTCTTGAAGAGAGAGTTATGCCCAATCTTTCACAATGCCCTAATTATGGACTAGTTTAATAGAGCGAACTTGTATGGCATGTCACGTGTCACTGTTTCTTTATTCAGCTCTGAAATTTATAGAGTGAAAACTAAAGTTCATGAAATATCTACCACGTTTTACATAATTCCAATCCGATACTTAGAGAGAGAGTTATGACGTTTTTCCCAAGGTCACTTCTTTGAGATGAATTTTAGTAGCCTGCAAAAACACTGACTTCCACAGATCATATCTCCG
Source organism: Pinus albicaulis (assembly GCA_034641835.2). Classification (NCBI taxonomy): domain Eukaryota; kingdom Viridiplantae; phylum Streptophyta; class Pinopsida; order Pinales; family Pinaceae; genus Pinus; species Pinus albicaulis. The sequence goes on from CM076577.1 coordinate 179,171,032, forward strand.
AAAATGTTGTGTGCCTTGATCTGAAATTTCTACAGGAGCTTCCTCAGGATTTTGGCTTTGCGTCATAAAAATTTCAGCTTCTGAACCTTGGTAGAAAAAAAATTAGAGCACAAATTCCACGATAACCTGTTTCATATGGCGAAATCCCTTGCATGAGGAGGATATGAGGATCACAATTTATATAAATTCTTAGGTTGATAGGGGCTTCAACAAGTGAATGTGCAGGGATTTTAGGAGCCTAAAAAAATATTAATTATGACTTTTCAATGAACCATGCCACAACCCCATGGGGTTTTAGCCCACTAATTGGGGGTACAAACTTTAAACATGAATATCTCTCAAACCGTGAAGAATTACATGGCGTGCCATATATCAACGGAAACATCTCGACAAGTAGAAACCATCAAAAGAATTCTTGACACAGAATATATTATTTTGGTAGGTCAAACTTCCCATGCAACATTGGGGTAGCCCCTAGTGATACTTGGGTTGACATTAATGACAAAAACTGATCAACGTATTACATTCTTAGCCCTACAAGGATTGGCCTGTAGATCTCTAATATGGGAATCCTTGCTCTTGAGAAGCATGTTTGTGATCCTCTGCTCATTCTCATCATCACTGTCAAGGTGAATTAGCTGAAATTCTTATTCAGTATCATGTTCATCCTCTTTTTCATCAATGTCTTTCTCTAAAACATTTTCCTTACCTTTGTCAAGTTGTTTTGTTGATGATGAAGGTAGGGACCCTTCCACAATCTGTGGAGAAAACACCTGCCTATGACCTCCTTGTTAGGTCAAAGGGAAAGTATATATTTCAACCATCTCATTGTCATTTGTCTCACTGCCCTCTTTACTGCCATCTACTTCACAGCTCTCTACGTCACTGACATCTTCCTCACTGCCACTTGCCTCATTTTCATCTTCCTCATTACTCTCTTCACTGTTTGATGCACTAGTACCATGAGATAATGGTGAGGGATTGTGAAAAGGTGATGAAGGAGGATCATCATGGGGTGAAAAAATATGAGTGAGTGGAGAGGTAGGATCAGCAGGAGGTGATGGAGGAGTAGGAATGGGAGGATGAGATGATGAAGGTGTATTTTGCTAATGATGGGCTTGTGGAGAAGTGAACACCTCATTGGAAATGAAGGTCTCCCGTTGAATGCCTTTTTGCTGTAATTGGTGTATAACAACCATTTTGATAAGTGAGTGATGAAAGAGAATTTGCATTTGCTGAGGATAGTCTCTCTTTTGTATTATGTATGAAATTTTATCAATGCTTCAGTAAAGGTAATAGGGTATGTGTAGCATCCTCACTCTAGTAAAATGCATAAGAAGCCTAATGTGGTATGAGTAAAGACAGGAGAACCTTCCCTCACATGTAAAATACTTCATGATTATTCCCATCATAGGTGCATATCTATCAAGAAGGTGAGAGAAACGAAAGATGCATTTTTTGTGATCTTTATACTTGGGCTTAAGGTATGGCTCAAAGTAACTCATGTTAATATTGGCTTGCTTGAACCATTTCTCTCCTACACAAGCTATGCATGTGGCATTGGTAATAACATCTGTAGATAGATCAAAAGTGACCCCTATAAGGTTAACTTGTTTGTCATGCAAGTTAATGATAAATAGTCTAGTTAGCTCAGGGTGGTTTTGCACCTGCTACACCTTTTCACAAAATTCATAGCATCCTACACGTTTGAAACATGAAACAGTAAGGGGAGATGACATGAGTTATTTTGTATTGAGCGGTTCAAATCTATTGATATTTCCTCCTTTTTGATCATGCCTCCTTGGAATTTGGGCTTCACCACCACTTCCACTATCCTCTGACATTGTGAATTCTGCCTTTATAAAACCCTGGAGTGTAAATGGAAAGGAGATGAAGGATGGTAACGAAATGGAAGTTTTGGAAGTTGAATGGGATGAGTGAGTGAGGGTATTGGTGTATGAGAATGAGTGAGAGGTTAAAAAACTCAATGATAACCCTCCAGCTATACAATTTCCCTTTGTATGACTGACACTTTTCCTAGGAAGATGGAGCAATGGAAAAAAGAGATTTCAAGGTTGAAAATTAGGGTTTGACCTTAGGGTTCCATTTCATTGATTTAGAAAACACCAAAATTGCTTGAAGATGAGTGTATTTTATGTACTTACCCCTCAATATTCTTGGAGGACCTTTGCAGAGATTTTTAGGTGTTTTGGAGTGATTTGAGTGGTTAAATCACTTAGAGGACCCTCCTGGCCAAGGGCACAGCGCCAGTCCCAGGCGCGCAATGCCAAACCTAAGCGTGCGATGCCTTAATAAATTTGTTGTGGTCTGTAGGTTAAGGGCGCAACGCCTTCCCCAGCGCACAGTGCTACTTCCTAGGTGTGCATCACCAGTGTAATTTGTATGGAGGAAAATTTCCAGGGGTGCAACGCCTGATCCCAGGCGCGCAACGCCGAGCTGAGCGTGCATCGCCAGACAAATTTTCCGAAATTCACTTGTAAAACTCACAAATTCTCTTCTCCTGAGTGCTATTTAACTTTTTTAAGATAAAAATGATTCATTTAAGTGTAAAATGAGCTTTTATAGGCTTATTATTTGATCTTAATCTTGAAAAAACCACTTTCTAAGGTTTAAAGTCCTTTACCTTTTCTCACTAGCAATTTTTACACTTTTTCTCCGTAGGTGATTGAAGTGATGAATTAGAATCTATTTTTTCTCCATGAGGCATGATATGTTCATTTTGACACCTTTTGGAGATTACACACACTTGTGTAGTCTCCCTTTAAGTTTAACTTAATCTTTCACCTTTTTTCTTGTAGTTTGTTGGAGTTATGAAATTTGCTTTTCTTTTGATCCTGGAGACTTTGACATGTTTATTTTGACATATTTAGGATGATTTACACACAGCATCAGCTTCAAACTGTTCTTTTTCTTCCACCATGGAGTTTAACTTATGCTTTTCACCTTTTTGACCACTTTCTTTAGAACCCTGGGTGTCTGGAGTGCTTTACGGCAATCATCAGTGTTGTCTTCTAAGTTCTCTATAGCCCTTTCGAGTTCATTCATTTTTGTCTAGTTCACCTCACCTTTTTCCCTATTTCATCAATATTTTCTCACATACTTTCTTCATGCTTGGCCTCGTGTGCCTCCTCCATGTCATTTCTACAAGTGATCCCTGTTTTGGCACTCAACTAGATCATCAAGTTCAAAGCCCTAGTTCTTCCATAAGACCAAGTGTTTCTTCTCTCCTTTGCTGTAAGTGTTTTCATTCAGGGGAAAACCACCTACCTTTTCAATACTTTCTGCTGATAGAAATTTCAACACTCCTGCAGAAGTGCCAAAGTTTGTCCATTTTCCTCATGTGCAGACTCTGAACTGGAGGGATAATATTCTTTCGAAATATTTTAGGTCCTTCTTGAATAACCATGTCCTGACATTCTATTACATCTTAGCCAAATTCTAGCAAAGGAAAAATAGTGCCTGAGACATCCAAAGACAACCTTAAAACATGTGAAACACTAATGACCTAGTGGGAGGGTCCTTTGACTTGATCTTGACTGAAAATTGGCTTGGAGGCTTCAAGTGAAAAATAGAGTATTGTCAAAGTGCTCTATTGAAGATCCAAAATCCAATGTAATTGATTTATCTAAAGAGCCTATAGATATAGCCTTGAGACCATCAATGCTTGAGGAACCTGGGGAACATGGGAATGAGTAGGCTATAGGAAACCCTAGAGGGAAAGTGGAGTTTATGGATAGAGGAAAAATGGGGCAATGAGGTTATAGGCAGGGAGGGAGGCTGAAAATGATAGGTAAAATCCTATGATGAGTCTTTCAGGAGCAACAGGGTGACTTTGAGATGGAAAACTTGATAAATAGTGAAAAAGTTTCTTTAAGGATAATGAAAGCAATGAGATTTCTGAAACTTACAATATTCAAAGAAGGTTGTTTTCAGAAATCTAAAGCCAATCTATAGTCATCTAAAGATAGTGAAAAATACTAATGACTAACATAAGTTCTATGTCCATGCCCTTAAACCTCTTTTTTTCATGACTAGGTATACTTTTTGATGAAGAAATTACATCTGCTGATAAGTTGAACTCTACACCTACAATCATGGCCTTTCTCATAATGAAACTTGTGGCAAATAAGCTTGTCAATTGGAGATGATAGCCTTCTTCCATGATTTTCTCATGGAATCTCAAGCATCTATCCCTCTCAAAGCATCCTTTGGAAAAAGGTGAGGCATTGACTTCTTGCAAGGAGGAGGGCTCAAATCTAATGTGGCGCCCTCCTTTGTGGATTTTATTCTCACTCTCCATAATGTCTACCAGAAGGATGAAACACTAGGTGTTTATGATGCAGTGGGTATGTGCACTGAATATGGAAAAAGAGAGGAGGTTTAGGGTACATTTAGGAGGGTGAAATGAAGGGTAATGAAGTCAAGAAAAATTCCAAAAAATTGAGGAGGTAGGGTTGTATATTAGCTTCAAAATACATTGAGTGAAATTTGGTGAAATGGATGTAAACAAGGTGATCAAATTAGGAAAACACAGGGATTTCCTAATTCTGCAATAGAAAAATAGTATGAAATTAGGGTTTGATGGGAATGAAGTGTATGGAGGTTGTGAATGGTAGGGAATGATAAAGTATGTGTTACACAGTAATTTGTCACCGTCCCTGCAATCCCCCGTCCCGCACATTGGAGGGCCTATTTTGTGACATGTGAGCAGTGACATGACCTGAAACCACTTTCATGGCATCCCCCTTAACAAGGAAAACCATTCCTCTGAAGATAGTTTCCTGTGAAAAGCCCTAAAAATAGCCCTTTTGGCCTTGGCGCGACAAGCGCTTAGCTCTCGCGCCAAGCTTAATAAGGATTGTTTTTTAAAAATAAATTGTGGAAGTTTGATTCCAACCAACTCCTGAACGAGTCTCTAAAATGAGTTGGGAGGTTTGGCTCCGGATCTCTATGTAGGGGAAGTGGTTTTCCACCTATCATGGAAGCTTCCTTGAGGATAGGGCCACTCCCACCATTGTAGGGATCCCAAATCCCCTTCCACCATCTATATAAGCTTGTAATTTTTCCTTTGCAAGCTAGCCTGAATAGAGTTGAATCAATAGTAAGGAGATTATCGTCAGACAGCCGAAGATAGAGAGCCTTGTCCCATCCCGACGAGCTTCATCGAGACGTGCTGCGCTATTGACCTGCTGAAGGAAGATCCAGCGTCAAAGCTCAGGTTGTATCTTTCTTTAGTTGTGATTAATAATAAATGACTTTGATTATGGTTCCATTCACATGTTCATGTCTTGTGTTATGAATTATATCTTCTTTGACTGGTATATGGTTGCATGTATTAGGTTTTACACTAGTGTGTTGTTGTTTATTCATGTACGTGCAGGTGTTCGAACATGCTAGGTGGGAGAATTGTGATCTACCAATGCAAAGGATGGAAGCACCATATTCTTTGCAAGAAACATCAGCGTAGGACTTAAGGTAGGCCTAAGTCATGCGGCAAGTTCAGATATGGTCTCATCCAGTCCTTCTCCTAGTGAGAAAATCCCCACGTCTGGTGAAGATTACCAGCTGTTCCCAGAAGACAACCCTGAGTTATCTGTCATGAGATCTAGCAGTAGGGTCAAATATGGGCTCATCCAGTCCTTCTCCTAGTAAGGAAATCCCCACGTCTGGTGAATATTACCAACTGTTCCCAGAAGACAACCCCGAGTTATCTATCATGTCTTCGCCTGGTCCTTCACTTCCAGCGGGGTATAGATCCTTAAGTCAGATTATGACTGTTTTTGCCTCTATGGGAGTATCAACTCCGTCTACGAGGCCGGTTATTCATTTGTTAGGAATGTCCCCAAGGACACCTCTCACGTCATCTCCTCAGGTCACATCAGTACCTGTTAGGCCTACTATCTGTGTAGCTGCATCCACACCCGCTGTGACTACTCAGTCCGTAAGGACCACATCACTTCTCGAAGACGTCTACATAGCCTCTGCTATCCTAGAGAATATCTCTCCTAAGGAGTATCGGTTGTCCCTACAGCAGTAAAACTCCAAATTTGATCAGTCCTCCCAAGATCCCAACCATCCGTATTTTTCTCACTATGCACAGGATGGTACACCTGTTTACATTTTTCCATATCAATATGATGAGCAAGGAAACCCTCTACGTTTTCCTACTCCAGAGGCTTATCAGTATGTTCAAGGTTTTCTGTCTGCCCAGGCTGGGCAACCTTCCAGCCCACAAGGACAACCCTTCCATAGCCAACCTTCGGGCCAGCCTGGTTATCTCTATGACCCACAAGGACAACCCTTACAGGGCCAACCGTCGGGCCAGTATGGGTTGTTATACAATCCGCAAGGATAGTCTTACAACCCTCAAGGTCAACCTGTACAGCCTCACCCTGTGGTCCAGCCAGGGCAACCTCAAGGACCCACAGGTCAACTGGGGTATCAATCGGGATCGTTGTACGGTCCTAGGGGGAAAATCCAACCCTCTCAACCTATGGTGCAACCTTTGCAACCTCAGTTTCCTATCGGTCCAAATGTTGCACAACCAGGGCCCTCTTATGGTCCTGTTACAGGTCAAAATGGTTATCGGGCACAACCTAGCCCTATCCCACCACCAAGCCAACCAGCTCATTTGGGGCAGCCTGGTGTCCCTCATCAGCCAGGACAACTCGTTCAACTAGCACAACCTATTCACCTAGGTCAACCTATTCAACCAGGCCAGCCCGCTCAGCCAGGTCAACTTATCCAACCAGGCCAGCCTGCACATCATGTCAACCCTGCTCAATAGTCGATTTACTCTATGCCGCAGCTGAATCCGCCTATGTGCCCAACTTATCAGGCTCAGCAGGGCCCCACTTACCAACAACCCGCTCAACCCCAAGGTGGTTATTACCTCCAAGGTCAATCTCGACCAGTTTACAACCCGCCCCAAGGTTCTAATTATTACCTTCAACAACTAGGCTATACCTATACTCAGCAGTCAAATCCATATACTGCTCAAATGGGGCCAGCATATAATCAGGGTCCATACCCCCGTTATCAACCCCCATACACTGGTTATCAGCAACCGTATTAGAATAATTATATGGCTTACACCCCCTATGGTCAGAATCCCCCGGGATAGAACCAATGGGGGAAAATTTATGCTCAACCAGGGTGGAGTATAGGTACAGGTCCTTATCGACGGCCTGGTATGCCTTTCAATCCTCTGTTGCCATTCCTTTCTACGTTGGATTTTTCGGACGTTTCTAAATTGACCAATGATCCGATTCTTCACAATCCTTATTGGCCTCCAGTTCCAACCAAGGTGCCTGGTGACTTTCCTAAATTTGAAGGTAAAGCTGGAGAGGACCCCCAAGCTCATGTAATGACCTACCATCTGTGGTGTTCGTCAAACTCTTGGGTTGATGATTCAATTCATCTGTGTCTCTTCCAGCGCACTCTTACCAGTGTTGCTGCTAAGTGGTATATTGAATTACCCCGCAGTATATTTCAAGACTTCAATATGTTAGCTATGGCTTTTCTGACACATTTCTAGTTACTGGTTTGTTACGAAGCCGGGACTCATCTCCTGACTTCTCTCAAGCAGGACAAAGCCACCCACATATCTAATCATATTCATGAGTGGCGACGTCGTCGTAGACTGATCAAGTTTGATATACCTGATCAGCTACTAATGCATTGGTTCACTACCTCCTTCGTTAGCAAGATCGCTCAAGATATTGCTATGATGGCATGTGTGATTGAAGAACAAGCCATCGCTCGTGCCCAGTACCTTGTCTGGTGTACTCTCAGTCCGGCACGCTTTATGATATCTTGACTGATGCCCCATGGCCAGGAACCTCTAAAGCACCAGCTTCCCCATCGATGGACGGTGTTATTGGTTCTGTTTCTAAAAATTCTTGGAAATCCTCTAATGGGAAGCATAAGTCTAATTCTTCCAATAATTCTGCTCTTCCTGCCCCTCCGGATTCTAGTAAGACTATAGAGGTCAACGCCATTCAGTCTAATCCTACGGAAAAGGCCTTCAAAGGAAAGAAAAAGGGCAAAGGAAAATCCAAACCCAATGCCTCGAAACCAGAGTCTTCTAAACCTCGTGCTAATGATGGTTCCCAACATAAACCAAAGTACCCTTGCATTATCTGTGAAGGAGACCATTATACCAAAGATTGTCCTCGACGATCTGAAGTTAGTCAGCTTCTGAAGGGCTCCAAAGGGACTTCGGCAGTTCTCAAAGAACCATTCTTGTCTCAGCAGACCCAGATGGTTGAGCAGCCTTCACCATCTGCACCATTTGGGTCCCAAGTCTTTATGATGAATGGTGATACACCTGTCTCGATTGCTACGCATTTGAAGGATTGTGCTAGATCACACCAGGCAGCGAGGAAGGAAGTCGTTGATGGCCCACCTCCCCCACCTAACTCTGGTCCTTTAGAAATTGAGAAGCCCGGTGCTGAACCTGTTGTGAGGCCACCTTCTAAAGGTGTTCTGCGAAAATCTTCCTATAACCCAAACGCCCGTGCCACTCATCACTACAGTATTGTTGAGGATTTGGCACAGGCACCTTCTGCAATGTCTGCATTGAAAGTGCTTCAAAGTTTCCCATCGCAACGGAAGGCTCTATTGTCTGCAATCGGTGGAATCGATCCCACCGATTCTAATCTTCTCAACTTCGACCTAGAAAATTTTGTTCCCCGACTTCCACATCAAATCGCTCTTGTTATACAAGTCGGGATCAACGGCCTCAACATCCATAGAGCCGTTGTGGATGAAGGTGCTTCCACCTATGTTATGTCATCTACCTACTAGAAGTCCATTGGCTCTCCAGCTCTTAATTTGTCTCCCAATGCCCTAGAGGCATTTTATGGTCGGAAATCAAAACCCCTGGGTGTTCTCGAGAGTTTGTCGATCACGTTACAGGGTAAGATAGTCAACGTAGAAGTATAAGTTGTTGATGCCAAGCTCAAATACAATATTCTTCTTGGTCACAGTTGGACTCACGCCATACTATGCATTCCGTCCACCCTCTTCCGAATTCTGAAGTTCCCTCATGAGGGAAAAAATATCACTATGGATCAGTTGTCTTTCTTCACCTCATCCTCTGAGAAAAACGTTCCTTACGTGGATCAGATCCCCAATCCCCCCGATAGTGTAGGACCCGATCTTTTCAAGGACCCCGTCCTCATGGGTATTTTTCCCACGCCACCACCATACACCGTTCAAGTTAACATGATCTCTAGGTCAGATGACCCTTGGTTCATCCCTTCCCCTGAACAGGTGACCTCTTTTAGAGAATCAATGCCTTTAACTCCAGTTTAGATCAATTAATGTGAGATCATCGCTGCATCTAATCCTCCTCCTCCTAAACATGCTCCTTCGAGCATGGCTCTGGATATATATTCTCAATCCCCTTAGCTAGGCAATGCAGATTCGCTAGACCCTTTAAGAGAATTCTTCCCTTCTGATGAAGCTATTGTTGAAACAATGTCTCTTGAAGATCTACTGTGGAGCGATGGACATCATCATTCCTTGTTCATGCCTAGCCTGGGGGCAATGTCTGATTTTCTAGAGCGCTTTGCATCTCAGGTTCCCACTCCGCCTCTTCAAACACCAATATTGACTCATGAGGTCCTTTCGGAGGGAAACCTGAGCAACATCACTCAAACCATGTCGATCGACATCTCCATCAAACCGGAGGCAGCCGAGAACATTCATGTGGGAGTGACTTGTTCTCCGGAAGAGATACAAGTTTATACGAGCCTTTTTCGCGAATTTAGAGATTTTTTCACATGGTCCTATAAATATATGCCTAGGATTGATCCCAGTATAGTCGTGCATGAGATTCCTACCTACCCAGGTGCGAAACCCCTTCGTCAGCGTCTACGCCCAGTGCATCCCCGAAAAGCCGCAGCTATAAAGGCAAAAGTTGAAAAACTTCTTAACGTAGGCTGTATATATCCAATTCCCCTCACAAAATGGGTTTCAAATATCGTCCTTGTAGATAAGAAGAAGGGAACTATACAGGTCTATGTTGATTACCGAGACATCAATAGAGCCTGTCCTAAGGAAAATTACCCCACTGCCTTTATAGATCAGATCATCGATGAATGCGCAGGGAGTGAGATTTATTCCCTTATGGATGGCTTCTATGGGTACAATCAAATTAATATTTTACCCACTGATCAACATAAGACTGCCTTTATCTATCCGTGGGGTACTTTCGCTTACAAAAAGCTCCTCTTCAGTTTGAAAAATGCTAGAGCCACCTTGCAGTGTGCTATGTCCTATGATTTCCATGACATACGTCATATTGTTCAGCCGTATTTGGATGATTTGCTGACCCATTCAGCTTGGCGTGAGGACCATCCTAAACACCTCCGCCAGATTTTCCTCCGCTGCAGACGTTACAATATTAGGCTCAATCCTCATAAGTGCATCTTCTACGTGGATTCTAGCCGTCTTTTGGGATTCATCGTCTCCAAATACGGGATTCGCCTTGACCCCCTTAGGGTCGAGACCATCGTTAACCTCCCATCCCCCTCCTCCTTACATCAACTGCAGAGTCTACAGGGAAAAGCGAAATTCTTACGGCGCTTCATTCCGAACTATGCAAAAGTGGCCAAGGGGTTTACGTGACTTTTGAAACAAGACATTCCCTTCCATTGGGACGATATTGCCCAACAATATTTTGATAAGCTTAAAACGTTGCTTGTTAACACTCCGTTGATATGTCCTCCTAAATATCATCGCGATTTTACCCTTTATTTGGCTGCTACGTTTAGCACGATAGCTATGGTTCTAGTATAGGATGATGATGATAGAAATGAACACGTAGTTTACTATCTATCTCAGAATCTTCTCGACACAGAAACACGCTATGCCCACGTCGAGAAGTTGGCGCTCACTGTGTTGGGGTTCTTATGTTTTGGTATATTTGGCAATACCAAAAGATAAGACAACATCAAACCACTTTGGGATCCTAGGATCTAGCCCTCCTGGATCCGGAGAGGGATCTCTCCATGAATACAAAGAATGATATATCTTTGAAGCTCAAATTGAGGTATTAGGCTCGGTATGAAGCTCAAAGGGGTGTGAAATGATTTGGTTGGTTGGTTGTTGGGTTGATTCATAATATCATAGACTGAGAAAGTAATGCAAGGAAAGGAGAAAAATAGCAGGATGTTTCGGCAAAAGAGGATAGGTTAGGAATGTGCCATCCATTGGGCTATGGAGTCATGAAAGGATATTACTTGCAAACAACTAAGCAAGGCTTCCAGAGGGCAAGTCATCTATAATAAAGGATATTTTAGATAGATGGTGGAATGGAACATTAAGGAGTGAAGGTGAAAGAATGAAAGAAACCAGATTTGTATCTAGAGATCAGGTCAGATGTCATTTAAATCCAGACCTACTTTGACATACTAAAAGGCAACTTTCAATGGAGGGAAAAAGGGGAAAATTATAGATCGGACCAGATATCATTTAACTCTAGGTCCACTTTAGCATGATCCAAGGGAAAAACAGAGATAAGATTTAATACAGAGCTAGGGTCTATAGATCGGAGAAGGACTTTTAACCTTCCCTGCCTTGACACCAGCAAGAAACATCCAAGCAGCAAGCTCCGAGTTCACACATCAGCTGGCCGGAAATACATCTGCTACACTAGTTAAACCACATGAATTTACTCTTGGATTCACAATCAGTGGAAAACATTGAAGGCAGGGAGAGCAGAAGCATAGGGTACCATGCTAGGGTAAATCCTATGCTATATTTCTAATGCATGCTGGAAGAAAATGAACAGCATGAAAATGTAATAAAACAAAGTGATAAGAAAAACATCACCAATAGTAATAGACCAGGATCCTGTGAAATTTTCTTGATTAATTGATGCAAAACCAGTCACATACACTGAGCTCAATGGTTGATCACAGTCCAAACTTTCTCCTCACAGCCTAATACATTTCAAACTACTCTGCTACTCCCTCCCAAGACTGTTCTAACCATCAAAAATGAATCCCTCAATTGACAACAACAACAACAACAATCCAACCCTTTACAATATGTTCTTCGAGATTCTTATAGGAGAAAAGAATAACAGGAGTAGATGTAAACTTAATTTTTTCATTATGACAGAGGAGAGGAAGGTCGAATGACCATTCCGCAAAATGGCTCTTCATTAACTACGTGTACTCTGAAGTATCATCTAGAATTCTTGTTAATAACTTCAAGTATGTTCTTCTGAAGAAACCCGACTGATGGTACTCTGTGGTAGCCTTCTGAAATAAGTGACATGGGTAGAAAGGTCAGTAGGTCTTCCCATACCTCATAATTGTGGTCCTGACAGTCTTTAAGAAGTTTTGTTCGAGTAATTAACTATTTCTGGACTCGATGAGGCATGGAGACTGCTGTAGGAAGGTGTACCTCTAGAGAAAATTTGTTTTTCTGTTATGCATTGCTGATATGACTTGCTGGTGCGCTCTTTAGTCTTCAAACTGTGCCTTAATCCCTTGAATAAGGATTAAAGAATTTAATCTTTAATTTTCAGGCTCTAACACCTTAATCTTTTCTGCTGATACACTTTTGCTGTTGTAACGACTTCTCTGTGCTTTGAATCGTAGTAACTGTGATTATGATAAATAGAATGAAATACCACTCTGGTGAAAACCCTGCACAATGAAAAAAATCAATTATAAAATTCAGGGTGGTGGTAGAAGAATGCTTTGGAGGCCTGCGGAATGGTGGCGTAGCAGTGGGGAACTGATGAAAAGCAGGCAGAATGGGAAGAAAATGATATGTTGGAGGTCTGGCGGCAGAATTCATGCGGACCGTTCGATCAGGACGGGAGGCCATGATTGACGGTGGGGATTTACTGACGGAGGTGTAATATGCAGTTAGGTGGAGTTATAACGTTTAGTATAAACCTTAAGGTTTGGACCTTCGGACGGAATGCAAAGGAAAATTCATGATAATATGTTAAACAAGACTTGTATGGTGGGACCCAGCAATGGCGGAGGGCGATTTGTTGTGGGTTGTTGGATCGTAGGAGGCGATCAATGGTGGAGGTTAAAAGAAGATCTTTTGAGAAGGTCCGATGGAAGAAAATTAAAATGGAGCATGATGCGATAAGAAACGTCGATTTGGATCAAACAGATGGTCGCGATCAAATCGGAAAATCAAAATCGAGGGAGGCAGCGGGGAAAAAGGAGCAGAGTGGGATAAATCTGGACTATCGGATCCGAACGGATGGATGGCTTGGATTGGATGGGGGAGTCGCAATTGGGAGATACCACGGCGGCACATCAATACTTTTTGCAATTGCGATTGGAGCGGAGGTGCGATGGCACGACTGTCATTCGATCTGGAGGCAAATCGACGTCTCTGATGAAATCGAAGGAGTGGATGAATAGGGGTGACAGGCGCACTATGATTAGCGCTGGGCCGTTGGATCTATATGGATCAATGGCTCAAATCGTAGCGGGCCATTATAAAAATATTTCAATCGCATCAGAAGTTTTTTAAGGACCAAAAGGAAACTGCTCCTGACCGATCTTCAGATGTGATAAGTGCTCAAGGGCCTAGCTCCTGGTCTTGGTGCCCGAGCATATGGGGAAGTGGTTTGAGGGGGGCTGGCCGAAAGGGGCTTAACGCGCATATGTCAAATGGATGATTTTAAGCCAAAAAGAGGGCTTTTCAAGGCTTGAAAGGGGTTTTGATAGAAGGAATAAAGAGTGTTTAAGGCCGAATAAAGGTATTATAAGGCTTAAAAGGGGAGTTAGGGTGATTTTAAGGGGTTAATGAGGAATTAAGGGAGGGGAGAAAAGGTGAAGAAACAGAGGTTTAAAAGGGATGAAATAGGGGGAAAAAGGCCTTTTGGGCAATTTCTTCACAAATAGAGAGGATTTTTAACTGGAAACAGCAGTGAGGATTTATCAAAGGAAAAAGGCACAAGGAGGATTCAAGGATGATGTGTTTTCAGAGGAAATGCATTCCTTGAAGGCTCAAAAAACATTTTAGCCCTCTGTTTGCTTGTCAAAAAAATCATAGGAGGCTAACACGCTACAGTCCAGGCCATTCAACGATTCCGCCATTATATCCTATTGCGTATGGTAACCATGGTTTCTGACTACAACCCCATGACATATGTTGTACATATTTGCCTCCTACATGTGAATTTTGGTCCACCACCTTTTTAAATGCCACTCGGACCTCCACCGTAGCTCAAAATCCTGATGCTCCCGTTTGATTCTACCATTTCCGTCTAAAATACACTGTCCAAATGATTAAAACCCGCATTTTAAATATATCAGGCCGAAGCCCCCAAGTCCTAAGCCCCTCCCCTTGTTGCTGTCATATAACCCGAGCCCCAGGACTACGGGCCTAAAGAAAGGGGACTTATCATTTGTGTTTCGGGCGCTATATCCACCATCCGATCTAATTAAATCAACGGAGCGGACACCTACTTATGGCGGCCCCCACATATGTACCCTGCACGCAATAAACCGGTGGTATTACCCCACACCACCCTCGTCGGCACGACGGTATTCACCGCGGGGGCAGCGATCCCACAGAGAAAGCGTCGCGTGTCCTTGGTACGGGCCGCAAAACCGCTTTCCCCTGCGCGTTAAAGCCTGAACGATAGCCGGGCAGCGGAATTCATTGGAGCCGTTGGATCTACCGAGCCTGATCTGACGGTGGATTTTCTCCGGAGTTGCTCGCCTATTATTTCATCTCCGCCACGTTCTATGGCCCGCCAACGTGTTGTTCTCACCCACTCCCACTCGTTGACTCCGCCACGTCATACTCCCACTTGTCCCTTGTGCGCCTATGTGTTTCGCTCTCGTACATCCATAATATTTCTCCGCGCCAATATATATACATATGTGTGTTTTTATATGTTCTATTCGTATTTGCCGCTATTCTTTCCTCACGTTCAGACTGTGTCACACTCCGTCCATTCATAAAAACCTCCATTGTTTTTCTTCCGCCACCCTGAGCGTTCCCGTCTTCGGTCTGTGTCCACATCATCACCTCCATCTCCACCTCCATCATCCCCGCCTTCATCTGTGTCGGTTTTTCTAATATTCTGAAAGTTTTGCAGGTTTCAAAACGACATAGAAGGCGCTTTAACTTGCCGCCTCCATTGCAGAGATCAGGAGCATACCAAAGGACATATTCTGCCGGCGAATTTAAATGAAGAAGCCAAGGGTAGGTGGGAGAGATGACCACCATTAAGGAAGACACAGATATGGATTCTCAGAACCCTCCAGAGAAATCCGTCCTGCATTTAAGATCCAGAATTCAAATTCAAAGTTAAAGGCCGAAGAGTACAGTACATGAATGCAGATTATCTCAAGGCCCTTACGTCGGTAGATTCTCCCTCGGCTACAGGCAGCACATTGTATATATTTTATCATTTATGTCTTGTATATAAGGAGATTTTCATCTCCCAGCATTTATTTCTATAGGCAGATTGTTTAGTACAGTCATTTATAGTTAGTCATTCATAGAATGGGCGCGAATTCTTTCCGCCATTCTATTCAAAATAAGTCATTAAATGTTTTCAGTCTACCTCCTCCTCTAGAATTTTCTATCTCCTCTATAAAAGTGAAAAAGGAAGACATTGTTAGGGTTCCAGATTTCGATCAGCAAACTGTGCAGTGAGAAGACTTATGTATACATTTTGTGACATTTCTGTATGAAGTTTCAGAGCCCGTGGGGTCTCAGTGAGGAGGGGTTATAACTGTATTGAGGATTCTGGTCTTTGGTATCTCACAGTATGTAATTTTTCTTATGTGTTAATAGATTATCTCTTTTCATGCAAATTATCTTCTTGTATCATGTTCTAGAATGTGAGTGGCTCACTAGTTTGCAGTAAGGATTCATCTTAACTGGTGCCCTTCTGGAATTAGTCAAGCACTTTAAATAGGCCTAGTCATGATATACTATTCCATGTTCACTCTTTCCATATTTTCTGCTATATTAGTGGCTCAAGGATTCGTAAATTGGTGCGCCCTTGCATGCCAGCTAATATCCTCTTATGTTTCCTCACAGCACTCACTTCCTGATATTTGATTTCTGTGATATATTATTTGAATCGGCCCTCTTTACAGCAAGCGGTCTCTTAACTGTCTGATGTCTTTGTGCTGAAGTTTTACATTGTGTTCTTACATTATTCTTACCTTTGTATCAGCTTCTGAGAGAGATTGGTCCCATTCAAATCTAGTTTCCTTGTTCAAACAAGAGGTAGTAAGAGAGTTCTTGGACTGACAACCCAAACCATAAAGGGCTCCCTTGCTACATTAAGATGTCCTAGGCACTGGTCCATGGCAACTCTAGACTGTCTCTAGGAGGGTGACAAAATCATCCACACATTTTTCTGCGCCGTTGCTCTGGGAACGACCTAAGAATATCAGCTTCCCGGTTTTGGTCACTTATTTTCACTCTCTAATCAGGTGAGCACAGAGAGTTGAAGAGTTGCGTATCCCTCACCTTGGCGACTTCACTGCTATTCATTTGATAAATCTATTGGTAGTCCTGGCTCCTCGTAAGCCACATTTGAGGCTTTCCATATACCATCCAAAACACCTCAATGGTTCATCTTAAAGAGAAGATTATTCTACAAAAGGTTTGGAAAGAGAGAGGAAGTCGCCCCGTAAAAACCCCGAATATTCCATTCAATGATTATCCTGCCTCTTCTTCTCAAGAACTGTAACGTAAAATCCTTGTTTTTACCTTAGAACCCTGCGTAGAGGAAGTGCCTGGATTGAAGAAGATTCTTATCCTGCTTCCGAGGCTGAAAGAGGTCACAAAAGTAAGTGCTGTTAACCGTGAGATATTTCCACCCACACCTCAGGCTTCTGTGCAATATATTCCCATTGTCATTCATACTCCACTTCCTCCTACTCCTCTCCCTCCATTTGTACCTTAGATTGTTGTACAACCCCCACCGCCTCTAATGGCCAATGTTCCTGCTTTCCTGATGAAAAAATACGCTCCTCTGGCCTTACCTCAAGTGCTGAATGATATGCCACAAGATTATCTGAAGATTCTGCCAAGATTTAATGGAGAAAATGAAATTGATTCTCAGAAACATCTTGAGACCTTCTGCTCTTTTGCAGAGAACTTAAATGTTGAACATCTAGATGTGGTCTTGAGATTATTTGTGCAGTCTTTGGAGGGTGAAGCCAGAAAATGGTTTAAAACATTGGGAAATCGCTTTGTGACTACCTGGGATGTTATGGAAAACGTTTTTCTCAGGAAGTGGGGAGAAAAGAAAGACCATGGTCAGTGCCTCATTGAATTCAATACCATGAAGAAGAAACAGAATGAAGGAGTAGCAAAATTCATCAAAAGATTCAACAAGTTATATCTGAGCTTGCCTCTCGAGATGAAGCCCCATGAAGCTGCTGCCAAGATAATTTTTATAGCAGCCTTTGAGTTCGATTTTGGTTTCGCATTGAGAGAAAGAAAACCTGCCACTTTAGATGATGCACAGTCAGATGCTCTGGAATTAGAAGCAAACTTTGCCTCCACTGGGAAACTGAAGGGAAAAATTGAACAAGATACTAGGAGGAGAGGTAAAGAAGAGGTTTACACCTCTAATCAGGAAAAAGATTCAGATAAAATGGATGAAATAAGTAAAATGATAAAGAAGATGGTCAAGCTCGAACTGGAAGCTAAAAATGCAGCTCCCAAGAACTATTACAATGCTCCAAATAGAGGATACAATCCTCAGTACAGAAGGCCTCCATTGCAGATACTGCCGAGAGAATCAAAAGAACAACAAGACCAGGTACCTCATCCCTTGTACCTGGAAGGACCAGCAGATGAATCCACTGGAGATGCCGCCTATGGATTAGAAGACTCAAATCTGGCTTTTTCAAATAATGATGATATGGAATGCCCGTTGCAAGATGAAGATGAAGCAGAGATCGATCACTACTGTAAGCAGTTTGCTGATTTTATGCAAGCCCAATTCAATGTCAAATATGATCTCAGATCTTCGAGGAAGAGGACCAGAACTCAAGATCATGAAGAACAACCACATCAGAAAGAAGCATCTATTCAGAAGGAATCAGCAATAAAGAAGAGCATAGAAAAAGGTAAGAATCCTTTAAACACTCCCTTGCAGTCAAATGATCAGATTCCCTCTTCTTCAAAAGTAGTAAGTCCTCCTAACGCTGAGCCAGTGTCAAAAGAAATTAAGTCCTCATCTGAAAATAAGGAGTCAAAAGAAGTAATGATAGAAAAGCCCCCACCTGCTTTCAACTTGCAAAAAGAACTTGAGAAGATTAAGATCCCTGTCCCTCTGACTGAGTTGACATTGTTGGTCACATGATCAGCCTCCCCAAGTTACCTCTTTCATGCTTCCTCCTGAACTACCAGTTGCACCGGATAGCTTAAATCTTCAAGAAGAAAGACCCATGGTAGTCTTTGGCCCATATGTCGAGGAGATAGATCCCTCTACTCCTCCTTTTTATGTATCCCTAGTCATTGATGACCTGCTGTTACATAATTGTATGTTAGACTCTGGGGCTTCCCATAATCTTATGCCTTTTTCTGTCATGGAACAACTAGGGCTGCAAATTACAAGGCCATATAAAGATTTATATTCATTTGATTCCAAAAGAGTTAAATGCTTGGGAATGATTAAAGATTTAGTGGTCAATTTGGCCCAAATTCTAGCAAAGAGTGTGGTCATGGACATTGTGGTTGCTGATATCCCAGCCCACTTTGGCATGTTGTTGTCAAGGTCATGGGGTACCAAGATTGGGGGGTCAATTAAACTGGATTTAACATATGCTACCGTCCCAGTCTTTGGGGGTCAGGAGAGGAGGTTGTACAGGGAGACTAGATTTGTTAAGATGGTAACTAAGGCTGACTGCTCAGATAATTCTCCAGTTTACAACAAAGAGGGAGACTTTTCATGTTTGATGTTAGAAGAAAATCAAAATTATGCTCATGAGCCCCTTTTTGGTCAAATCCAAGATGAGCAGCCCGAAGGAAGTCAGGAATTAGAAATATGGACTTTGCATTTTGATGGAGCAAATTCAAGGGAAGGTAATGGAGCTGGGGTTTTGTTGATTTCCCCTTCCGGAAAATGGGTGCCCTTGTCTTTTAAATTGGAGTACGAGGCTACAAACAATGTAGCCGAATATGAGGCACTATTATTGGGACTACAGACAGCCAAGAATATGGGCATCCAGTGTTTAAAATTGTTTGGAGACTCTGAGCTGGTAGTGAGGCAGATTAAAAATGAATGTCAAACTAAGCATCCAAGGCTCAGAGCATATAGAAACAAAGTTTGGGACATGATAGAAAACTTCTTCTTAGCATTTAATATACAGTTCATGCCCCGGGAGCAAAACAGGATAGCAAACTCTCTTGCTGTAGCTGCCAGTACATTCCGTCCTCCTCAGAATCCACTTTTAAGATATGAAGTGGAGGTACGGTATAGACCATCCATTCCAGACAATATAAAGCATTGGCAGGTATTTGAAGATGATGAACAGATGAAAAGATTCATGGAGACAGTGGGAGAGTTCTCTAATGCTGAAATTGATGATAATGAGGAGGAAGAAGCTGAAAATATTGCTGAAAACAAATGGGAAGAGAATATAGCAGGAAATAAAGTGTTGCAGCTGAAAGGAAACGTGATTCCTAGAGGGCTAGTGCCTCTAGAAAGACTATTTAACAAAAATGATGTACCTTTGCAGCCAAGTAAAGTAACAGAAGAAGATCAAGTGGGATATTTGAACCTGGGAACTCCCACTGACCCCAAAATTGTCAGATTATCCGAAAGGATCCCAGAGGAATACAAGGAAAAATATTTGAAGTTGTTTCAATCTTATAAAGATGTATTTTCTTGGTCCTATCAGGACCTAAAAACTTTTGATGTAAATATAATGCAGCATAAGATTCCACTGAGGGAAGATGTAAAGCCTTATAAGCAGAAACTCAGGCAGATCAATCCTCTTCTGCTTCCCTCAATTGAAAAAGAGATTAAGAAATTATTGAAGGCTAAGATAATTATGCCATTGAGGTACTCAGAATGGATAGAAAATCTTGTTCCTGTTCGAAAGAATAATGGAGAAATAAGGCTGTGTGTGGATTTCAGGAATTTAAATAGAGCATCTCTCAAAGATAATTATCCACTGCCTAAGATGGACCACATCCTGCAGAAAGTAGTGGGAGCATCCAGAATGTCAATGATGGATGGATTTTCTGGTTATAATCAGGTAGCTGTATTCCCAGAAGACCAGAAGAAAACTGCATTCACTACACCATGGGGGACCTTTATGTATGCTAGGATGCCATTTGGATTAATCAATGCAGGAGCTACTTTTCAGAGGGCAATGGACATAGCCTTTGTTGGAGAACAGGACAAGTTTCTGGTGGTATATCTCGAAGACATCACAGTTTTCTCAAAGAATGATGATGAGCATATTGAACATCTAACGAGAAATTTTGAAAAATGCAGAAGGTATGGCCTTTCTCTTAATCCTCAAAAGTCTTTATTTGCATTAGATGAGGGAAAACTCTTAGGGCACATTGTAACGAAAGATGGTGTGAAAATTGACCCTAAAAGAGTTGAAGTGATAAACATCATTCCTTTGCCCCAGAATAAAAAGGAAGTACAGGTGTTTTTGGGCCGAATTAACTTTCTAAGAAGATTCATTCCTAACTATGCTGAGATAGTTAGGCATATAACTAATATGTTGAAAAAGGATAATGAAGTAAAATGGTCCCAGGAATCTAGAGATGCATTCACAAGGATAAAACAGGCGTTTGCTGAAGCTCCTGTGCTAGTAGGACCAGATTACAAAAAGCCATTTATGATTTTCTCATTTTCTTCCCTTCACACAATTGCTGGAGTGTTATTGCAGAAAAATGAAGAGGGATATGAACAACCCATAGCTTTCTTCAGTCAAGTGCTTTATGATGCTGAATTGAAATACAACATATTGGAGAAGCAGGCATACACTCTGGTGAAGTCCCTTAAAGCTTTTAGAGTTTATATTTTGCAATCTCACATTACTGCATATGTCCCCACAGCAGCTGTCAAGGACATCTTGGTTCAGGGAGATAGTGAAGGTAGAAGAGGAAGATGGATTGCAAAAATCTAGGAGTATGATTTGGACACCAAGACTACTAAGTTAATAAAAGGGCAGGGACTTGCCAAGATGTTATCTGAATCAAATCACCAGGCTTTAGGCATCAATTTATCTGTAATAGCAAATGAGGAACCTGAAAAAGACGAGAAACAGAAAGGACTGGAGATGGCCACTCCAAAAATACATGTGAAATATCTAACTAGCCCCTGGTACAAAGAAATTGTTGAATATCTTTTAACACTTAGCTGTCCTACAGGGTGTGATAAAGTAAAATACAGAGCTGTAAGAATGAAATCGCAGAAATATATAATTGCCAATGGACAGCTCTATTGGAGAGACCCTCTGGGTATATTACTGTTATGCCTCACAGAAAATGAAGTGCAGAATGTAATGACAGAATTTCATGAGGACATATGTGGAGGACATTACAGTTGGAGGGCTACAACACATAAAATTTTGAGGGCTAGTTTTTACTGGTCAAAGTTGTATTCAAATACTTTTGCTTGGGTCAGAGCATGTGACAAATGCCAAAGATTTGCAGAAAGATAGAAATTAGCAGCATTTCCCTTGATCCCTATCCATGTAAATGAACCATTTCAGAAATGGGGATTAGACTTTATAGGAGAAATACATCCCCCATCAAGTGGCCAACATAAATGGATATTGACTGCCACAGATTATTTCACGAAATGGGTGGAATCCATACCTACAAGAAATGCTACAGATGCTGTAATCATGAAGTTTATAGAAGATAATATTATATCTAGGTTTGGCTGCCCTGCTAGAATTGTAACTGATAATGCACAAGCTTTTAAATCTGCCAGATTTGTAAATTTCTGTCGAAGGTATAATATCATCCTGACTCATTCCACAGCTTATTATCCCCAGGGAAATGGCTTAGCCGAATCATCTAATAAAACCCTAGTAAGGGCTCTGAAGAAGACAATAGCTGAAAATCAGAAAAATTAGGATTCTCAATTGAAGTTTGCTCTATGGGCGAATAGGATAACCAGCAAAAGAGCAACAGGGAAATATCCTTATGAGCTGGTGTATGGGCGGGCTGCAGTGTTTCCGTTGCAATTGGAATTTCCAGTGGCATGTTTCATGCAAGAAAACCAGGAAGAACCTGATGACATGATCTGAAGAATCAATCAGCTAGTGGAATTGGAGGAAACCCGGAATCAGGTAGATCAGAGACTGATAGAATATCAGGAGAAAATGAAGAATGTCTTCGATCAGCATGCAAAGGATAGAATTTTTCAAATTGGAGACCTGGTTCTTAGATGGGATGTTCGCAGAGCAGAAAAGGGCAAGCATGCTAAGTTTGATCCACTATGGTTTGGGCCATTCAAAATAGTGAAGCTTGGAAGAAACAACACCTTTTCTTTAGAAAATCTACAGGGTGATTTGTTGGACGCACCTGTGAATGGCCAATTCCTCAAGCCATATTTTCAATTCTGACCCAAGTTGGTAATGCCTAATTGTATATACTGTACATAAACTGTTTTGGTTTTGTTTTCATTAAGGAAAGAATGCTAATAATTACCTGAAGCAGAAGCGTAGAGGAAATTGAGCAGCAGAATGTAATATTGAATGGTCTGCGTGTTCTCGACATGTCCGAGGACGACCATGCCGCCCCCAAATGGAGCCGATGTTGTACATATTTGCCTCCTGTATGTGAATTTTGGTCCACCACCTTTTTAAATGCCACTCGGACCTCCGCCGTAGCTCAAAATCCTGATGCTCCCGTTTGATTCTACCATTTCCGTCTAAAATACACTGTCCAAATGATTAAAACCCACATTTTAAATATATCGGGCCGAAGCCCCCAAGTCCTAAGCCCCTCCCCTTATTACTGTCATATGACCCGAGCCCCAGGACCACGAGCCTAAAGAAAGGGGACTTATCATTTGTGTTTCGGGCGCTATATCCACCGTCCGATCTAATTAAATCAACGGAGCGGACACCTACTTATGGCAGCCCCCACATATGTACCCCGCACGCAATAAACCGGTGGTATTACCCTGCACCACCCTCGTCGGCACGGCGGTATTCACCGCGGGGGCAGCGATCCCACAGAGAAAGCGCCGCGTGTCCTTGGTACGGGCCGCAAAACCGCTTTCCCCGCGCGTTAAAGCCTGAACGATAGCCGGGCAGCGGAATTCACTGGAGCCGTTGGATCTACCGAGCCTGATCTGACAGTGGATTTTCTCCGGAGTTGCTCGCCTGTTATTTCGTCTCCGCCACGTTCTATGGCCCGCCAACGTGTTGTTCTCACCCACTCCCACTCGTTGACTCCGCCACATCATACTCCCACTTGTCCCTTGTGCGCCTATGTGTTTCGCTCTCGTACATCCATAATATTTCTCCGCGCCAATATATATACATATGCATGTTTTTATATGTTCTATTCGTATTTGCCGCTATTCTTTCCTCACGTTCATACTGTGTCACACTCCGTCCATTCGTAAAAACCTCCATTGTTTTTCTTCCGCCACCCTGAGCATTCCCGTCTTCGATCTGTGTCCACATCATCACCTCCATCTCCACCTCCATCATCCCCGCCTTCATCTGTGTCGGTTTTTCTAATATTCTGAAAGTTTTGCAGGTTTCAAAACGACATAGAAGGCGCTTTAACTTGCCGCCTCCATTGCAGAGATCAGGAGCATACCAAAGGACATATTCTGCCAGCGAATTTAAATGAAGAAGCCAAGGGTAGGTGGGAGAGATGACCACCATTAAGGAAGACACAGATATGGATTCTCAGAACCCTCCAGAGAAATCCGTCCTGCATTTAAGATCCAGAATTCAAATTCAAAGTTAAAGGCCGAAGAGTACAGTACATGAATGCAGATTATCTCAAGGCCCTTACGTCGGTAGATTCTCCCTCGGCTACAGGCAGCACATTGTATATATTTTATCATTTATGTCTTGTATATAAGGAGATTTTCATCTCCCAACATTTATTTCTATAGGCAGATTGTTTAGTACAGTCATTTATAGTTAGTCATTCATAGAATGGGCGCGAATGCTTTCCGCCATTCTATTCAAAATAAGTCATTAAATGTTTTCTGTCTACCTCCTCCTCTAGAATTTTCTATCTCCTCTATAAAAGTGAAAAAGGAAGACATTGTTAGGGTTCCAGATTTCGATCAGCAAACTGTGCAGTGAGAAGACTTATGTATACATTTTGTGACATTTCTGTATGAAGTTTCAGAGCTCGTGGGGTCTCAGTGAGGAGGGGTTATAACTGTATTAAGGATTCTGGTCTTTGGTATCTCACAGTATGTAATTTTTCTTATGTGTTAATACATTATCCCATTTCATGCAAATTGTCTTCCTGTATCATGTTCTAGAATGAGAGTGGCTCACTAGTTTGCAGTAAGGATTCATCTTAAGTGGTGCCCTTTCTGGAATTAGTCAAGCACTTTAAATAGGCCTAGTCATGGTATACTGTTCCATGTTCACTCTTTCCATATTTTCTGCTATATTAGTTGCTTAAGGAGGGTACTTTTAAAATGCCATTGTCATATAAGGATTCGTAAATTGGTGCGCCCTTATATGGTTCTGTTGTGTATCTGGGTATCAGTCTCATGTCAGCTAATATCTTTTTATGTTCCCTCATTGCACTCGCTTCTTGGTATTTGATTTCTGTGATATATTATTTGAATCGGCCCTCTTTACAGTAAGCGGTCTCTTAACTGTCTGATGTCTTTAGGCTGAAGTTTTACATTGTGTTCTCACATTATTCTTATCTTTGTTTCAGCTTCTGAGAGAGATTGGTCCCATTCAAATTTGATTTCCTTGTTCAAAACAAGAGATAGTAAGTGAACTCTTGGACTGACAACCCAAACTATAAAGGGCTCCTTGCTATATTAAGATGTCCTAGGCACTGGTCTATGGCAACTCTAGACTGTCTCTAGGAGGGTGACAAAATCATCCACAACAACATACATCTTGTCTTGACAATTTCTGGGGGGCAAGTACTCCAAATGGATTGTAATCCTTCAGGAATTCAATTTAGAGTTCACCACTGCTAAGTCGACGAAATCATTGGTTTTTGTTGATCTTATTTTCTCTCTTCTGACAGACTCTGTTCCATCCCAATCCAAGGATCATATCCTGGATGATACACTCTTTCTTATTAGCACACGTGATCCATGGTACGGTGAAATTATCATGTATCTTCAAAAATCCACGTTTTGGTCTGAGTTGACAAAGGATGCTCGATGCCATATTCATCATCAATCTCAACCATACCGCATTGTAGGAGATACCTTGTACCATGTCAGAGTTTATTTTGTGCTCTGCCGGTGCTTGACCCTGGAAGAGGCTGAGAGAGTCCTGAATGACTATCACAGTGGTGCCTGTGGTGGTCACATGTCCGGATATGCCACCGCCTAGAATATTCTGCGTGCGGGTTACTTCTGGTCGTCTATATTCAAAAACTGTATTTTTGCAATTCGAAAATGTCATGCGTGCTAGGTCTTTCAGAGCAAGATGTGTATGCCACCCCTACCATTGCATCCTGCCATTACTGTAGGCTCTTTTGCTAAATGGGGCATACATTTTATGACATGTAACCCTCACTCGGCCAAGGGGGCATGCTTATATAATCGTTGGCGTGGACTACTTCACTAAGTGGGTCGAAGCGATGCCTACATTAGCTGCCGACGGTAAGATAGCTACCCAATTCCTTTTCAAAGATGTTATTATGCATTTCGAAGTCCCTCAAGCCATTTTCACCAATCATGGCACTCATTTTTGGGATTACATGATGGCTGAGCTAACATCAAAGTTGGGCTTACGCCATGATAGCTCAACGCCATACTACCCCCAGGCGAATTTCCAGGTTGAGGCCGTGAACAAGGTTTTGGTCATGATGCTTCAACGAACGACTGGTATCCACAAATCCAATTGGCATCTCCAATTTTTCTCAGCTCTCTGGGCTTATTGAACGTCTGTAAAGAGTGCAACCAAAATCACACCTTTCCAATTGGTGTATGGTCTGCAAGTGACTCTCCCAGTTGAATGCGAAATTCCTTCCCTGAAGTTGGCTGTGGAACTATTGCCCGACACTTCTCTGGAGGAAGAACGTCTCTTGTATTTGGAACAACTGGATGAAACCCACCACTTAGCTGCCTTGGTTATTGAGGCATAGAAAAGGCAGGTCAAATCCCACTTCGATCAATCGGTTTCTCCACTTTCTTTCATTGAAGGGGACCTCATCCTCCTATATGACCAAGCACATGATA
The DNA here is from genome assembly GCA_034641835.2 of Pinus albicaulis. Lineage (NCBI taxonomy): Eukaryota > Viridiplantae > Streptophyta > Pinopsida > Pinales > Pinaceae > Pinus > Pinus albicaulis. Next base: position 179,197,421 of record CM076577.1, read on the forward strand.
AACTTGGAGTGGGAAAATTCCAACCCATGTGGCATGGGCCCTATATAGTTAAACGAGTATTAAAAAATGGGACCTATGAGCTTATTGACTACGAAGATATTATTGTGTGGTGTGTATCTACATAAGTGAGTGGTTTCATTTTTCGTGCATGTGTTGTGTGGTGTGCTTTGTAAGCATATTTTTGCTGATTGGGTCTTCCTGATTGTGCAGATGTCTATTACTCCTTTTTTTTGGTTTCGCGGATGGCGCGTCCTACAGTACCAGGAATATGTCCTCGGCAACCTGGATAATCTACGATCCTGCTGGTGAGTTTGGTCAATTTGCAAGGTGTTTGTCTAGGGCCTACCACAAATAATGTCGTGGAGTATAGTGCCATTTTGGAATTGTTAAACGAGGCTGTTAACCTCGACACTCGTGCATTACTTGTATATCTAGACTCACAGCTTGTAGTTTTACAACTTAATGGTCATTATTCAGTTAGAAACCCATCCATTTTAAAATTTTATCTATTATTCGTTTACTGGAAAGAAATTTTGATTACATTACATATCAACACATACCCAGACACATGAATGTGTTAACAGATGCAGTGGCTAATATGGTTTTAGATAGACATTTACGCAACTTGTAAAAACATCATCATATGTAAAAAGATCCATCCAAATATATATATATATATATATATATATATATATATATATATGTTGAATAGTTTGCAGTTTGTGTACATCACATGAAAATTAAAAAATATACATGTCTATTTTAATAATAGCCAGAGACAACATGTCTCTCAAAAATATGCATATAAAATCCCTAGATGACTAAATAGCGTGGTGCCCGTGGTAGCATGTCACCGCGTGCACCAATCACCTCAGTAATCGATGGAGGTGACTAGGCACCCCCATAGTGTGTCTCTGGTAAGCCATCGGGATGTCTACTAGCCATGCGGAATCTGGGATCCCCTCAGGCGATACCCTCCAAGTTCTAGACTAGCTCGTTCCCTTCACCACCCTTAGCCTGAGGATCATGTGCGAGATGGGTCCTCCGTGTGATGGGCGACATCCCGGCAGGCCTCTCTGGGCCAAAGTCTGCATACATATAGGATTATTTGTTAGAATAGGCATGTATCACAAAAAAATCATAAATACATAAAAATCAAAAAAGAACCTTACCCAGCTCCTCATCCTAGTCATCCCCCTCTAGGAGGGGAAGATTTGGGTCTCCCATGAAGTCAGTACCAGCATAGGGCTAGTCCTCAACGACGATCAGCTATCGCTGTAGCCATACAAAAAACTCGGGCCTCCATGACATCTATTGCCCCCCCTGATCTGGGCATGAGTGTTGCCCATCGAGCCATCCTCGGCTCCCTCAATGATGGCTCAGCGACTATCACCCCCTAGCCCTGGAAATTTGGTAGTCGTTCAAGGATGAACAATACCAGGATGGAACCATACCCAAAATATTTCAGTTTGGCCTTCTTGCACTTCGTCAGCTGCCATTTGATGTTCATTGTTACGCCAGTGGCCCAATCGAAAAGTGTCGGGTACATGCATTCATATTCTAGTAGGATTTGTGCTTTGGTTGCCTCGTGCGGTGCCTGTGATCCCACAGCCCGTGTAATGGTGTGGAGCACTACTCGGAGTGCTAGATTGAGGACCATTTGGATATCGACCTTCCCACTCCTTGACCCTGTCCATGCCCCTAGACACACTCTTGCCATCACCATATCCATTTTCTCACAAGAAGGTCTACTGCCTATCATAATTGGCACTAGACCTCTGCGGGACAATCCAGTTATGAAATAAACGTCAGAGACCTCAAGTTCCAACACTTGGTCTCGAAGCCTAAACACTTCTTCGTTCTCGTCCCAAATTCTAATAAAATACTCCAGTAACTCAGGTTGTGCTCTAAAACATGGTGTTAGGAATAAATTTCTTAGACCACAATTTCAGAGGGTGTTCATGCATGCTTCATTCTGCATGGCCATTTCATCTTCTTCACCATGCTCCCTTTCCTTCCACTCAATCACCATTGTGACTATGTATCAGCACCAACATGGTCATAAACACCTCATTAGATCTTTGGAACACTCAGAAATTCATCTGATTGGCTCACATTTTGTTAAATTTAGGTGGAAATTTGAGTTGCACCATTGGCATGACCCCTTTGCAAAAAGGAGCCAATTGGCGTGGGTCCGTGCCTGATACCTGCGCCAATTGGCCGAGCCCTAATTTTGCAAAGGTCCCCTCAGGGATCAAAAAACACAATGGAAATCTATAAAAAATTAATCAAAACAAAGCTAAGGAGAGCACCTCTTACCTAGAATGAACGAGAACCGCAATGACGTACTGGATTGATCACAATCGCCACCGCAAGTTTGCACAACAAAAGCTCACTGTTGCTCTCACAAGAGGTAAAAAGTAAAAGTGAATATGTTTTTACTATTTTTGGCATATTTATAACTTTTCAAAGTTAAAATTAGGTTTTGAAAGTCATTTTTCCAATATTTTATTACATTTTGTCGAAAAATGGATTTTACGCTCACTTTCTTGTGTAGCAAAAGGTTTTTACGCAGCTTGGACGACGATACGAGTTGTATTTTATACTTTTTCAGACTCGGTAAAAACACAAAAAATTCATTTCTGGAGTCATGTTTCAACTCTTTTCTGACTCTCTAAACATGAAAAGATTACCCAGTTTCTTGTCGTTTTGATCTTGTTAAATTGGCTGCGAAACGACATCTACCCAGTATAAGATTACCCATTTTTCGGGCTGGGATAGATTATTTACGAAAAAGGAATACCCTAGCCTATCATGACTAGGAGGCTTTCTTAGACATAGTTTTCTACCTTTCTGGATCTGAGGAACTATCTACAAAAAGGGACTGTTGGAGTTTACTTTTCGGCTGTCTTTTCAAACTCTCTAAACATGAAAAGACATCGAGTTCTTTCTTTGTTAGACTCATTAAAACCTGATGACATCAGATTCAGTCGTAATAGAGATATTCGAGTTTCTCCTTCCTAGGGCTTGTTAAATGTACTAGGATTGATTCATCCGAAGGATGAACTTATATCACAAGAATATGTTATCCCCTTCAAGCTTGTTTTCGAAAATAATTGGGGTACTCGCCAGAAATGGTGGGGAAAAATGGAACTAGTATCATCGTTGTGTCGACAGTATGTCGCTCTTGAACATGGCACTTGTCTGCATTCATGTTGGGTTGGGGACATCTCATCTCGTTTTCCACTTGCCTCCATGGGTTTGGGTAATCCCTTTTGACCTCTCATCTGCTCTTTGCCTCGTCATCATGACCTCTGATATTTTGATGTCAAATACTGCCAAATCCACTGTCGTGTCGTCGATATATTCAAGATAAGTTTACCTCTGCAATTTCAACCTTCCTCTGATTCTCATATGATCTTGATTCAAAAAAATTATGTTCCTTTGTCTCGTGTTGATGATGTGGGAAACATTGTGGCCCACCTTCGATCAAGGTTACTTCCTGTCGACTTCAACTCATTATCCAGGAAGCTAATCTAGAGACTACCTTCCAGTACCTTGGAGCCTGCATGCCTCAATGGCAGGTTCTTTGCATTCGAAGCAAGGTTTTCATCATTTATCTTTGATCGTACGATTCTGCAGGTGTTTGATGCCAACTCACTGTTCACATTCCGTGGATTGTACCTATAGTACCTTGAGGGCCATTGTCATTATTGGTGGTTCCTCCAGTGTCTCTTAACAACTTTCATCATTGGTTGGTAATCAGACGATGTTCTTGCATGTTCGACTTCAACTCACTTATTCGCATACTAGAAATTGTACTCTGTTCAGGTCAAGATGGAGCGCAAGTCCCTGGGTTTTTTCTGTTGGAATCCAAGCTGTGATTTTGTGGATTATCATGATTGGATACATGACTCATTGATTGGATGGCTGCGACCATACCTGATTCTATTTATTGATCCTCACTGGATGGCTGTGTCCATGCCTTGGGTCTTGATTATTTTATACTCTGTTATGGATGGATGTGCCCATACCACATATCATGTATTTGAGATATCATTTGTACTTGTCTACGTAGGTTTTCTGACAGCAATGTTTTCAGTTGGACACATTCTTGTAAAGCATTTCAACCCTCTCTCTCTCTCGGGCCTCATGCTTTAAGGGGCATTTTTTACACAGTAATTTATCACCGTCCCTACAATCCCCTGTCCTGCACATTGGAGGGCCTATTCCGTGACCTATGAGCAGTGACATGACCTAAAACCACTTTCATGGTATCCCACTTGACAAGGAAAACCATTCCTATGAAGACAGTTTCCTGTGAAAAGCCCTAAAAATAGCCCTTTTGGCCTTGGTGCGACCAGCCAGTTCAGCCCTCGCACCAATGGGGGAAATGCACCAAAGAGGGTGTGCTAACTGGTGCTCTATCCCAGTGTATTACTCACACCAAGCTTAATAAGGATTGTTTTTTAAAAATAAATTGCGGAAGTTTGATTCCAACCAACTCCTGAACGAGTCTCTAAAATGAGTTGGGAGGTTTGGCTCCGGATCTCCATGTAGGAGAAGTGGTTTTCCACCTATCATGGAAGCTTCCTTGAGGATAGGGCCAATCCCACTATTGTAGGGATCCCAACTCCCCTTCCACCATCTATATAAGCTTGTAATTTTTCCTTTGCAAGCTAGCCTAAATAGAGCTGAATCAGTAGTAAGGATACTATCGTCAGACAGCCGAAGAGAGAGAGCCTTGTCCCATCCTGACGAGCTTCATCGAGACGTGCTCCGCTGTTGACCCGCCGAAGGAAGATCCAACGTCAGAGCTCAGGTTGTATCTTTATTTCATTGTGATTAATAATAAACGACTTCGATTATGGTTCCATTCACATGTTCATGTCTTATTTTATGAAATATATTGTCTCTGACTGGGATATGGTTGCATGTATTAGGTTTTACACTTGTGTGTTGTTGTTTCTTCGTGTACGTGCAAGTGTTCGAACATGCTAGGCGGGAGAATTGTGATCTGCCAAAGAAAAGGATGGAAGTTCCATCTTCTTTGCAAGAAAAAACAGCGTAGGAATTAAGGTAGGCCTCTTATCGCATCTTGGTCTTTTGTAACTAGGAACCTATGTCTTAGCGTGACTCGGTTGTTGCTAGACCCGATCTGGGCTAGTAGGGATCGCCTCTGTCCACAGAGGGGATTTACCTCTCCAACATTCTGGTCTGGGGAATGTGTATGAGGATATTAGATGGTAGGGTTAGGGTTTTAGTCCACTGAAATAATTCAATGATAAGCAGAAGTGAAAACGTAGTGGAAAAGGAGGTAAGCAAGAAAATCGAAATTGTGCTTTCTAAATTGACTTGAGGAGAATATGAGGTGCTAACTTATTGTTGGAGAAGCTTTAAAAACTAATAGAAATGGCCCTGAAGCTTGGGGGGATGATTTGGGACCAAAATACCCAAAACATAGCACTTTCCAGATGCATATCACACCTCTTTCGGATGTGTAACAAACTTTCCTTATGTGTAACAAAGGTGTCGAATGCATAACAAATCTTCTCGAGATGCATAACATAGCCTCCAGATGCATAACAAAGTCCTTTTGGAGTAATTTTCTTGCTTTTCTTCAAACCCTTGACAATAATGGATCAGTGTTGAAGGTAAGAGAGGAGCTCTACCAATCATGAAAAGAGAATATGAGTTGAAAAAGCCTTCTTTTTCTTTTTTATAACATCTTGAAATGACTTTTTGTCTTTTAGTGAAACAAAATACTTTGAGGACAATTTTTCCTTTTTGGAACAATTTGACTATGAAATAAGTTTTGAAATAAGACAAAATTTCTTACTTTATTTCCCTAATTATGCTAACTCCCTAAAATATTGATATGACGAAAATTAAGCCTCATTCACCCTCTTTGGTGACATTTTTTGAGTTTTTAGTGGCAAAACAAGGACACCTAGACAACACACCTAGATGGGAGATGGAGTGATTAACCTAAGACTCTCAATGAAAATGAGTGACATGACCTTTGAGATGATGATGGCCATAAACAGAATGAGGAGAGCAACATTTCTAACCTAGACCATAAGCAGTGACAAAAATGTCTTTTAAAACATGTTTGAAAAGACAAAAAATTTTACCTAGGACCACTTGCAAATAAACTGAAACAACATTTTTAATCACTAAAAAGGCCAAAAAACCATCATTTTTCTATGCTTCTGTCAATATTTTTGACAATTTGTTACGCATATGGAGTAACCTTTGGAGAATCAACTTTGGGAGGCCTTCCCATGGGTCATTTTTAAAAATTCAAGATGTTTGGGAAACTAGACACACAGGTTAGTTGACCTATTTTTCATATTTGGATTTGGAGTCCTAAAAGTCCCTAAAAATCAGCTACAAAAAAGTGTTACGCGTATGTAAATAGTGTGTTACGCATTTGTCAAAAACTGTTACACATATGCATATGATTCCTCAGGACACTTTTCAAGCCCAGAAAAAGTTATAATTTCGAGGTTTTACTATCCTTTGAGCTTGTATTGGAGTAATTGAGTTGGTTTTTGCCTCTTATCACGAGGAAACATGTAATTTAATGTGGGGGACACACACTCATAGGTTATAGCTGAATTTGAGGGAATGTTTTATAACCTTTGTAGATTCTAGGAAGTGACTCATCTCATGCATTTATGATGCATTGTGGATGGGATTTCGACCCTATGAGGTTTCATAGTGCATGTTTTCTATAAGTAGACCCATTTTAATATTTTATTGGGTTGGGTAGTTGTCTTTTGTAGTGGAGCTATTTTACAAGCCTTTTGGAATGAAATCAAAGATAGTGTTGCAGAATTTGTGTTGAGAATCTTGTGGTATGCCTTGGAGAATTTTTTCTTTCTATGTATGTTTATCTTATCATGTTGAATTATATGTTTTCCTCTTTCATATACATGCTTCTATGTGTTTATGTTGTCAGTCTATAAGTAGAAATCATGCATTTTCATGCTCTGTCTTAACAAGATTTACATTATATGTCTATGTTATTCTAAATGAATGAATTAACATCAGTTGTCATTCATATTTTCTATCATTTTATCCTATACAAAATGAAAACTAAACATGCTTTCAAGCTACCTACCTTGCCTCATCCATATTCTCTACAAATTGATCTTGAATTCGGACCTTAAACTGTATACCTAGTATTGTTACTGTCATTCCTATCCAACACACAAACATCAAACAAAAACCTTATTTATTGATATTACATACCTATCCTAATATCATTAAATATCGATTCATTTAATTGAATACAAAGTGACATTGAGAGAGCCATCTCTGGTCCTAGTAGGGCTAGCCACTTGACCTAAAGCCTGGTATGGGGTTACCTTCCTTCAATCCCACCCTCATCCTTGGGAAGTTGGGGGGAGTGATAACATTCTTGGCATCATTGTTGGGGAGTGATCGAAAAACTTTCGCTAGGAAAATATCTCTAGTCCTCTGAAGGTTAGACTTGTGAGAGACCATTTCTAGCATTCGAAACAGCATGAGTTCTTAAATTCAAGCCAAAGTCCAAATTCCTATCTAAGTTGGCTCCTAAGAGACATACTAGGTAAAATCCAGACCCAAATCCCTCACCAATTATAAATGACCCTGAGATTCTATTAAGAAAGCAAAAAACCAAGTCTCGAAAAGTTTGAAGATTTATTCCTCCACTTGTCAAATCAAATTCCTTTCCTAAGACATTTGCTTCAGAAGATTTTTCCTATAATTCAAAATTTGAAACATATTTTTTGAGGCATAATTCTGAAACCTTTCTTTTAGAAACTATATTTGATCCTATTTATTTTGAGACCTTTGTACCATTTTCTGAGTTTTCTTATTCCAAGGTTGATAGTGAAGTTTGGTCTAATTTCTACAAACTTAAAGGCTTGGTGGATAAATTTCAAGAAACTTCAGAAAAGGATCATTTCTAATATCAACAACAGGATTTTATTCACCACCTTTCATTACTCCTTCTCATACACCTACATCATCATCTCTTCCATCATTACCTCTACAAGTTTTCACTCCATCAACACCTTTACAACCCCCTCCATTGATCATGGCCAGATTCGCTCCATTGATTTTACCCCAACAAATCACTGCACTACCTCAAAATTATGGTCAAATATTGCCCATTTTTTAATGGAACATTAGAGGTCATTTCTTACCAACACATTGTCAAAGTGGTTGATTTCATAGATCTTGAAAAGATTGACAATGATGATGCCAATATGTGCATCATTGCACATAGTTTCTCAGGAGAGGTTAAGAAATGGTTTTGTTGGAAAAGAGCTAGTTCAGTAGCTACTTCACAGTAGTTGATTGAATTTTTCATGACAAAATGAGAGGCAAAGAAGAATCCATTGCAAATATTATTTGAATATTTAGTATTCCCAATTAGTCCTAAGCTAATTGGAATATTAAATTTTTTTTTTATCTCCTTGTTTAAAGAATAAAAGTGTAAAGGAGGTCCATAATACTCCTAAATCATGAATAAATCAATGCCAAATGTAAAAAGGATGAATCTTGGCTACTAAATCAAGCACCCTTAGGTGTGAATGGGGCTGGACATTTTGACTGGATCAACCTTGACCAAATCTACAACGTTGTCTTGGAGGAGTGGCCATCAATGAGGCACAACGCAGTTTTAGATGGAGATGCCTTGTGTGAAAGGAGTGATATCATTGGAAGTGATTTAGGGTTTTCAAGATCTCAACTTATAAAAGGAAGATGATGGCAGCATGAGAAGTTTTTTGATGATATGATAATTTTCTCAGTATATTGTCTGTTTAGACATATCTCATTCTCTTTTTGTTTGGCTGAGAATAATGTTGTTTAGCATTGGGTGTTCCTGATCGGGAATCCCACCTCTTTCCTTGAGATGCCTATTGGAAGCGTTTTCTTTGTATTTTCCACTATCTGGATAAAGGCCAAGCTTCTTCTTTCGACTACAATGCAGATCCTATTGAGAGTTTGATTGTATTTGCAAGCTACAACAAGTGGAGGCTAGATCTCTTCATATCTAGGCCATTTCAGTGATCCTTTTCAGTGGAGGAGGCTTATATTCCATTGGGAGGAGAGTAATGGATGATTGGAGCATCATTTTCAGATTTTGGCATGTGGAAAACCATATTCTAAACCCTACAGTGTATTTTTACTTCCATATCTGCGTTATTCCTGTAGGTGTTGTTGCAGGGTCTTTTGGCATACCATCTGTAGAGTTGGTTTTCAGGTGTTGGGGATCTTCCCTTCACTTTTGAGATCCATTTGAGAGGATAATTTTACTGTTCATATCAGATCAGATCTGAATGTTTCTAAATATCTCAATATTTCTGCAGATATGCATATTTAGATCTCATATCTACTTGATGTACATGGTGTAATGCTGAAAACCCTAGGGGGATTATGAAGAAGAGCCAATATAGTGTATGGATCTATTATAGATCTGACTGTTCATGCACTTATTTTCTCTAGATATGATTTGTAATCAGCAACTTTTGTAGCCTAATAAAATAACGGTGTAAATCCCTTTTCAGTCTTAATACATGGTTGCAACACCTCTTTTTGATGATTTTCTTCTATTAGAGACTTGTATTTCCTGTTATGTATCTCATGGGCCATCTTGTACATCTATTTTGCTGCTGTAAATGCATTTTAAAGGTCTCCATATTGGCCTCTTGCTTTTTGTTTGATGAACTGCATTATTTTCCTGCATATCTACATTATATTGCTGCATTCCCCATTTGGGAATATTACAGTGGTATAAGAGCATGATCTTGGCACAGCCTGTGCATTCTAAGAAGCCAACATGTCTTTTGAAGAAGAAGGGCCTCTTACTGACAGAGAGAAGAGGTATCTAAAGAGAATATAGAAGAAGTGTGATCACACAAATGGCAAAGAAAACAAGGGTAAAACCCCTTTATCTAGAGGAATGAAAGGGAAGGGGTTCTCAAAACCTCTTTTCCAAACTATTCAGGAAATTAACAAAGAAATCATGGAAATGAGGAGGGAAGGACATAAAGATCCCTCAAGAAGGTTTTCACATGAAGAAAGCCCCGGTTCTTCATATTATGTGTGTGAGCATTCAACCACACAATTATATCTACAACACTGTAGCATGCCTACATTCTTGGCAAGAGAAGAAGTAGAAGGAGAAACACCAAAGGAGGAGACTCTTGGTGACTATCTCCACGAATATGAATCTTATTCTAGAAGATTCAAGGAGCATATAATCTTCCAAGGGTTTTGTCAAATTAAAGAAGAGAGAATATCCAACAACAATAATAGAAGAAGAGGGTGCATGCAACACACTTTGGGTAGATTCTTTCTACCTACTTTTGATGGGTCACCCAAGAGCATGACCAAGTCTTAGGTAAGGAAGCTAGAAATATATTTTCAGCTGCATCAAGTTTAAGAATAAGAAGCCATTAGAGTAGCAGTGCTACATCTTGAAGGTAAGGCTTATGCGTGGTGGTTATTTGAATCTTCTTCATTGAATAACGCAAATATATCTACTTATGCAAATTTCACTAGGAGGTTAGTGAAAAGATTTGATTTAAAAAAATCTGAAACTTCCTTGGGAGAGAAAACCAAGCCCAAGAAATCAGAACCTTTGCATGGGTTGGAAGGATCCATGAAGCCAACTCCATTTCAGAACATTGTTGAGGGGGTTAAAGAACTACTTATATTTGGAGATGGAGATGAAGTAATTGCTTCAACTAGAGGAACTTTTTCATCTTTGCAAGAAGTCCCAAAGGATCTTGCATATGAATATCATGAGAAGCATGTGACTATGTCGATAGGCAATGAGGAAAAAAAAAGGAGGGATCATAGTGTTGACATAGCAGGAGATGATCCATCGCCCTAAGGAGGTGAGGATGGAGCAATTTCTCCAATCAAAAGCACTCTTGCATCCTTAAGAGTGATACCCAATTATCATGCAACTTCCACACAAGAAAAATAGATGAATTTGCATAGTGGAAGTAGGGATGTGATGATCCAATCTATTATGCACATGAGGATGATCCATGAGACATCATTATCTTGTGGTAAACCACCTGGGAGGCCACCTAATTTAGATTTGATGAAAGATGTTTTACATCTTGATGCTGCATTCATAGATCCAGGAAGGAAGGGAGCAATATAAGACCACAACACAACGCTGAGATTGTTGGGTGAGCTCAAGGTGGAGGGAGATACTCTTCCAATAACACTATTATCCACTCTCTCATCTCATACTACGCTGAGAGAAACTACTGCAATATTGGAGGATGGCACCATCATGGGGAAAGGGGAGCAGTCCTTGGCTATGGAGACTCAAAATATGATCTCACTTGAAGAGAAATATTCCATACATGGCAGAATATGGTTGTCACACATGCATACTTTGGCAGGACCAAGGAGGTTTTGGATGAATGATAGCCTTCCATGGGAGACTAAATTCCAATAACTTCCATCTTCATTTGAGCATGTGCATATGCAAGAAGGGCAGCAAGGAAGGAATAACAACTTCCCATCACATACCCTTGGCATGGGAGATGTCAAGGAGGAGATGCATGGAAGGAATGAACTTCCAACTTATACCTTTGGAATGGGAGATGTCAAGGAGGAGAGCAGCCACATGCCTGACATTTCAGTTGATAGATCATCATCACTGTCATTTTTGGGGAATTTAGATCCATATTGGAAATCCCAACTATTGGTGGATTATTCCAAGGATCTTCACACTTGCATGATACTTGATGACCAGTTGCATGAAGAGGGCTACTTAGTCCAAGAAGGAGTCATCTATTATCATGGTAGGATCTTCTTGTCTAGAGCCTCCAAGATCAAGGAGAAGTTGCTACAAAGAGCCTATGAAGTGTTCTATTTCAGCCACATATATTCCATGAAGATCTACAACATCATCATGAGGAGATTTTCTTGGGAAGGCCTTAAAGGAGAACTACATCAGAATTTTCAATAATGCATGGATAATGTGGAGAACGGGCAGCAGCATAAATCTACGGAAGAGTTAATCCAGCCATCTCTTTCTCTTTTTGAGGAAAGGGACAAATCTATGCGCCACTCCATTTGTTTGAGGAGAAATTTTGGTGAGAAATATGCTCATGTAAATAATGTTTCATTTGATTATTGTTTTCATTATTTCACCATGTATATGTAGACCATGACTCCAAGGAGGAGTATTGTACCTTATAAGCTTTATGTCCAACTTTGGGCCACAAATATTTCTGAACATGACCACTCCCTTGGTGGACAAAGGGAGATCTTGTTTCATGATTGGCGCATTCCTAAGGCACCAAATATATCTCACACTTTCAGCTTTAGTGAGATGACATGGTCAGCAAGTAAGTAGTGGGGAAACCACTTACCACATCTTGATCTGATGCACTGCACTGGTTCCACGTGTCAGACTATGACCCACCTCCATATGCACAAATTTATGTTCGATTGTATGTATTTTTACTCCCATACATTGATGATGTACTTGTACTTTTTATGGGGATGTATGGAGGGAGGATAGGAGGTATGTATGTGCCCTATGGGATGGAGATTCTCCATGTAACTTATGCTACATGTTTCGGGGAGAACATGGGGCAAGCCATGCTTGTTTCATTTGAACTATTGTCTCCTTATGGGATGGATTATTTACATCTCATGAGAAATTTGGAGGATCAATTCATGGAGGGATGGATTGGTGAGAACTTACCTTATGGAGGAAGCTAATCACATGTTGGTGTCACCAATGGAGGAGGAGAAGAGTTGCAACACACAACTTGTCAGTTGCTTGAGGACAAGCAACATTTGGGAGGGGAGGACTGTAATATTCCCAATTAGTCTTAAGCTAATTGGAATATTCAATTTTTTTTCATTTCCTTGTTTAAAGAATAAAAGTGTAAATGAGGTCCATAATACTCCTAAATCATGAATGAATCAAGCACCCTTAGGTGTGAGAGAGGTTGGACATTTTGGCTGGGTCAACCTTGACCAAATCTACATCGTTGTCTTGGAGGAGTGGCCATCAATGAGGCACATTGTATTTTTAAATGGAGATGCCTTGTGTGAAAGGAGTGATCTCATTGGAAGTGGTTTAGGGTTTGCAATCTCTTAACTTATAAAAGGAAGAGGATGGAAACATGAGAAGTTTTTTGATGATATGATAATTTTTTGAGTATATTTTCTATTTATACATATCTCATTCTCTTGTTGTTTAGCTAAGAATAATGGTGTTTATCATTTGGTGTTCCTGATTGGGAATCCCACCTCTTTCCTTGAGAGGCCTCTTGGAAAAGTTTGCTTTGTATTGTCCACTATCTGGTTGAAGGCCAAGCTTCTTCTTTCAACTACAATGCAAATCCTTTTGAGGTTTTGGTTGTCTTTGCAATTTGCAACAAGTGGAGGCTAGATCTCTTCATATCTAGGCCATTTTAGTGCTCCTTTTTAGTGGAGGAGCATTTTATTCCATTGGGAGGAGAGTATTGGATGATTGGAGCATAATTTTCAGATCTTGGCATGTGGCCAACCATATTCTAAACCCTATAGTGTAGTTTTACTTCCAAATATGCATTATTCTTGTAGGTGTTGTTGCAGGGTCTTTTGGCATACCATCTATAGAGTTGGTTTTCAGGTGTTGGGGATCTGCCCTTCAATTTGGAGATCCATTGGAGAAGATCATTTTATTGTTCATATCAGATCAGATGTGAATATTTCTGAATATCTGAATATTTCTGTAGATCTACAGATTTAGATCTCAGATCTACTTCATGTACATGGTGTAATGTTGAAAACCCCAAGGGTATTCTGAAGAAGATCCAATATAGTATATGGATTTGTTATAGATCTGACTTTTCATGCACTTATTTTCTCTAGATCTGAAGTGTAATAAATAGCTTTTGCAACCTAATAAAATAACATTGTAAAGCTTTTTTTAGTCTAAATACATGGTTGCAACACCTATTTTTGAGGATTTTCTTCTATTGGAGACTTTTATTTCCTATTATGCATCTCATGGGCCATCTTGTACATCTATTTTGTTGCTATAAATGCATTTCAAAGGTCTCCATATTGGCCTCCTGCTTTGTCTTTGATGAACTGCATTATTTTCCTGCATATCTGCATTATATTGCTGCATTCCCCATTTGGGAATATTAAATAATATAATTCCTTTAAAATGGGTCCCAATGAGTTTGTCCAAGGCTTTACAAATAGATTCAATAAAATCTATGATTCAATTCATGAAAATATCAAGCCTCCTCCAGGCCTTGCTTTACTTCACTATCCTGATGGTTTCGATCCTGGCATGTCTTATCAATCGAGGGAAAGAAATCCATCAACTCTTGAATAAATGCAAAGAAATGCAGTGAGCGTGGAAGATAATTTGATCATCAAGAATTTGTAGAAATTTCTGAATCTTATACTTTATGCAAGAATTTATTATTGTTAATCTGGTTATGCTCCTCCTACTTATGAAAGTTATTAACTGAATAAATTCAAGTTAAAATTGAAGCAAAACACATAACAGATCTCTACAAATATAGATCTAGAATAAGCACATGCACACATTGAAAAGTGATACAGTTATTTCTAGACAAATAGTCCCTGGAAAAACCCAATGTGGGAAAATCGGTCGTTGGCTACTTGAGGGTTCTATTATTAAGAATATTTCTGAATACACAAATCTGGGTTCCAGATATGGAAAACCTGACAGAGAATACACTAAATCTACAACTCACTGGCTGATCTAGGGTCAAAATAATGACTGATCCACACCCTCAATTGGGATTTACAGAACTCAGCCAAGATTAGGGCCTAGAAACCCCAGCGCTACCCTTGAAAGCCTCTTCGTCAGCCTGTGAAGTCCTCCAAACCCTCATCGCAGCTTCGAAAGGGACTATGTTACCCTAGACTGGGTGACGCAGTCACTACGCTACCCCTGAAGGTTCTCTACGTAACCCCTGAGGGTTTCCGACTGAAAGCCATGCTGTCCTTGCTGCTGCTGCTGTTGCCTTCTTCAACACTTCCCTTGAGCTGATCTCTGCCTCTTGTGTATTCTAGACCCAGGATCAGATCATCCCCTTGGTCTAAATTCCCCTCTCTACAACTGAAACACTTTTGAGTATTCTTAGCAAACCCTACCCTAGAATCTCAGCTTAGCTTCAGTGCTCTGCCTCTGTATGTCTTTACAAATGACCCCAAGCCTTCCCTTTATACTTTTCTCATTGACAAATCAACGACCATGATCAAACCTTGAATCAATGGATAATATTAAAAGAAAGATTGATCCGTGTGACTTAATTAAATTTCATCACATGTTTAATTAAATTCACTTTAATTATTTAAGTTCCCTAAGTTTTAACTTAGGAAACACACTTAAAATAATTAATTAATTTAATATCTCCTAAACCAGGTGAAATTTCCCAAATCCATTTCTAGGTCTTGTAGACTAGGTGAACTCTAGTCCCTCCACAAAAGTTGGGAGCTAGAGCACTACTGATGCTACCCAAATACACAAAATATCAACACTTCCTCTTAGCATCAAGGGTGTGCTCTAGCAATACATCACACTATGCATTACATGACTTTGATTACTGGTTCTGTGCTGCTGAAGCTTGGCCTGTTGCCACTCAACTCTGCACTGCTGCTACAGTTCTGTACTGCTACTCATGAATCTGCCACTGCCACTGCAAACTATGTACTACAGCTCCCTCTAAATATGTTGCATCTGTGCTTCTCATAGCACTGCCACTGGTGATCTGCTGCACTGCAACTTCAGTTGTTTAGAGAAAAAAATGAATCTCATGCCCAATCTTTGACAAACATGTCTGATAGGTTGCATCCTCATCACTAAATCTCCATAGGCTATAGATCTGTGCTGGCATCTAAATAACAGTGCACAGCTACAGCTCTACTTGCGTAATCACAGTCCCTCTTCACTACTAAAGTCACATCAGCCCCTTGTGCTGAAATCTATCACGTTGCTTCTGCACTGCACTGTCGCTCTAAAGCCTTCTGCGTTGTTGTAGCTTTGCACCATGTAAGCATGACTACTCTGTGTTGTTGAAGTCACATCAGCCTTTGCACTGCTACTGCTTCTATGTTGTTGCTTCTTTGATTTGCGCTACTTGTTGGTTCACAAAGGTGACTGTTACAAGAAACCTCGATGCTTCTCATTCAATTTTTAACCCAAGGTAAGTATTTTTATTTCAAGAGTGTGATCACAGTATATGCAAGTGATATCATTAATAGCTACTCTATATTACCATGAAGATGATTATCTAATTCTTGAAGTTCAATCGATTCAGAGGGAAATGGAATTGTAAAATGTCGTTAACTATTCTGTCTAAGTAAGCGCAGAAAAGAGAAACCTATGATTGAACAACACACTGATTAATTGAACAACAAACCTACTGAATTGAATACAAATCCTACCGAATTGAATAGAAATTTAATTAAATTAAACAATAATTACTTATCTAATTTTGCAATTGAATTCTCTTTGTAAACTAATTAGCTGACATCATTCTGAATCAATTAGCAACTAGATGCCTTAAACTAATTATGGAAAAATCCAATTCTTAGCTATATACAAAACTGAACAACAGTCGTGCTAAATCTAATGAAACGAATATAAAAGCATTAAGAAATGATGGAAGCATCTAACAGCTACGAAAAAATGGAATGTAAGCTAGAAATTATGAATAATAAACTATCCTAATGAAAGAGAAAGTTGTAGTGTTCTATGTCCCTAATTCAACCAATTATATGATATTTCATGAGACGCATTCGATGAATGAAATGTAAATTTTGTAACTGAACATATAGCACAGAGATTAGCACTAAAACTCCCAGGGCTAGGCCCAAACCACCAGAAGTCAACTGCTAAGGAAAATTCAGAGAATGAATAATCGAAACACCAAAATTATTTATTGAGTGAAAGTTAACACATGAGTACAACTGGAAATTTCTATCCTGATATGTCTATTACAGAGGAAAATCCCTATTCAGCTCTCTCTATTTTTTTTATCTTCAGCCTTTTAAAGGTGATTTCAATCAGAGGTAACGATCTTTTCCAAACGACAACCTGCTGCTTATGGCTATCGTTTGAGTTCTTCGGACGTGGATATGCCTTTCCATCTTCCGCTGGCATATGGGAGTCATTATGATTCCATTAGTCTCTTCCTATCAGTTGTCTTCTGATTTTCATTGATTCAGCTACTTTGTTTCCCTGTGAATAAATACTCAATTGGTCAAATTCCCATTGCTAAACGTCCTTTTTACCGTAAGTTCGTTTGTCCTGATTTTACATTAATCTTCCTTTCCTTTACTATTAAGATGAGGAAAAATTTCTAAATTCATATAACAATTTGAGGTAAAGGTAGGGCGAAAATGAACCTTATTTTCGACCCAACATACTCCCCCGCTTACCTATTTGTTGGTCCTCATGCAAAGAAATGATTGAGGTATAACTGGGCCAGAGAATAGGTAGGGTAGACTTCTTCTTTGTATGCTCTGAAACCATGTTTCTGTCTGACTTTTGTAAAGTAGCATTTGTGTGCCCTTCTGGAAGTTCGTAGTCATTATCATAACCCTAAGGGGGGTACCAAATGAGAGGGAATCTATACCTGCACCCTATCCATGCAAGGCCCATGTTGAAGACCAGATTGCTATATAAAAGGAATCTAGAGGCAGTTGCTTTGAAGTTTCTGTAGCCAAATGGCTCCCTGTTTTTCACATTATTCATGGAGGCCATCCACCTTTGTTTGGTTGCTACTAGAGATGCTTCCTGAATGTCTTCGAAATAATCCTGCCCATGCTGTATAATGTCTTTATGGATAGGCCCCAATTTAGTCCTTACTACCTTTCTTTGCATGAAATTATTGTGTTGGATGAACAGCTGCAGGGGCTTAGTAGGCTCTCCTCTAACCCACAAATCTAATCCATGTTCCCTCTTCTAGAAAATTTTGTAGGCTTTAGCCCACCAAATCTGGTTCTTGTCATAAGAGAGGAAAGCCTAGAAATAGACATCTCCTATAAAGCGGTTGGGATTACTGTCCCTGTCCTCTTCTAGGAAGAAGTTGTGCATGTATAGTTCACACAAAAGGTATTGAACCTGCTCATTTTTATCATTGCAGCAAAGGAAGAATTCCTCTATGGTTTTAAAAGTCATAGGATTCCTTGCCCTGACAGCCTTGATCTTCAATAATAAGTATCGTTCTACTAGAAATAGGGCATAGTTGGTGGCTGGTGCCATAAATGTTAGCACAACAGAGTACAGAGATCAAACCATAGAGGTTTTTTTCATGGCTTGTTACACCTGATCCTGTGCTTTATTTACCTTTTCTTGTTCTCCTCTGAGTTGATCAAATGTCTCATCCTCTATTGCAGAAATTTCTGTGGATTTCTTTAGTAGTGCCTAATACTCTTGTGCGGGTACTATTTCCTTACTGCATTGTGCTAACTCATGTTGTGTTCAAATTAACTCATTATGAAATTTTTGACTGGCATCCTTTTCTACCAGAGGAGCGTAGGCAGGGACTTCTTCCATTTGGGTTTCCTTTTCTCCTATGAATTCCAACCTAGTATGCGCAGCGGCTTCAGTAGTGTCCACTAGGTCTATTTGTACCTCAATCTCACTAGTGTTTTCTAAGTCAGTTTGTATCCCAACCTCAACAGTGTCTGCTAAGTCAGTCTGTGTCTCAACCTCAGCAGTGTCTATTAAATTGGGGACAAATTCTGTTTGGGTTTCTGTGCTAGTCAATTCTTTCTTAGGCTTCCGAGCCTTGCTTGCTTCCTTCAACTACTTCCTAAAATGTTTTACCATTTTCCTTAACCTTCTGCAGGTCCTGCTCATTCTCTTTAACTTCTTTTCAACTAAATTTTCTTCTGACCAGGTTTTAGTAGGGGATATAGGAGCAACAACCTCATTTCTAGGGATGGTGGTGCCTGTTTCAAGGTTTTCAGTGATGGTGTTTTCTACCTGTATTTCAGAATTTACTTCTGCATTAATGTCCTGGCTGGGTGAAATATTATTCCCTTCAAGTATTAGAGGGACTGTCTCCATGCTTGCACTCTGTTCTAAGGGGATGGTGTGTCCTGACTGGTTTTTATATTTAGCTCCCCCTCTGCCTTCTCTTCCCTATTCACCCCATCACTCTCAAGAGGAGACAAGGCCCCAAAAGCCTGTGATTCATCTTAGTGGGGTAATATCTCGATGCGGCCAGAGCTGCTCGCAGTGGCATATTTTTTTAACGGTTCCTCTTACTCTTCAGCTTGCTCCAATGGGCTTCTAGTTTCTCGGGATGCCCTCATTTGCTCCAGAACTTGATCCATCTCTTCCTGATAGTCTTGTAAGGGTAAGTTGTGAAGGCTTGAAGGTGGTGAGTGGGATGGCCCTACTCCTTTTGGTAATTTCAAGGTTTCTTATTGTAATTGTAGTCTCTCGGAATGTCATTGCTTTCTTGGTTCTGAGGTCGAAGCATGGGTCCATTTCCATCTTATTCCTCTAGGTATGTTCATTCTAAGGAGCTCAATTTCATTCCTAACAAGGTTTTCAGTAGGTGCTTGCACGACAGGGTTATCAAAGTTTTCCTAGGATGTCTGTTGCTTTCCTAACTCATGCAAGATGATTAACTTGATTAAACCATGGTGACTGACGACTTCTTGGGGGTTTTTAGCCTTTCTCATTCGAACAACAGTGTCGTGTAATATGGAATTTAAGAAATAAGGTAGATTAACTGAAATATTTTGTTTAAGAACAACTAAAAATTTGAGTTGATGGGGTTTTACCACGTCTTGGTGTCCATTGCATGTGATTAATCTCTAGACGAATGTTGTCAATTCCTGTAACAGTTGATGTAGAGAGGTAGGTTTAATCCCTTTTCCTTTTCACTCCAGTGGTTCTTCTAGATCCTGGTATGCTGCAATTGCCTCTCGTAGGAGAAGTTTCTTTTCGGTCCATGCTTCTCCCTCTGCTGGTATTCTTGAGACCTCAGCAATGATATCTTTTGTGACTAGTATAATCTTTCCCATGAGCCTGGTTTGTCCCTCTTGTAGGTTCTGTAGGAATTAAATTGCTATATATATATATCAAATCCTTGTAATTTATGTAAGTAAGGTAGCCAGCCAGCTTGTTGGAGAATGGTGCAAGTTGCGTCTGAGATTGGGAAGGTCGTAGGTTCATTCCAGAGAGATTTTTCTCCCATGGCTGATGTGTTTTCTTGAGCTCATTTCTCCTTCTTTCTATGTTTTCTTTTGACCCTGTTGGTTAGAATGAACAATGCATGCAAGAGAAAGAGAAATTGAAACCTTCTATTGTAAATGTAGGTAACTTCATATCGTAATTGCAATTATTCTTTGGTCTTATCAGTGTATCCAATGAAATTTGTGCAGGGAATTTGCATGCTTAACATTTATGGATATTTACACCCCCTCTCTCAAAATAAGGGCCTCCACGTCCTTAGGTACAAGAGAGATTTTATCAATCATGAATGCATACAGGGGAAAATGTCAGGGGTCAGTAATCACAGTCTATATGCGAGAACGGTGTCTGTGGCCTTGGAGCTCAAGGAAAGAGAGGTGATTGTAACAATTATGAATGCATGTAGTGTAAAGGTCAAAATTGGATTTTTTCATGAGTGTATCTCATGCAGAAGTGACCGAAGAAGGGAAGAAAGTAGTACATTAATTATTACGATAAGATGTCCTTTATTAATGGTATGGTGTGAGGGAAGCATGACTGTAATAGATAATTATTGGTTGCATCATCCTGGAATTTAAACATGAAATAATAGCTTATTTATAGTTAATTATGCGGTAAAATAGTATTATCACTAATTCGAGTAGCGATTTTATCTTGGGAATGGAAGAAAATAGGAGATAAGGTATATGTAAGAATAATTGGCTATCGTTGAAACATACTTTCATACCACAAGAAGAGCCACTGCTGCCAGCAGGCATTCATAGCCTCGATAGGGTTGCTATTTTATCCCAAAGAATGAGCCAGAATCCTTTATGTACAAGTATTTATTTGGCCAAATTTATGGAGAGATCACCATGCTGGTGTGCTGGCCAAATAGTCAAGTTACCACTCACTCGAGTTATAACAGAGTGATCAGGCCAGCTCATGATGAGACCTCCTGTCCTTCAAGCAATTGAGAAGGTCATTACCCTGGTGTGTTGGAAATTGTGGGCATGTCACCTGGTAAAATATTATGATCATAGTAGGTTGGCTCATGATGAAACCCCCTATTCTCTCTTAAAAAATTGCATATAAACATAGTACTTATTTTTTGAAAAGTGGGCATTTTGTTTTATGAAGAGACGACTGTGCTGGTGTGGTAACCAGATAGTCACAGTGCCATTCACTAGGATTGTAACATAGTGATCAGGTCGGCTCATGATGAGACCTCCTATACTTCAAGAAATTGAGAAGCTCATTACCCTAGTGTGTTGGCCATTGTGGGCATGTCACCTACTAAACCCTTATGATCATGGTAGGATGGCTCGTAATGAGGCCCCCTATTCTCTCCTAAAAATTTTCATGCCAGTATAGTGTTTATTATTTATACATGAAGGGAGGCTCATTAACTCCTTAAGAGTTAGGGATGGTGTGAGAAGTAAAAATAATGCCAATACAATTAATACTCCTTATTCCTAAATCCTTGTCAAAGGGAAATAATACTCGAGAGTGTAGAAAGATATACCATTATAAGACTATGTATTGTGTGATAACATGTTTGAATAAGAGATGTCTTAGCCGTTCATTGTATAGATGTACCATGTCAGCTTCCGGAGTAAATATTTCCATTTAAAGCTTCGAAGGATCGTCATATTAGTAATGTTACTGCTTTTCTCCTCTTCAGGTGCAAATTTCCACTTAGAAATATGTTTTATAGTTGGGGTGTGGAATGAGGAGACGTCATCAAAAAAAAAAAAAAAATCATGCTAAAATAGGGGAGAAGAAAAAAAATCAGCTGTTCAATCTGTTTGAACAACAGTTGTTCAATTGGATTGAATGACAAAAGTAAACACGCAAAAACACATCTGTTCAATTCGATTGAACAGAAAAAGGAAAAACGCAAAAACACAGTTGTTCAATCGGATTGAACATTAGCTATTCAATTTAATTGAACAACAGCTGTTCAAATATTTGAACAACAAAATTAAAAACGCAAAAAACACGGCAATTCAATTCGATTGAACAGTTGCTGTTTAATCAGATTGAACAACATTCGTTCAAATATTTGAACAACAAAAATAAAAACGTGAAAACACAGTTGTTCAATTCAATTGAACAATAGTTTTTCAATCAAATTAAACAAGAACTGTTCAAAGATTTTCACAGCAAGAGTAAAAATGCAAAAACATGATTGTTCAATTCGCTTGAACAACAGTTGTTCAATTGGATTGAACAACAACCATTCAAAGATTTGAACATCAAAAGTAAAATGCAAGGGGTGATGAAGGAAAAGGATATTATTGTGAATTTAAAGAATGTACAAAAAAATAAAAAAAAATTGCAGGGAAATTATATACAATATTTACAAAAAGAAACAACAACTCCTATGTACATGAAGTTGTGGGGTTGTGACCCTCTTTTTCTAGAATTTGGATAGTAGGATCGTTGCATACCTACTGGTAGAAAGACTGTTTTGTAAGAGATTTGTGATAGAGGCACACTCCATGCCCATTGAATTGAAATACAGAACCGGACCCATCTATGGTGGTCAAGGTGAGGGTACCATTGTTGTGTACTTCCTGAATTTCGTATGGACCAAGCCACCTTGTTTGCAACTTCCTTGGAAAATATTGGAATCTGGAGTCATAGAGAAGTGCCCAATCTCCTTTGTGGAATTTTTTTTTTTTTTTTATGAGGTTTTCATGCCACTTAGCTTGCTGTTGTTGTATGAGTTTTGTGCGTTGTAGGGCTAGTAGACGTATTTCATCTAGTTCATTTATTTGTGGGAGTATTTTAATCTGGGCCTCTGTCAAGTCCAGCCCTACCTCCTGGGTTGTCCTTAGAGACTGTACATCAAATTAAATAGGAAAAATAGGCTCTCTCCTAAATATTAGATGATATGGAGAATATCCAGTAGTGTTTCACCATGTTGTGCGGTAAGCCCACAAGGCCTCTGGTAGTCTAGTGGCACAGTCCCAACGATGTGCTGATATTGTTTTAGTAAGAATTGCCTCAAGGACTTTGTTGGTACTTTCGACCAGTTCATTCACCTACGGGTGGTAAGGAGACGTGACTCTATGGATGATATGGTGATTCTTTAGGGTGGCTGTAATTTTATTACCCACAAACTGTGCCCCTCCATCATTTATCACTTCCCGTGGTAAACCATTTCGCACAAATAGCTCAAAAATGAAGTTAATTATAGATTCTTCCGTGGCTCTTGATAAGGCCACCGTTTCTACCCACTTTGCTACATAATCTGTGGCAACCAGTATGTAGGTTTTCTGATTCGATGGTGGGTTGAATGGTCCTACGAAGTCCAGTGCCCATCATTCGAACGATTCTACTACCAATTGTGGTTGTAGTGGCATTTCATCAGCTTGGCCCAGGTGGCCCATTCTTTGGCAACTATCATAGGCTTGGACATATTTTTTTGCATATTTAAAAATAGTGGGCCAATGATAACCAAATTGTCATACTTTATGCCCCATTCTGCGATCTGTGAAATGGCCACCACAAGGTTCATCATGACAGGCCCATAGGATTTCATAAATATTGTCTTCTCGGATGCATCTGCGTATATGCATGTCGGCCCCTGTATGAAAGAGGTATCCACCGATCCAGGAGAAACTAGTACTACGCTGTACAATCAGTTTTCATTCCCTTGAAGTCAAATCTCTGGGAAGCTTTCATACTACCAAATAGTTTGCTACATTTGCGTACCATGGCGTTCTTACTACCACAGCGAACAAATGTTCATCAGGAAACTGATTGTCCACCGCTAGTGTGTGATATGTCTTTGGAACCCTGGATAGGAAGTCTACAACCACATTCTCCTTCCATAGATGGTCTTTGATAGGTATATCAAATTCCTGCAAAAGCAGCAACCAACAAGTTATTCTCCCATTTGTGATTGGTTTATTAGCTAGATATCTAATGGAAAAATGATCAATATACAAGATTACTTGATATCCAGTTATATACTGCCTAAATTTATTGATAGCATAAACGATAGCCAAGAATTATTTTTCAATCACTGTATA
Source organism: Pinus albicaulis (assembly GCA_034641835.2). NCBI lineage: Eukaryota > Viridiplantae > Streptophyta > Pinopsida > Pinales > Pinaceae > Pinus > Pinus albicaulis. The sequence goes on from CM076577.1 coordinate 179,221,670, forward strand.
CTTTAATTCAGTGGGAGTAAGATTTTTGCTGATATAATAAATAACATAGGGCTTTTTGTCTTCTTCTTGACTAAGAACTTCCCCTATCGTTGTATCAGATGCATCCGAAGAAATTTGAAAGGGTAGCTTCCAGATAGGACCACGTAGAGTCGGTGCCATCGAGACTAGTTTCTTTAAGTCTGTAAAAGTAGTGTCACATTTGTCAGACCAATGAAATTCAACATTTCTAGTTAATGCATACAAGGGCGCATAAATTTGTGAATTTTCTTTTATAAACTTGTGATAATACCTCGTGTATCCCAGAAAAATGCGTACCTCTGTCTGTGTACAAGATGTGGCTAATAAAAGTATTACTTCTATTTTTTTCTAGTCTACTTGTATTCCAGCTGCAGATATGTAGTGTCCTAGGATTACTCCTTCGGTCATCATCATGTGGCATTTCTCATTGCTTAAACATAACCTGGTGGAAATACATCATTCCAATACCTTTTCTAGCATTTCTAATGCTTGATCAAAGTCATCACCATATGGGGTGAATTCATCCATGTAAAATTCAAGTCCCTCATTTATAAAATCAGAAAAAATGTTGAGTATGGCTCTCTTGAAGGTTGCTAGGTCATTGCATAATTCGAATGGGAGTACCTGGGAGGAAAATGTGCCCCATGGGGAGGTAAAGGTTGTTTTATCTTGTTCTTTGGGGGCTATCTGGATTTTATTGTAACTTTTGAACCAGTCAAGAAAGGGTAAGAACCATTTTCCTGCAAATGTGTCAAGGACTTGGTCAATAAAAGGAAGGGGGAAGTGGTCCTTCTACGTTGTTTCAATTTAGCTCTTTGTAATCCACACATATTCTACATTTCCTATTCTTTTTAGGAACGAATACTAAATTGGAGACCCATTTGTTGTCCGAGATGCGATAAATGATATTTACATCCAACAACTTCTGTAGCTCATCTTTTACAATGTATTTTAGATGGGGATTAAGCCTCCGCTAAGGTTGCCAAATAGGCCAAGACTCCTTGTCAGTATAGATGTGATGGGTGCATAGATGAAGGTCTATACCTTTCATGTCTGGGTAGTCCCAAGAAAATTCCCCCTAATACTTCTATAAGACCTTTATGCAATTTTTGTTTTGGTCACTATCCAATTGCCATTGATATTTCAAATTTTTCCTGGCTCAATTTCAATGGGTATGTTGTTACATACAACGATTGTGGGTATTTTATAATCATCAATATCTGCCAAGGGATCTTCTTATGTTTCATCTTAAAGGATTGCTTTTAACATTTGGAATTTCATGTTTTCAGACGTAGATGGCTGGTTCATGAAATTATTAATTACATCATCTTCAGTTTGATCCTTAAATTCAAGAGCCTCAACTAATGTCAGAGGTGGACGAATATTTTGTTCCCAATATGTATGTGGATGCTTGTGAATGTTTACATGGGTAGACTTGGTTTGGCAGGTGGGTAAATGATGATATTTTTTATGGAATCTCCTATAATAATGGTCATGCTACCTGTCCAACAGCCTATGTAAGCACTGGTTGTTGCCAACCAAGGTCGCCCCAGTATTAATGGGTGTCCGTCCATCCTATTCATTGGGTTAATAACTAAAAAGTCAATTGGATATTCCCATGAGTCCATACAAACTAGTATGTCTTGTAATATTCCTTCTGGTTTGATAACAGTGTCAGCAAGTTCCAGCAAAGTAGTTGTGGGTTCTAAAGCTGATATGCCTGGTTTTTCGCGGGCCCCTATGGTTAAGATGTTAATGGCTTCCCTTAAGTCAACCAATGTGTTTGGAAAGGAGTGGCCAAATATTTTCACAGTTACTATGGGATTCCTTGGATCCTCATATTTCACAAGTGTTTCCTTACCCAACAGTCAGTCGGATAGTGCTCCTACCACATGAACAGTGGGTACAGTTTTTGTTTTTTTCACTTGCTTCTTCCCACACAGTTCTTTAATAGTCTTGGAATAGATGGGAATATCTTGTATGGCCTGCAAAAGAGGAATTTTAATGCAAAGGTTCTTCAATTCTCCTAGGATATCGAAATCTAGAGAGACTATCGGCTTAGGCAGCATTAACCTCTCAGGGAATGGAGGGGGAGAAATCCTAAGATTTTAAAGCTTCCTTTGATCAACCATTCCCTTTCCCTATTCTACTTCTATTTCAGTCACATTTTTTTGTTTAGGCTCTGTTAAAATTCTAGATTTTGATTGTGGCGGGGTCGCGTCTTTTGCTGGTGAGATAATATGTCCTAATCTCAGCCTTATTTTATTATACTGTTTTTGTTCATAGTTTGGGTTTTATACAATCTAAATTAGCTGAACTAGCTTATTTTTTGGGTTAGGATTGGGTTGAGCCGGCAACTGAGGCCATATGATAGGCTAAGGTTTGTGCTGGACTAGGTATGGAGCTAGTAGTGTAGGCTGATTTTGAACTCCTATCCCCATTGGTAGGTTGGTCATTCCTAGAGCTCATTGCCAATTCTGAGGCCAATTCATGGATTGAGAAGGGGAGTCTAGACACTGGGTTTGATATGGAGTGTTTTGCCAATAAGGGGGAGAACAAGGAAAACTTGGCCAATTATTCCCTTAAGAGGGTTGTGTTGGCCAAGGTGGTATAGGAAATGAATGAGATGGACAAGTAGAAAAAGGTGGTTGATTTTTTCAAGCTGCTGCAGGGTTTTTCTGATTAAACTATGGAGAAGAAAAGAACTAAGGCAGGTCTTGAGGCATAACTGGTCGTGCTTTCCATTTTCGATGATGGTTCATTAGGTAGACTGGTTCTGTCTCTTCTTCTACTTCTTTGTAAACTGTCTTTAGACCTGGAAGTGAAGGGCAATGGTCTGTGGCATGGTCCTTAGTGCAGATAGCATAGGTATGAACCATGTCTAATGGGCATTCCCTTTGGCTATGCATCTTTCGACAGCATGGGAAAAATATGGCCAAGTTTTGTTTTGCTATAGCTTGCTTCTGCTTGGCTTGTAGGACATCAAGCTATGTTGTCAAAGTACTCAAAATTTCAGTTTTAAAATATTTTAAAAGATTATGAAACTCTGCTATGGTTACGTTTCCACCGGACTTCTTAGGATATTTTTTCGTTGAGTCTCGCATACTACCTCGAGAGCACCTGGTACACAGTGGAATGATATCATTATATTCTTCTTGGTAGATGTCCCCTTTTCCCATTATGTTAAGTGTTTCAACCCATTCTTCTTTCATTCCTTTAATCATTGTAGCTTTTAAGATGTCTTTGGATAATGCAGTATATGGATAACTTTGTAGATTATATTGAAATATTTTGACGTATTCTTCTAATGTCTCATTGTATTTTGCAGACATATTGAATATTTCATCTTTTAATTCTCAAGTCCAGAAATAATCTTGATATTTATTAAGAAAAGTTTTCTTCATTTGGTCTGAGTTATTGATGGTTCCTCCACCAAATCCCATGAACCAACTTAATGTTGTCCCCTTCAAAGTAGAGGTGAACAATTTTAGTTTATGAGGGTCAGTGGTGTAGTAATACCCTGTACATAAGACATCGAATTCAAATAGAAATGCATCAACATCTTCCGAGGTCAACCCATGGAAGGTGGGGATGTTTTGTAAGGGAATGCCTTTCATAGGGGAATTTGCAGCATGATCAACAATGGGATACTCCAATGTTGATGTCTGCCTATGATTCTGGTTTTGATTATCTGCCATTTGATCAAATATATGCCAATAATACTCATGGATTTATTGTTCTGGAGGAATAATCTTAGTGGGATTAGGGGGCCAATGGGGAGGAAGTTTTACAGCACTTCCTCGATCTGAGATACCAAGTGTCTATGTCTCGACTACTTTCTCAAGGGATCCAACCTATGGAGTTCTTACATGAATTACACTACTAGTTTCTACTTTCCCTTCCTGCAAATTACAAGAACCTCCCTCTCTCAAAGGATCAATACTTATGTGATCAGCAGTCTAAAGGCTTTGTCTAGGTCCTTTTGTTTCACTGTGAATCTCAACATGGGCTACAGATGATGAGGCTACTGCCTGAGGGAGTGTAGTAGGACTTTTAATAGGAATGGTTTTGGGTCCTACGTATGCCTGGGATTCAGCTTTCTTAATGATTTCGTCTATATATGTTTTTCTACCAAGGATCACTGGTCCTTTGGGTTTTGTAGACATAAGTGGATGATTTTGATTTGTTTCTATATTTTTCTTCCTAGTCATAAAACAAGAGCACCTATTCTACTAGCCTCTGCACAATTGCTGAGAAGCGGGTGGGAGAGAAAGCGTTTTGTTTGCTGGTACGTAGGTTCTTACCTCTCGTTTTTAATAACCAATTCTTCACAGCAATAGAAGAAAAGAATCGAAGGACATCACTCTTAAACACTCTCCCTGGAAATGGCGCCAAAAATGTTGGTTCACAAAGGTGACTGTTACAGGCAACCTCAATGCTTCTCATTCAATTGTCAACCTAGGGTAAGTATTTTTATTTCAAGAGTGTGAGCACAGTATATTCAAGTGATATCAAGAACATCTACTCTATATTACCGTGAAGAGGATTATCTAATTCTCGAAGTTCAATCGATTGAAAGGGAAATGGAATTGTAAAATGTCGTTAACTATTCTGTCTAAGTAAGCACAAAAAAGAGCAACCTACGATTGAACAACACATTAATTAATTGAACAAAAAACCTACTGAATTGAACAACAATCCTACCGAATTGAACAACAATTTCAATAAATTGAACAATAATTTCTTATCTAATTTTGCAATGGAATTATCTTTGTAAACTAATTAGCTGACATTGTTTTGAATCAATTAGCAACTAGATGCCTTACACTAATGATGGAAAGATCCAATTCTTAGCTATATACAGAATTGAACAGCAGTCATTATAAATTTAATGAAACGAATATAAAAGCGTTAAGAAATGATGGAAGCATCTAGCAGCTACGAAAACATGCAATGTAAGCCAGAAAGTATGAATAATAAACTATCCCAATGAAAAGAAAGTTGTAGTGTTCTATGTCTGTAATTCAACCAATTATATGATATTTCACGAGACACATTCGATGACTGAAATATAAATTCTGTAATTGAACGTATAGCACAGAGATTAGTGCTAAAACTCCTAGGTTTGGGCCCAAACCACGAGAATTCGACTGCTAAGGAAAATTCAAAGAATGGCTAATCAAAACACCAAAAATCTTTATTGAGTGAAAGTTAACACATCAGTGCAATTGGACAATTTTGTCCTAATACATCTATTACAGAGGAAAATCCCTATTCATATCTCTCTATTTCGTTTTCCTTCAGCCTTTTAAAGGCAATTTCAATTATAGGTAATGGTCTTTCCAAATGACAACCCGCTGCTCGTGGCTGTCATTTGAGTTCTTTGGATATGGATATTCCTTTCCATATTCCGCTGTCCTATGGGAGTCATTATGATTTTGTTATTCTATGCCTATCAGCTATCTTCTGATTGTCGTCGATTCATCTACTTTGTTTCCCTCTGAATAAAGATTCAATCGGTCAAATTCACGTTGCTAAATGTACTTTTTATTGATTTTACATTAATATTCCTTTCCTTTACTATTAAGATGAGGAAAAATTCCTAAATGTGTATTAAAATTTGAGGTAAAGGTAGGGTGAAAACATACCTTATTTCCGGCCCAATACTACTCCTCCTAGTTTTTAGATCTGCCTCTGCCTGCTTCATCTATGAAATATGCACCCACTACTCCACTTGTCCTACTACTATATTAAGGCTTTCATAGCTCACATGTGATCCAAGAGATGAGATACTCAAGGATCATGCCCTTCTTCCATGTAGCTCCCCAACATTTCCATGTCACCCCACCTCCGTGGTTCATGAGCACTCATGGATGCATCATCTTCTGACCCATCATCTGCCACAGCTGCTTTGGAAGAATATGCTTCCTTGTCCTTCTTCTTCTGAGGACAATGGATGGAAAAATTCCCCATTTCACCACACTCGAAGCACTTGATATTTGAAAGATCCTTCTTCTTCTTTGGTTGCTTCTTTGATGCCAAGGCTGCATCTTCATCATATTCCTTCTTCTGTTTTCTCAATCTTATTTTGTGCTGCCTCTTGGTGAATTTGCAGAGTTATTCTTGACGCAAAATTGACCACAAGTTGTCCCAATCTGGGAGGTATGCTCTGCCCAAGATACTTTGGACAAAAGTTTCCCACTCATCTATGACTGCATTGAGGGAAGTCCTGACTATCACAACATCACCCACCATTTCACCCATTGCAGTCAATTGATCCCTGATTAACTGTTTTCTGAAGAGGAAATTTTCCATGTCCTCTCCCTTGGTCATCATGAATGACCTCGTTTGGGTCTCCAACAACATTTTTCTTTGGACAGACTTTCCCTCATATAGGTAATTCCACATCTCGTTAGTTGTCTTCTTCTCAGCTATGTGTGGTACAATATGGTCCTTGATACTATCCATAATCATTTGCTTGGCATGCCCAACATCTTCCTTATGCTTCTGAATGAGATCTGCATCTGTCGGTGTGGCCAGAGTCTGCTCTGCATGGTCTCTTAGATTGTACGCCTCAAGGACAATCAAGATCCTTGCCTTCCAAAATGAAAAATTTTAGAGGCCATCTAGCATATCCTGATCACATAGTCCATGAGGAGGCATCTTCTCAGCATGTGTCAGAACTTCCTTCTCTTTGCTAGAGAAATAGACATAATGCCCTTGGTGAAATAGGTGCCTTCTGCTCCCTCTAACAACTGATTTCCCTCCTTGGAAATCTATCAAATCAACTATGATGCAACTTCTTCTTTGATCCTCTAATCAAACTGCAAGTTTCCTTTGGCAAGAAACTCTCTGAGAAGCCGATCTCCTCTCAATATTTGTCACTTGTGCTAAGGCTAAAAATATGAAAACTTCATAATTTTAACCCCACCAGCTCTTTTGAATTTCTGCATATTTTCTGCAGTCTTTTTTGGATCTAACAAATTTAGATCTGAATCACACTGGCAGGCTTCAGACTAAACCAACGATGTTTCTAAGATGCCTCTACATAGTAATTGTGTGGCCTTGCTAGGAAACAACGCTATACAGCATCACCCTTCCCTCTGTGTGAGTCTGCTCCTGAAATTTATTGCATTGTCCCTACAGATATGTGTTTATGTTGCTTTTCCAGCTGCTTTCTGCAGCTAGATCCTTCAGATTCTCCTGTTAGTGACCCTCCTAGATCTGCAATTTCTCTGATACCATGTAGAAATTTCTAAATCTTATACTTTATTCATAAATTATTACTGTTGATCCGGTTATGCTCCTCCTACTTATGCAATTTATTAACTAAATAAATTCAAGTTAAAATAGAAACAAAACATGTAATATATCTCTACCAATACAGATCTATAATAAGCACATGCACACATTGACAAAATGTCATAGTTATTTCTGGAAAAATAGTCCCCGAAAAAACCCAATGTGGGAAAACTGGTCTCTGGCTGCTGGAGGGTTCTATTATTAAGAATATTTCTGAATACACAAATTTGAGTTCCAGATCTGGAAAACCTGACAGAGAGTACACTAGATCTACAACTCACTGGTTGATCTAGGGCCAAAATAATGAATGATCCACACCCTCAAAAGGGATTTACAGAACTTAGCCAATATTAGGGCCTAGAAACCCCAACACTACCCCTGCAAGCCTCTGCATCGGCCTCTGAAGTCCTCCAAACCCTCAGCATTGCTCTGGAAGGGACTGCGTTACCCCAAACTGGGTGACACAGTCGCTAAGCTGCCCCTGAAGAGTCTCTGCATAACCCCTGAGGGTTTCCTGCTGAAAATCACGTTGTCCTTGGAGGGACTGCGATGTCCTTGATGCTACTGCTACTGCCTTCTTCAGTGCTATCCTTGAGCTAATATCTGCCTCTTGTGTATTCTAGACCCCGGTATTAGATCATCCCCTTGCTCTAAATTCCCCTCATTACAGCTAAAACACTTCTGAGTATTCTTAGCAAACACTGCCCTAGAATCTCAACTTAGCTTCAATGTTCTACCTCTGTGTGTCTTTACGAATGACCCCAAGCCTTTCCTTTATACTTTTCTCGTTGACAAATCAACGACCATGATCAAATATTGAATCAATGGCTAAGATTAAAAGAAAGCTTTATCCCTGTGACTTAAGACAAATTCATCACATGTTTAATTAAATTCACTTTAATTATTTAAGTTCCCTAAGTTTTAACTTAGGAAATACACTTAAAATAATCATTTAATTTAATATCTCCTAAACCAGATGAAATTTCCCAAATCCATTTCTGGGTCTTGTAGATCAGGTCAAATCTAGTCCCTCCACAAAATTTGGGAGCTAGAGCACAACTGATGCTACCCAAAATACACAAAATCTCAACAAAATTCAAAAATCAAAATAGAGAAAAGGGTCATCACAAAAAAAGAAAAATTTACTTCATCCAAGGGAAAATTAGACACCTTGATTAAAACCATGGAGAAGATGATGGATAAAATTTCCATTGCTGATAGACAAGCTGAACCTTCCATTAGAAATCCCAATTTCAGGGGTCAAAATCAGAAACCTCAGTATAGGATCAAGAAAATGGAACAGAGGGGTCAAGATCCACAAAGTTAGCAGAAAATTTGCACTCCATTTTAGTAGAACTACACTAAAGGTCCTGATGAAGAAGATGAAGAAGAAATTTCTGGCGAGAATGATTTATTTGAGGAAAATCAACAGCCTATTTTCCTCACTGAAGAAGATCAGTTTTCTGTAGAAATTTATGCACCGGACGATTAGAAATATGTCTTGTCAAATGATGACATGCTATTAGTATAGACACTAGATTATCAAAGGGGATATCAAAATTATCTTACTCAATTACAGAGGCAGTATGGTTTGAGTAGGAATGTTCCTTTAATCTCCAATCAGGAAAAACAAAATGCTCAAATAGATGCTCATCATAAAGAAATAGTCACTCCAAAATAAAGCAAAGACAAAGGATCCATTGTTCCTAATCATGCTAAAGCCAATGAAACTTATACCATCGGTCAGAGGAAGGATAAAGAAACACGAGATGGAGGATAGAAGAAGGAAATTCCACACAAAGATCAACACGAGAAGAAAGATGCACCATTGAAAGAGGTAGAAAAACATTCTAGTCTTTTTAGTCTTGAAAATGAAATCGCAAAGTTGAAAGTTTCCATTTCTCTAACTGAAACAGTAAAAAATGATCAGTACAAGTTTCAAGTAGCTAATTTTCTTAGGGTGGATTAGATTTTCGACATGGTTAATGTGAGTGACGATCACCCGAAACTCCTATTTGGTCCTGTTGTTGATGGTGATTTAGAAGATAGTGAGGTCCCTCCATTCTATGTTAGCCTCAAAATCCATGATTTTATCCTCCATAATTCCATGCTTGATTCTGGAGCCTCTCATAACCTTATTCCCAAGGCCATTATGGACAGATTATGCTTGGATACCAGAAGACCTTACCGTGATCTTTATTCATTTCATTCAGGGAGGGTGAAATGTCTTGGCCTCATTAAGGACCTAGTGTTGTATTTATAGAAAATCATAGCCAAGAATGTCCTTATGGATGTTGTTTTGGCTGATATACCTCCCAGATATGGATTTTTTCTCTCCCGGTAATGCGGAGAAAATCTTAGAGGCACCTTGCAGCTTGACTTTTCATATGCAACAATTCTCGTCTTTGGGCAACTCAAAAAACCATATCGGGAAAGTAAAATGAAGTACATGATCAGTAGCAGAGAAAATCCTAATAATAATCCCATACATGTTGTTCACACATATTTAGAGTCCTTTATCTTATTAAATGATGATTTTTCAACATATTCAGAAGTTTTAATTGAAGAGAAGACAAAAAATTCTAAGTTTTCAAATTTTGTTTTAGAAATTGCAAATGCAGAAAATCAAGAAAATATGACAAGTGGTTTGGAACCAAGAGAATCAGCCCAAAAAATAGATGAAACGGTGAAAGGTACATAACTTTTTGGTACAACATAATTCTCTCAAGAAACAGGTAAATTTCAGTCATTCGATTTGTAGCTTCCCATTGAAGAGAGTAGTCTGTGGACCATGGATTTTGATGGAGCCTTGGGAAAGGAAGGGGTTGGCATTGGCATCTGGATTCATAGCCCTATAAATCAGTCACTTAACATTCCTCCTAATGTTTGAATGGCCTCTTACAAGTTCGAATTCGATTGTTCGAACAATGAAGCAGAGTATGAGGCTTTGATAGCTGGCTTGAAAATTCTCAAGAAGTTAGGTGCAAGGAAAATTTTGTGTATGGAGACTCTAAGATAGTAATAAAACAAGTCAAAGGGGAATACGAGGCCAATAATCCTAGGATGTGAGCTTACCGTAGTGTTAGATATCCTCAATACCTTCACCGAGTATACTTTGTCATTGATTCCAAGGGGCATCAATGTTATTGCCGATTCTATTGCCACTTTGGCCACCATGTTTAAAATTCCATTGTATCCAAATAAGAAGTATGAGATAAATGTAAAACACTGCCATGTTTTTCTAGATAATGTTTAGTATTGGCAGGTCTTTCAATATGATAAATAGTTCAAAAACATATTACAGACAGAAGAGGAATTTGTGAATTCACAAATAGATAACCAGTGCTATGAAGATGACTAAGAATTCCATGCAGCAGAAATTCAAGTACTTCAGCTGAAAGACAACTCCATTCCAAGAGGTTTAGTGCCTTTGGAGGAGCTTTTTTATCAAGGTGATGTTGCATGCAAACCGACCATGCTACCATGTGTTTGCTGCCCTTTCTATTCTTGGAGTTACAACATGATAATCTTTGCACAAACACCTTTCTCTGAATTGACCCTTTCTTCCTATATCCTTACTACCGTGACTTTCAGCATTACTCTTCCATTTTTCTCCTTGTCAGTTCCTACATGAGTCCTCCTGCCGTGTTGACTCTTTCTTCATAAAACAATGCAAAGTCCATATGTCCAGTTGTGAAATCCTTTAGAATTTTTCTTTGGACTACATCGCATCCACTTTAACATCACACTTCGCATGTTTTAAGATTTATCTTATGAGGAATAGGATCGGCGATGCGATGCGAAGAGAGGGGGTGACATGGAAATGAGGTGGGCCCGCCTACAGACCGCAAATCACAACTTTTTCAGTAAGAAGAGGGGAGTGAGCATTAAACTTTTTGCAGTGCGGTGTGCAAAGGGTAGAGGTGACATGGCAATGATGGAGATGGGCCCCATTCAATACCGCACATCACAGAGTTAAGGGTTTATGTTATGAGCGACGAATGTAAACTTTAAAACTTGAGATATGTGATTTGTGATGAGAAGGTAAAGGGTTAAAATAGCTAAGTGTGGAAAAATGATTATATCACATATGTAATGTATGATATATATATATATATATATATATATATATATATATATAAGGCTTGGCTACGGTAGGGGCAGAGATGGAAAGGGTCAAAAGTTTTTTGCGGCAAGGTAAGGATTATGTGGTTCAAAGTATATATGATATATATGTATATCAAGTGGCCTAAAGTGAGGGGTGGAGCTACGGATAAAGTGATACATGGTAAGTTTAAATATTTTGAAAGAAACAAAGAGGGGAGCTTTAAAAAATGGAAAAATGAAGGGCAAGAGAGGGAAAATGAAATGAAGTGAGGGCTGAAATGAAGTTTCCTCACCATCACACCTTATCAGAAACATTTTCTTCTTTCAACTAAACTGAAAAGGAAGATTGCTTCCTTTGAAGCTCTTGACGGTCAGGATTTCCCTTCTTTCTCTGAAAATAAATGACAGCCATGGAATATTATTTTCAAAATGAGAGATCTGATAAATAATCAGTCACCTTGTGATAATGTGAAATACACGAGCCTAACAGTGGCTCCAACTAGGGATGGAAACTCCTTCAGGAGGTGTCAAGAACACTGTAGACTAGTGGTCTGATCCACTGGGCTGATCCCAAATCTGCAACTTAATCTACTACAAAACCTCTGTGGTTGACAATCTTCATGCTAAAATCAGCACTCTGAAAAACTAGAGTCTGGAACACACTTGAATTGAAAACAAAATAGAATTCTAGAACTAAAGCTGAAAAAATGATCAAAGTGTTGAGCTTATTTGCACACCTACCTACCCTACCTTACTGAATTTTTTTTTGTTCTAAATGATACAATAATTCCAGTGCAGCCAGTCAAGTAGTAGCAGAACAAATGGACAACTTGACTGCTTGTTAGGAAAATCAGAAGTATAACTTGATTATGTGTCTTCATAAACAAAGTTATAATAAGTAATGGAAACTGTGGAAGTATTTTATCCTTATAGAGAATACATGTTTGAAAACTTGAGCTAAAAAGATCCTCAATATAATCTCCTACAGGATCAATAAAATCATGATGTATGATATTTGTTTCTAGGCTTTCAATGACTAGTTGGTCAGTTTTGTCCTCAATATTGAACCTTGAAACCCCATATTCATTTTGGTACTTGAAAGAATAATCATACTCAATATGTAAGTCAAGAGGTAGTACAATTTCCTCTTGCTTAGGTGAAGGAATATTTTCCAAGAATTCTTTAGGGTCTCGGAAATTATATGACTGAATTTGAGAATTCAAAAGTTTAATACCAGTTTCATATCTTTCAACAAATACCTCTAGGAAACATGTTTTAGCTTCAGGACTAAATTTTCTTGATTTCAAAATGAGAAAGACAGCCTCTAGAAAATCTCCATCAATCCGAAATTATGATAGATGATTGTTGAATACATTTAAATCTCTATGAGATGACAGATCTGCCACAAACCTTACATATTATTAAGTATAAAATCTAGTCAACATGTTGTGGAGTCGCCATGAATGCTCAAAATTTGGGTTCCTTGAATCATGGAGTCACCAGGTGAATAATGCAGCCTTCTTGTTTCTGGTCACTATCCACCATCAGTAATCAGATCTGAACTTTTAATGTACTTTACGAGGAAGATAAATTTCATCCCCAATGCAGTTGCTAGTATGTTATCACCCCGTAAATTTCTTAAGGATGAAGACAGAACTACGGTGGTGCAACATCAAACTTCTTTGGAATCCATGAACTAGCCTTCCTGGACTCAGATAGGGCTCTCTATGTTAGATATAACTTTTTTTATAGGGGCATTTTAGGCTATCTATTAGTGCATAGAGGTTGGTTTGAAATTTATGGGTTGAGACAGCAGAAGAGGGCCATTGGGCTATAGATTCAAACAAGTGCAAAAAAATTCAATTGGATGAATAACTGAGGTCAGGTGCAACCAGAAAAGCTAGCCATGTCAATGGATATTAACAACTTGTGAAATGGAAAGAAGGAGGAGATTAAGGTTTGACGTAAACACAGAGCAGACCATCTTTGAATTCTACATTCAGGTCTCAGAGAAAAACATAAATTATTGTTTCAAGGCTGATCAGGGTACCCCATGGTAAATCCTACACAAAAATTTCTATCTACAGTAAAGAAAATAAAATGGTATGAGAAAACAAGAGAATTAAAAATTACATAAGGGAAGAACTTCACCACAGATCATGACACAAGAATATGGAAAACAACATCATCTTTCATTTATCCAACGAGAGTGTTTACAACCAGCTGAGTCTACTACAATGATTTTTTCCTCTTCTAGGCCCCTTCCATATTGCTAATGCATGCAGTATTTATATTAAAACTTAAGTCCGTTAATCTGTCTATTGTAGTGATTACATTCAAGAAGAAACTGGACAAGTGGGAAGGTGATAAGACAAGCCTGGCCCTAACGGTGGCTTTAGGAGTCCATTATTTATTATATAATAAGGAAGGAATTTCCTCTTAGGATCACGAGGAGGCTATGATGGAGTAAATTTTGACAAGTGGAACCACGCAGGTGGTGGCAAGATAATTCTGGCCAAGAAGGTGGAGGCAACAGTATGTTATGATCAAAATATGGATTTGTCTAATGCCGAAGAGGCAAGGAAGGCTCTGACATCTTGGCTCTTCCTCCTTAGAAAACCGTTGTTGGATTATTGAATTGATGAGGCTCTCACATCTTCTATGGATCAATAGCCGTGCTGATGTGTTTTCTACCCTTTATGTTCTTGCAGTTACAACATGATAATATTTTCACAAATGCCTTTGCCAGACTTGACCCTTTATTTCTATCTCCTTACTACCGTTAATTTCAGCATTACTCTTCCCTTTTTCTCCTTGTCAGGTCCTACCCGAGTCCTCCTCCCGTGTTGACTCTTTCTTCATAAAACAGCTCAAAAACCCATATGCTCGAACGTGAAATCCTTTATACTTTTTATGTGGACTACATCGTATCCATGTTAACATTGCACCCCACATGTTTTAAGATTTATCTTATGAGGAATGGGATCGACGATGCGATGCAAAGAGTGGAGGTGACGTGGCAATGAGGTGGGCCCCACTGCAGCCCGCGGATTGCAACTTTGGTTGTAAGAAGAGGGGAGTGAATAATAAATTTTGCGCAGTGCGACATGCAAAGGGAGGAGGTGACATGGCAATGACAGAGATGGGGCCTATTCAATACTACACATCAAAAATTTTATGGTTTATGTTATGAGTGGCGGAGGTAAACTTTAAAACTTGCAATGTGTGATTTTCGATGAGAAGGTAAAGGGTTAAAACGGTTAAGTGCAGAAAAATGATTATAGCACATATGTAATGTATGATATATATAAGGCTTGGTTGTGGTAGGGGCAGAGCTGGAAAGGGTCAAAAGGTTTTTGCAGAAAGGTAAGGCTTATGTGGTTTAGAGTATATATGCTATATACGTATATCAAGTGGCCTAAAGTGAGAGGTGGAGCTGCGGATAAAGTAATACATGGTAAGTTTAAAGGTTTTGATAGAAATGAAGAGGGGATCTTTAAAAAATGGAAAAATGAAGGGCCGAAGAGGGAAAATGAAATGAAGTGAGGGCAGAAATGAAGTTTTCTCACCATCACACCTTATCAGCAACATTTTCTTCTTTCAACTGAACTGAAAAGGCATATTATTTCCTTTGAAGATATTGAAAGTCAGGATTTCCCTTCTTTCTATGAAAACAAATGATAACCATGGAATATTATTTTCAAAATGAGAGATCTGAGAAATAATCAGTCACCTTCTAATACTCTAAAATACATTATTCTAACATATTATATAGTATCCATTCTATAGTCTCTGCACATGGTAAGACATGCATATGATGGCCACTTTGTGAAGTCATGACCTCTTGATATTAATGTATATTTTGAAGTCCCTCTGGTCATGGTGAATTTTTTTCTTAGAGAATTCATAATATATATCGAACCATGAGAGCTTGGTGGTCTTATTGATTTAACATGTCGTTTCCCAGTAGATTGGTGGTGGGAGTGCCTGTGGAACTTCTTGGAAGTTTCTCTCGACACATTTGCAGGAAGTATTAGCCATTATAGGCATCATCTCGCCAGAAAAATATGATATCGATATACATTCCAGATCAATATAACGTGGAATTTCAAACAAGTAATCCCAAGATTAGAATGAAAGAATAAATAATATTAATCAGAGAAAATGCTGCAAACTGAGCTTCAAAATGTGGGTGGATAGGATGAGAAATATCGAGCCTAGGATCATTTTAAGGGAAGGTCTCAATGCTTGAGGCGAATAAACTAGTGACTTGGAGACTAAGCAGTTTGATAGAATTGAAGGTTGCTAGGTCTCAAGGTATAGGGGGTGTCTAGGTTGTAGGGTAGGTGCAGTCGTAAGGTCACAATATAGGTTATGTTGTGAGGTTGTAGAATAAGCTAGGTCGTGAGGTCGCATATCGGCCCCTATCGTGCTTTTTTGAAGTACAACTTAGCTCCTTCGGTAGCTAGACGATAATTTCATGGCTCGAGGTGGGAAATTTTACCTCTCAGTGTTAGTCGTGACTTCTCACAGGAACTCAGAGATCAAAATTGTTTGAGAGTATGGGAATTCACTTTAGATCTGATTTGGTGCTCTAAAAATGGGACGCTAAGGGGAAGGGTAGAGAGTCTAGATGGTTTAGGGCTAGTTTAGCTTATAAATGGCCGAAGGGGGTAGATAAATCCTACCTGAGGAGGAGAATGCATTGTCCTAGCAGTAGAGAGATACACATGGAAAGAAAAATGATTACAGGGGAGGTTGAAATATGCCTACCGAGAGAGAATTCGTACGCCTACTCAGTTGTCAATTTTCTCTACCTCGAGTGTTCCAATCAACTGAAATAATGAAAAATGAGTGAGGCGTTTATTTATAAATCAGTCACACATGCGATGTTTAGGAGGTCACAAGGTTTCATACTAGGGGAGGTTGCAAAGGTGATGTTTCAATAGATTACGACCTAGAGACCATGCAACTTTAAAGGCTTGTGGTTTATTGAGGTTGCAAGGTCAAAGGTAGATTGGGTCAGGAGATTGGAAGTTGGTTACATGGTGACTATGCAACTTTGAGACTATGCTTTGATGATCAGTATAGGTTTCAGGTCATCATGTCACAAGGTCGATGCTTTTAGAATTACATTAGTTGTGCAACCTAACGAATATGTGACTTCGTGACTTGGTCTAATAAGTTATTCTTGAAAGGGGGTCGTAGGTCACAATTTTATGTCTGAAAGTAATGTCTATATTTGTGACTTCTAACCACAAGAGAGTTAAGATTTCTTTTTTTGAAATTTTCAATTTTATCATGTGATTAGGAAAACATCACCTACTTTTAGGATGCAAAGAGGCTCATTAGGGTGTAGACAAAGGAGAGAAATATGGTAAGGGAGCTCCAAAATTTTGAAGGGGTGAAATTTTTGGGTTGTTGTAGCAGCTACAACATATAAAAACAAAGGAATGTGGAAACCATCCTCCACTTTGAGGATTCCTTTAGTTTATTGGTAAAATAGAGCTCACAGGATTACCATAGTAGACGGAAAAAAATACCATACAACATGAAGATCATAGAGTATCATTCCCATGACATGTTGCAAGCCACTGTTGTGAAAATAGCTCCAAAAAGAGAAGAAAAGAGATATCAATGCCTTAGAAATAAGCCACTTCAAGGGGGCAACCTCCAATACATTACATGAATGAAAAATCTTGGATGATACAAATTACAAAACCTCCTTTCTATATATAGGAGTCCATGGGGCCACAATGTAATCCTAGTGGGGCCACAATGTAATCCTAGCCGACCTAACAATAATAATTTAAGGGCTCAATAATAATAATATGGGGGTTACAAGGGTACAATAATAACAATAAGGGGGTTACACTAACAACAATAAGGGACTATACTAGTAATATAGGGACCTAACATGCCCCTCTCCTTCAAAAAAGTGTTGTCTTCAACGCTTGAGTAGCTCTGGGTGCTTCTGTATAAAATTCTCATCCTCCCATGTAGAATCTTCAGTGGGTAAGTTCTTCCACTTGATGAGATACTCTGAAATTGATCGATTTCGTAGTTGTCGAGTTCTTGTTTCCATGACCACTTTAGGTTCCAATATGATTTTTCCTTCCTCATCAAGTTCTGGAAATATTGTTTGAACTGGAAGATTTTCACCTATAACCTTCTTTAAGCATGAAACATGGAAAATTTGATGCACTCGTGAAGAAGCAGGAAGCTCCAATTTGTATGCCATAGTACCAATATTTTGCAACACCTTGTAAGGACCATAGTACTTTGGCGATAATTTATTATCCTTCTTAGCTTGCTTGAGGGATATTTGTTTGTATGGTTGTAGCCGTAAAAATACCCAATCTCCTACATCAAAACTTCTCTCGCTGCGATGTTGATCTGCCTGTTGTTTCATTCGATTTTGTGCCAAATTCGGGTTATCCTTTAAGAGTTGGAGAACTTCTTGTTGATGCTCGATGTGATCTTCCACTGCTTGAACCTTCGAATTTTCCCTTAAAGATGATGTGATGGATGGTGGATGATATCCATAAAGTGCCATAAATGGGGTCATTTTTGCTACAGTATCGAAGGAAGTGTTATACCACCATTCAGCAAGAGGTAACCACTTGACCCATTGTGTTTGTTTATCGGATACAAAACAACGAAGATATCCTTCCAAACATTTATTTACTATCTTAGTTTGACCATCAGATTGAGGATGATAAGATGAGCTATGAGCTAATTGAGTACCCAAACAAGAAAATAACTCCGTCCAAAAATTTCCAGTAAAAATGGGATCTTTGTCACTCACAATAACCCTTGGGTTTACATGTAGCTTTTGAATTGTGTCCATAAATGTAGTAGCAACTGTACTTGCTTTAAATGGATGAGATAATGCACAAAAGTGTGCATACTTGGTAAGTCTATCAACTACCACCATGATGACACTCTTTCCTTCGGACTTAGGTAAACCTGTGATAAAATCCATTGAAATCTCCTCCCAACGTGAACTTGGAATGGATAAAGGTTGTAGAAGACCCGGGGTCTTAATTGTCTAAACTTTATTCTCCTGGAAAACTAAACATTCCACCACAAACTATTGAATATCATATTTAAGGCCATCCCAAAAAAAATATTTCTTCACCCTGTGGTAAGTTTTTAAAAATCCTGAGTGTCCTCCTAAAGGAGAAGTGTGCAATTCCAAAAGAATATTTTGTTTTAGTTGGGAATTATTACAAAGATATAAGCAATCTTTGTACCATAAGGAATCATTTTTCCAACTAAATGTATCAGATGTACTAGGATCTTGCTGCAACTTTTGAATGAGTGTCCATACATCTTTGTCCTTCTTCCATTCATCTCTTGCTTCGGTTATCCAATCTGGTTGGATAATAGAAATAGCACAAAGCAATGCTTCCACCTCTTCATTCTTTCTTGAGAGTGCATCTACAACAAAATTAAGCTTCCCTTTTTTGTATATTATTTCAAAGTCATAACCCAACATCTTTGTGACCCTTTTTTTCTGCTCTTCTGAAGATATTCTTTGTTCCAAAAAGTGTTTAAGACTATCATGATCAGGTTTTACCTTGAAGTGTCTTCCCATTAGGTAAGTTCGCCATTTCTTTAGTGCATGCAGTATTGCTAACATTTCCTTCTCATAAATAGGTTTCTGTAAATACTTTCCTTTGATTGAATGACTTTCAAAAGAAATGGGTTTTCCTTCCTGCATTAAAACAGCACCAATTCCATTTCCTGAGGCATCACATTCCACAATAAAGGTTTTTGTGAAGTCTGGCGTAGCTAAGACCGGTGCTAGGCACATTGCCTCTTTAAGATGTTCAAAGGCCTTAGTTGCTTCAGGAGCCCATGAAAATGCATCTTTCTTCAATAATGTTGTTAGAGGTGCTGCTATTCTCCCATAATTCTTAACAAACTTTCGATAATACCCTGTTAACCCGAGAAATCCTCGCAACTGCTTTATGGTTGTGGGGACTTTCCATTCCTTAATAGCTTTAATTTTGTTAGGGTCTACCTTAACACCCTCGTGAGATACAATATGACCCAGATATTCCACCTCTTGTACTCCAAAGAAACATTTGGATGTTTTTCATATAATTGTTTCTCCTGCAATAGTTTGAGCACCCTGTCAACATGTTGAACATGATCCTTCCAAGACCTATTGTAGATTAGTATATCATCAAAAAATATTAGCACAAATTTTCTAAGGAAGGGTTTGAAAATGGAATTCATCAACCCTTGAAATGTAGAAGGTGCATTGGTAAGGCCAAAAGGCATGACCAAAAATTCATAATGACCCTCGTGAGTTCGAAATGTTGTTTTCGGAATATCTTCAGTCTTCATTCTAATTTGATGATACCCTAAACGAAGATCTAACTTGGTAAAACAAATTGTTTCATGTAATTCATCCAATAATTCATCAATCACAGGAATGGGAAATTTATCTTTAATGGTGAGCTTATTGAGCTCCCTATAATCTGGACACATGTGCCATGATCCATCCTTCTTGTGTACCAATACAACCGGAGCAGAGAAACAACTTTGACTAGGTTGAATTATACCCGCCTCTAAAATTTCTGCAATCATACGTTCAATTTCACTCTTTTGGACATAAGGATATCTATAAGGCCTGATGTTTGGAGGAACACTTCCTGGAATCAAATAAATAGCATGATCATGATCATGAATAGGTGGGAGTCCTTTGGGAGTTTCAAAAACCTTGGAATGATTGTCCAAGACTTTTTGGAGATCTGCAGAAATAGATGATTTTGATGTTGGAACTTCTAGTGAGCATAATTGTGCAATTATGCCTCATTATTCTTTCTTTAGAAGCTTTGTCATGACATTAGAGCTTATTATCTTTCCCAGCTTCCCTGAAATACCCCATAATTCGACTTCCTTTCCTTCTGAAAAAAATTTCAATAAAAGTTCTTGAAAATTAAAAGCTACCGTCCCCAAAGATTGTAACCATTGTATTCATAGTACAACATGAGCAACTCCCATAGGAATGGAAATCATTGGACTATTCAATACATATTCCCCCATGTTTAGCTTGATATTATGGCATTTTCCAAAGAAATTTATAGTTCCTCCATTTGCAACCATCACTTGACATTTTGGTGCTGGGTATAGGAAACAATTCAATTCCTTGGGTACCTTACAATAAATAAAATTATGGTACTACCTAAATCAATCAACACTATTAACTTTTTATTCTTGATATGTCCTTCTATCTTCAGTGTTTGAGGAGTGGTAATTCCTGCCAATGCATTACACGATATGGTTAGACTCATTTCTTTCTCTTCTTGGGTTGTTTCCTGGTGTATATCCTCTTCTTGTTCATTTTCTTCTTCCTCTTCACAATCTATGTAAAATAATTTCTTCTCAGCAGACTTATGACCTTTAGTGTATTTTCTATCACAACTGTAGCAAAGCCCTTTTTATCTTTTTTCTTCCAATTGTTGTGATGTCAACCTTGTAGGTTGTGGAAATCTAGGAGTAGCAACACTTCCCTCTTTATAGAAGTGAGTGGTAGGCTTCCTTGTCACCATAATTTTACATTCAATTTTTCTTGCCAACCTGAATGCCTTCTCCAATGAATCAAGTTCCAAAATGCGAAATTCATGTTGGATGTTATCCTTTAAAGTACCTATGAAGAGATCAATCATGTGTTCCTCTGGAATATTAGTTACCCTTATATTCAATTTTTGGAAGTCCTCAATGTGCTCCCCCACTAAACCCTTTTGTTTGAGATTTATCAATTGGCTAAAGAAGGTGTTGCTCTTTGTATCCTCATAATGTGCTATCATTTCCTCCATAAAAACTGACAAAGTGACAATTTTTTTATGGGAGCAATACCATCGATACCATAAAAATGTATTTTGTTTGAAATGTAAAGTTGCAATGCATACCTTTTGTGTGTTTTGCACATTATGGAGATCAAAATATTTCTCCATCTGTAGTATCCATGTTACAAGATCCTTTTCATCAAACTTCCTCATATCTATTTTTGGAATATGGTGGTTCTTCCCACCAACATTATCTTTTATGAAATCACGATTAACATTTATTTTGTTCTCATCATGAGTTTCCTCTACTATCTTTTCACCATTAGGAAACATTTCTTGTATCAACTTTTTCAAACCTTGCATGTTTGCTTTTAGATCATTCTTCATTTTTTCCATTTTCTCATCGATCTTAGCTTCCATGTCATCCATCTTATATTCCATGCCAGCTTCCATGGAATCCATTCCATTCTTCAACCCATCCATCTTGTATTCCATGCCTTTATTCAAACCATCCATCTTAGTTTCCATGTCTTTCTTCAAAACTTCCATGTCATTTTTTTTTTCTCTTTGCGAGAGTGAAATTTGTTGCACTTTCTCTTGTAATTTTGATATTTCATGTTGCCATTCTTCATCTTCATGAGTCACAGTAGAGCCTTATAAAGGCTTAATTGGTGTTGAATTCTTTTTAGGGGCCATTTTAGAATCCAATATTGATATATATTCTACAATATGCCCTTGGAATCAATTCAACTTGATTCCTAAAACAAGACTTATGCAATTCAGAAAAAAATACTCACCTTTTTCTTGCTTTGGAGGAGCTCGATATTGAAATTGAATGATCTCTATAATTATGGATCCTTAATATCTGAAATTTGGCCTTGTAGTAACCCTCTGAAGCTTCTTTCAAATGCCACAGGTTTGATCTGATTTGGATTCTTCAAGAAAAATTTATGTCCAATCTCCCACAATGACCCAATTATGGAGTAGTTTAGTAGATCGAACTTGTATGACTTGCCACATGTCACTTTTTCCTCCTTTGGCTCTAAAATTGATAGAAAAAAAAAACTACAGTCGGTGTACTTGTAGTCACATTTTACAGTATTCCAATCCGATGCTCAGAGAGAGCAGTATGAATATTTTCCCATGATCACCTCTTTGAGATGAAATTCAGAAGCCTGAAAAAGCCCTATCTTCCACAGATCATATCTCCACCAATATTGCGAACCAAGATCTGAAATTTTGTGAAGATGTTCCTCAGGATTTCAGCTTCGCACTTTAAAAATTTCAGCTTCTTAACCTTCGTAGAAACAAATTTATAGCGAAAATTCCCCGATGACCTGTTTAGGTTAAATTCAGGAGCCCGCAAAATGACCTACCTTGCACAGATCATATCTCCAAAAATGTTGCGAACCAAGCTCTGAAATTGTGTGAAGATGTTCCTCAAAATTTTGGCTTTGCACTCTAAAAATTTCAGCTTCTGAAACTTCATAGAAAAACAGTTATAGCGAAAATTCCACGCTGACCTGTTTGGAGCAGCGAAACCCTAGAATCCCAAAGCTCTGATACCAAATGTTGTGAAACCAGCTCCAAAAAGAGAAGAAAAGAGATATCAACGCCTTAGAAATAGGCCACTTCGAGGGAGAACCCTCCAATACATTACATGAATGAAAAATTCTTGGATGATTCAAATTACAAAACCTCCTTTCTATATATAGGAGTCCATGGGGCCACAATGTAATCCTAGCCGACCTAAAAATAATAATTTAAGGGCTCAATAATAAGAATATGGGGGCTATAAGGGTACAATAATAATAATAAGGGGGTTACACTAACAAAAATAAGGGACTATACTAGTAATATAGGGACCTAACAGCTACACTGACCAAAACTCCTATGTATAATAGGATCATTATGAGGTTTCAAGTATAATATATTAGACTTAGATTCAATATACCCTTACTGTTAAGACATTAGGATCATAAAATCTAAGAATAATAGTAAAGACAGTGGTAGGACATTGATACAAAAGTAGTTTTTTATTCAGCAGACACAACCACCTTTGGCACAACATGGGATATTAAGCAGGTCATCAGGGAAATGGATGAGGAAAAACAAATAAAGGAGGAATATTAGGTTGCTCAACAGATGAGTGGAGGTTTCAATATGAGGGTATGATGGACCTCCTAATTAGGTAAAAAAAAAGGCCCATCTAACCTTTCCTCAGCACATAAAGGTTGTCTTAGACCTTGAACCCTTTTGTAATATCCCAAAATCGGGACTGCTCAGCAAGCATGCAATAAAAACGCATTTCTAGCAGTATATGCTATAAAATAATGAGATGAACTCTTGGATCCTATATAACAGTCAATACACAACCTAAATCCAAGAATAGAGCTGAAAAAAATCAAAATAGGTGGGTTAAACATACCTCCCACACCTAGGATTGCTTAAAAGGCTAAAACACAAAACACTGCAACACATGTATTTCTGCAAATAAGTGACTGCGAAATATAAAAGAGGGTTTGTACACATAAATGGTATAGAAAAATATATATACTATTATATTAAACAATATGCTCAGAAAAATGAGATCTAGTCTCCTCTATACAAAAGCTAGAGAACCCGGGAAGGGTCTCTAGGAATTCACTTTGAATACAAATGGTGATTTTCAGCAGTATGACTAAATAATCACTGAAAATTGAAGCACATGAGTATAAAAGGCTGTAATAATAGAAATCTGATGCAGATATAATCAAAGGCCTTCCCCCATGGAAGAAACAACTCTCTAATCACGAGAAAACTCCTTGAAAGAGCCACAAGAAACACTGCTAAAATTCCCTTGCAGAAATAACGCAATTCCAGGATGGAATAACACTGTAGGTGATGGTAATGTGTTTTCCTACTACCAAAGGTCTGATATCAGCCCAAGAATGCTCCAAAATTATTCTCCAATGGAAGGAAACTTCCCTCCTGTGCAAAACCAACTCAAAAAATGGGTTTCTCAACCCTCCCCTGCAACACCCTACAGCTCAGCTCAACCTCCTATAGAAACTGCACTAAAAATGAAGACTGAAGCTTGCCACCAATGCCAGATATGAGGAATGAAATATCAGATCTCTCCCAAGAGCTCCTCAAAGGGAAGAGAAGGAATTCCTGAACAGGAATACCTTAGTGCTGAACAACACTGGCAATCTCAGCTAAACAACTAGGAAAGAAAAGTCTAAGTAGACATGAAAATGTAATACATAAGCTAACCTAAAAATGGCTACCATCATCTTCCTTATAAACTAAGTGATACTTCTCACCTTGGGTCCCACTCAATAGGGTTTCCACCATCAAACAAACAATCTCCCTCCAAAACTGCGTTGTGCCTTCATTAGAACCACTCCTCTAAACTGTGCTATTTGATTTGGTCAAGGTTGACCTATTCAACTTTCTTCAACCCTTTTCACACCTAAGGGTCTTCAATCCAGCTGACATATAACTATATAGGCTGAAACACATTCACATTGAGCTCTTTTAATTGTTGATCCACTCCTACATTTATGTTGTTGACTTGGTAAAACTTGGCCTTGTCCACATGCAAAATGTCCTTGTTCACACATGAGAGTGAAAAATCTAGCTAGAATTATGATCCCTTTACACACTATGAGGTATTTTAGCCTTATTTCTAAAATTCATGGGCCTCCTTACCCTTTTCTTCATCTCCTAAGTGACATTAGCAAAATTTAATATTCCAATTTGCTGCATGCAAATTTTGGAATATTACAGTCCTCCCCTCCCAAATGTTTCTTGTCCTCAAGTAACTACAAGGATAGAACTGAAGAGTATCCTTTTATCCCCTATAGCAACCTCATAAGTTAGAATCCTCCAAGGATCAAGGTGCTGCATCATCAATATATCTCCAAGTTGCCCCTCCCAGGTAAACAAGCTAGCTTTTGGTGAACACCCCAAATAGCTATGATTATGTGGCAGTAAGATATCAATGGAGGCAACAATGGGTGGTCTAAGGTCCTTATTGAGGCATGTGGTCTGATATATATCAGGATATACCATCCCCATAAGAATCTCCCATCCCCAAGCTATCATCCATAAAAAATGAGTTGCCTCCCAACATAGCAACTCCTAAAAATCCTCCTCCACCTTGAGCTCCTGCAAAGTGGGTGGGCTGAAATTCTGAACATGGTAGACAAAGTGGCCTACCCCATGCTGTCCTCCTCTCCACTTAAGATAATTGCAGATAATTTTCTGATCTTGGGCTGTAATAATGTTTCCCTCAAATGGCAAGAAGGAAACTAGATCTCCAAAGATCCCTTTTCCAACGTTGTGAACCAAGCGGGCCCAAACCATCTCATACATGATGGATAATAAATCACCACCATATGGCATCCCATCCATCTCATGACCCTCCTCATAAAGAAACAAATATTTTATAGTAGTGGCTATATCTCCTCCCATGCTCCCTTAGAACATTTAATGTAGAAAGTGTGGGGATCCTCCTCCCCAAAGAACACATCCACCCAATGTGTTTCTCCCCCAATCATGCTCCCCATAAAGGCAAGAACAACATCAGAAAATGGGCTCATGATTAGCATAAAAATGAAAGAAATACTAAAGGTTTCATGTGGTGCTAGAAGGTATCGACAGTCTCCCAAGTGGTCACAGCGCAATCTTCCCCACTACAGCTTCAGAAAATAGCATGGCAAGTTGCTTCTTGACAAATGGCTAGTTGTGTAAGTCACCAAATATACTAGCAAATAGTAAGTGGCTGAATGTATCAACTAAGCATAAAAGGAGTAACCAAACACTTTCCCAAGGTCATATAATACATGGTTGTCTCCATCATAATAGCTGGCCAAAAATGGTCCATGGAGCCCAAAGAAAAACTTGCCCCTTTGTGGAGCAATGCACTGCAAAGAAATGGTAAGAGCATGAAAATATTTTTTTGAACAATCAATAAATGAAAAAATAGAATTCTTACCATGTAATGAAGTAAGATGATGTTAGGATCCATAAATGATTCCTCCATAGTGGTATGACATACTCCTATGAAGAGGAATGAAGCATATGCTACATGAAGATCCTCCTTCTCATGCTTGGAAGTCCAAGTCAAGAAGAACATACCACAATAACAGATGAATCCATCCACTACTCTATCATTATCACCTCCTTCTTGTCCACCAATTGCATCAAATGTGAAGTAATCCTGAGGACACTCCATCAATAATTCCATGCTCCAAAGTCATAGCGTTGTTGGCCTATGCAAATAGGCTCCTCCCAACTCATAACTCCATTCTTTGACATGCTCAATGTCAAATACTCCTCCCATAATGCTGCCATTTACAATAAGTTCCTTCCAAAGTGGA
Source organism: Pinus albicaulis (assembly GCA_034641835.2). Classification (NCBI taxonomy): domain Eukaryota; kingdom Viridiplantae; phylum Streptophyta; class Pinopsida; order Pinales; family Pinaceae; genus Pinus; species Pinus albicaulis. The sequence goes on from CM076577.1 coordinate 179,248,266, forward strand.
AGTACTTCCAGATCATATAAGGCTAAGGAGTAGCCCCCTTGCACCATGAGAGTTCCATCTCCTACTCCTGCAACATCATGCAAAGTGTGAGAGAAAATCTGCCCTTGCTCTCTCCCAATCCTCCAAGGCAACAACAGTTTTTGTTGCTTCCTCATACCTCCATCATACAACCCATATGGTGAAAACATAATGATCATATCATCATAATGCATCCACACTCCTTGCTGCCGCATGATGAAATTATCTTACCAAGTCCCTTCCATCCACATACCCTTGGAAAAAGGATATGTCCCATGATGGCCAAACTCCTTCAAGAGCAGCCAACGCAGCCAAGCCTCCTACTACCCAGTGTCATATATTTACAAGTAGATCACTAGCTTCTTGCTCTCCATCCACTCCCATTCCTCCCAATGTGAGTGCCTCCCATCATGATCAACCTTTTTACCCTTCCAAAGAAGACTACCCCTCTTCCAAATCAGATTTTTCTCCTTGCATTTCATTGGATGTTGAAATGCAACTCCTTGGAGATCTCCTAGAAAATATCTCACACCAATGATCATCTTGAATCCATAAGGATCCAAGTGGGCTGAAGGCAAAGCCTCCTCACTGCTACCTCTTGAAAATGTTGTAATTCTCCTCCCTGGTGTCTTGGTTGTCTCATGTCGCAACTCAAGGATGAACATGTGGTTTTGTATAAAAAATTTTGGGAAAAATTTCATCCCATCCTCCAAGAATTCACACCCCAACCTCACATGTGGTGTGCAGCCCATCAGTGGCCCATTAGGATGATGTTTCATCCATTCCTTGATCAAATCAAGGTTTCATAGCACAGTGCAATCATGTTGTTCCAAATGAGAAGTATGCAATGGTATACAATCCTCCATATGATTTGCTGAAACAATAGGAGATGAAAATTTAGGCATACCTTGATGAAATTTGGAAGTATCTTATATGGATGCAAGGGCTTATATCTCCAATAGGTTGGCTCCTCCAACTGAATATGTTGAGGGCTTCTCCCCCATAGCTGTGACAACACTGGTACAAGTTTCCTCCACTGGTGGTGAGGGTTTATTCTCCTCTGATTTCCGTCCACCAAATTTCCCAATCAGCCTTTGAGTGAATTCAGCAAAAGAAACTACTCTTGCATGGCTCAAATGGCTGAACCAACACATCTTTTCTTCACCCTCTAGGTGCAGTGCTGCAATCCCTACAACCTCCCTTTCTACCACTCGATGTAGTAGGAAGAATGCATCAAGTTTCCTTGCCCAAACCCTTGCTACAGATGACCCTAAAAAGTAGACAATAAAAAACTATTTCCCTTAATCCTTCCTTGGCAACAAGGTATTCTTTCTTCCTCCAAATGAATGAACTAAGGGAAAGCTAGAGTCTCCTTGAAGGCCCTAGGTTGATTTTTGTACCCAACAAGGTATTCACTTAGAACCATGTGATCCAAGTGTCCTCCATCTTCCAGAAATTTTTCCTCCCTCTCAAAATGAAAGGATATGTTCCACTACTTTGGAGCTCTCTGCAACATTGGTCTCATCTTCTGATCATAGGAAATGCATGGCTCTTCCTCCTCTTGAAACTCTCTAGAAGTTTCATTGCTCTTTTTCTCTTCTTCTTGTTCAACCTCCTCAGAGAGGTTCTTACTGGATCTAAAAATTGATGAAAGCAAGCTCATCCTTCCCATCATTCTAGCCTTACTCCTTCCTCTATAGCACTTTGGCTTGAGGTCCACAGGCTGAGCCAAAGATCTTGCTCTGATAACACTTTAATATCCCAAAATCGGGACTGCTCAGCAAGCATGCGCTAAAAATGCATTTCCAACAGTATATGCTATAAAATAATGAAATGAAATCTTGGATCCTATAGATCAGTCAATACACAACCTAAATCCAAGAATATAGCTGAAACAAATCAAATTAGGTGGGTTAAACAGACCTCCCACACCTAGGATTGCTTAAAAGGCTAAAACCCCAAACACTGCAACACAGGAATTTCTGCAAATAAGTGTCTGCACAGTCTAAAAGAGGGTTTGTACACATAAATGGTAGATAAAAATATATATTCTATTATATTAAACAATATTCTCATAAAAATGAGATCTAGTCTCCTTTATACAAAAGCTAGAGAACCCGGGAAGGGTTTCTAGGAATTCACTGTAAATACAAATGGTGATTTTCAGTAGTATGACTAAATAATCACTGAAAAATAAAGAACATGAGTATAAAAGGCTGTAAGAATAGAAATATGATGCATATATGATCAAAGGACTTCCCCAATGGAAGAAACAACTCTCCAATCAAGGGAAAATTCCCTGAAAGAGCCACAAGAGACACTGCTGAAACTGCCTTGCAGAAATAACACAATTCCAGGATGGAATAACACTGTAGGTAATGGTAATGTGTTGGCCTACTTCCAAAGGTCTGATATCAGCCCAAGAATGCTCCAAACTGATTCTCCAATGGAAGGTAACTTCCCTCCTATGTAAAACCAACTCAGAAAATGGGTTTCTCCACCCTCCCCTGCAACACCCTACAACTCAGCTCAACCTCCTACAGAAACGTCACTGAAATTGAAGAATAAAGCTTGACACCAATTCTGGATATGAGGAATGAAATATCATATCTCTTCCAATAACTTCTAAAAGGGAAGAGAAGTAATTCCTGAACAGGAATACCTTAGTGTTGAACAACACCGGAAATCTTAGCTAAACAGCGAGGAAAGCAATGTCTAAACAGACATGAAAATTTAATACATAAGCTAACCTCCAAATGGCTACCATCCTCTTCCTTATAAACTAAATGAGCCTTCTCACCTTGGGTCCCACTCAATAGGGTTTCCACCATCACACAAACAATCTCCCTTCAAAACCGTGTTGTGCCTTCATTACAGCCACTCCTCTAAACTACGTTGTTTGATTTGGTCAAGGTTGACCTCTTCAACTTGCTTCAACCCTTTTCACACCTAAGGCTCTTCAATCCAACTCACATATAGCTATCTAGGCTGAACCAGATTCACATTGAGCTCTTTTATTTGCTAATCCACTCCTCCTACATTTATGTTGTTGACTTGGTCAAACTTGGCCTTGTCCACATGCAAAATGTCCCTGTTCACACATGAGAGTGAAAAATCCAGCTGGCATTATGATCCCTTTACACACTATGAGGGATTTTAGCCTTATTTCTAAAATGCATGGGCCTCATTACCATTTTATTCATATCCTAAGTGACATTAGAAAAAATTAATATTCCAATTTGTTGCATGCAAATTTTGGAATATTACACCTTTTTCACTTAATAACCTTTTCTTGGCTTAAATGAGTTATTATGAAGGTTAAAGGATTTATCATGATTTTATGTGCCTAATGTGATTATGATGCAGGATATTTAGAATATTTGGCACACAGGGATATATAACCAAATATATTTATGGGACATGTCCCCTGCTGCAGGAATATCAAACTCAATTGGCTTGGAGCACTAACTACTCCTCCTTGTAGCTGTGAGGTCACTCAAGGAGCGTAATCTTATTTTTAGGTGTTTTGGAGTGAAAATATTCCTCCTTTCAAGTAATTTTCCACTCACTCATGTTGCATAAATAGAGGGCTCCAGTGCCCCATTAGGAAGCTATCATATAGTCAAAGATAGTGGAAGTATTAGTAGTAGAAATATTTAGGAGTTTCAACTATGAAAATTTTGATGTACAAGAAATTTACAAGTTAATGAAAGAAATCTTGTTTCTTAGATCATTTTCCTTTAGGGATATGAGCTTCCTTTTTAAAATGCAGCAAGAAATTCTCAATTTTGATTTTTCCATAATCAAATTGAGGAAATTCAAAATTCCACATCAACAAACAACTTGGAGGAGCTAACTGAGGTGACATGGATCTTGTCACTTAGTTAAGGACACATAATTCAAGTTAATGTTTTTAAGTTCAGTTTCCTTGTGTTGATTCTTAAAAAATAGGAGCCTAGCTTAGTTAATTCGAGTTAATTTAATGAATTGTAGTTGTATGTAGTGATTCCTAAATTTTAGGAGCCTAGGTTGAGCTAATTTTAGTTGTAATGATTTAAACTAGTTCTAATTGTTAATAGAACTAGTTGGTGGTCAGTTAATTAGTGGGACATCAGTCTAACTCAGAGATCACCTAGTTAACTAATCAATCAAATAATAATTAGCTCATGCATGCAAAGAATTTGAGTTTCCCAGTTGTGGTGGACTTTCCAAGGCAGTTAAGCAACAGTTTTAAACTAGTTGAGCGTATAGATGTTGCATGAGATCATATGAAATATACCTGAGAATTTCACAATGAATTAGATGAACTCCCTATTTAATAGGGGCCTAATTCCTCAAGGAAAACCGCAAGGAATTAAGGGCTCAAGCCAAGCCATAAATTGACTATGTCTGGGTTAGAGGCCTTCAGTGAGCAAAGAGATGGTTTATGCACTTGCAGGTTGTGCTCAATTGAGAGAGGCAAGTATAATACATCTCTATCCATTTGATTAATTTAATATGCATTGGGGTTTTTAACATAGTTCTTTCCCCAAATAAAAACACTTGTTTCATGTGTTTTATTTCTTCATGCGTGTCTGAATTTTTTTTTCTAAATTATGAAATAATGTCCACATAATAGTAGAGTAGGTTTGTGCCTTGTGATTTTGATTAAAACTTCATGAGAAGTTGCAAATATACAACATAATTTCTACATGGTATCAGATTTGGATTCACAATAGAGCATAAATTCGAAATTGTTTCTCAGAGGTTCGAATTTGGAGATCAATTTTACAGGTTTTTTTCAAAACTGAGAAAATGGCTTTCAATGGAATAAGGCTAGAGTATGCCTTGGAAGGCACCTCAAATTTTGTTGCATCGAAGGATCTCATGGAGGAAATATTGGATGATAATGGATTGATAGAATACATAAATTCAGATGTTTCAAAACCACAAGGATTTGATCCCCAGAACCTTTTTTAGTGGAAGAAAGATGTAGCCAAAGCAAGGAGAATCATATTGGATGGATTATGGGATCATATTTTCTTAAATATCCACAGAAAGGAAACTTTGTTCGTGATCTAGAAAGAACTGAGAGAATTGTTCAAGAATAATAGTGACCACAAGAATCTATCACTCAAGGATAAATTTTGAAGTATCAAGATGCAGAAGAATAACACAATTCCATAGTATCTGAGTAGGTTCACACAATGTCGTGATGAACTTGGCGGGGTTGGTGTTAATGTCCTTGAAGAATAGTTGGTAATCCTAGCTCTTCTGGGCCTTCCCAAGAGCTGGCACAACTACCAAGGTTCGATGAATGGGAGGGAGAAACTACCAAATTGGGAGTGCTTATGATTTGAATTGGTACAGGAGGAAATAAGACAAAATACTAGAGATGGGACGTGATCCAAAGAAAAGGAAGAGGAATTTTCTCCAGTCAGCAAAGGAATGAATGCCACAGGAAATAATTCCCAAGGTGAGGTTGAATCCAGCCAAGAGGGCAGGAAGAAATATTTGTCAAAAATCAAATGCTTCCATTATCATGAATTCGGGAACTATGCCATGAAGTGTCCACACAAGAAGTCCAACAAGAAGGATTTTGCAGTAATAGTAGTAGATGAATTTGTGGCTTCACAGTTCTAGCTTTAATTTAACCTTATTATATGCATGTCGAGCATAGTGATGGGGAGTGTGTGGTATTTGGACTCACGTGCACCGTTCCACATGATGGGTAATAGATATTTTTTCAATGAACTGGAGGAGAAATATCTCCAAATGAATATTGAGTTTGGAGACGATGGAAGGTAAAATGTGACTAGGATTGCTACAGTCACCTTTCAGAGGGAGTTGGGGTCCCCTCTTAGATTCAAGGATGTCATGTTCTTTTTGGTCCTAAAGAAAAATATTGTCTTTGTTGAAGTTTTGGAATAATGTGGTTATGATGTGATCTTCAGTAAATGGAAAGCATTCCTGAGGCACATAGCCATGGGACAGGTGAAGCAGATTAGGGTTAGACTCAATAACCTGTATGCACTTGAGGTTGAATATGCATTCCCAACCTTGAGGATCAAGGCAGGGATTAGAGACATGATGGTTGAGAGGGAGCGTGATTTACCTCTCAAAGTGGAGCCTCATAAGGAGCCTTGGGAAGTTGTGGAGCAACCACAAATGGAGAGGCAGACAAGAGACATAGTGGAGTCATACACTCAACTAGAGACCTCCAATGGAGGGAAACTTTGAGTTAAGTGGGAATATGGATCACTTGCATCCATACCTTAAGGTGTGAGGTGGGTGGAGATGTGAATCCCTACTCTCAGAATTGTAGAAATTTGGGCAGGGTCCATTGAGGTGTTCTCCTAATGGATCATTACCTTCCTACAAGGGCCCATAGTATTTAGTATAAGGAGGATCATTTTTAGTCAAATACTGAGTGTAGAGGATTTTTGATAGCATAGTGGGAGGCTCAGTAGCAGAGTCAACAACATCACAGTTTTCCAGTAGATAGTTGTACACATAGTTGGTTCAATGTTTTTTGGATGCTAGTAGCAACAACAACAGTGAGAGGTGTTGCATGTAGTACATTCCATAGGTGTAGGATAGGGGTGGTTGATAATCCCTTTCTTTTGAGAGGGAGTGTTGAAAATGCATCAATAAATTCTCAATTTTGATTTTGCCTTAATCAAATTGAGGAAATTCAAAATTCCACATCAACAGAAAACTTGAAGGAGTTAACTGAGGTGACATGGATCTTGTCACTCAGTCAAGGACACATAATTCAATTGAATGAGTTAAATTTCAGTTTTCTTGTGTTTATTCCTAAAAAATATGAATCTAGCTCAGTTAATTCAATTTAAGGGCATGTATTTCAGTTGTATGTAGTGATTCCTATATTTTAGAAGCCTAGGTTCAGTTAATTTCAGTTGTAATCAATCAAACTAGTTCTAAATGTTAATAAAACTAGTTGGTGGTCAGTTAAGTATTGGGACATCATTATAACTTAGATATCATCTAGTTAACTAATCAATCAATTAATAATTAGCTCATGCATGCAAATAATTTGAGTTCCCTAGTTGTGGTGGAGTTTCCAAGGTAGTGAACCAGCGATTACAAACTAGTTGAGTGTACAAATGTTTCATGAGGTTAGGTGGACCATACTTGTGAATTGTGTAATGAATTAGACAAATTTCCTAATTAATAGGGCCCTAGTTCCTCAAGTAATAGTGTAAGGAAGTAGTTGTTGGACCTAGCCCGAAGCGCCCATGCAACCGCTCTCGCTCCCTAGCCCCTGCTCGCTGCTCTCGCCTCTAGCCTCATGGCCCCTCCAAAGTCCATCCCAGAGGATGCTTCCCCTTTCAATCTACCTCAGCCTTCTCGGCCCTCCTTGCCTCCTTGGATCCCCCTTGACAGCGGCCCATCATCTTGAAATTTGTGAAGAAGCTAGACGGAATCTAGGAAGTCTCTTTACCCTCGATAATCCCTCGAATGGACACTCTCTCCCTTGCTGAGAAAGGGCTTATAGGAAAATTCAAGGGCCTATGGTTGTCGCCCAAGATTGTGCAGAAATGGGTTGAACACAACTGGTTGGAAAAAACACAAGGGAAAATCTCCATCAGATTTTCTGGTAGGGGCTTCTTCACCTTCCATTTTGAAACAAAGGAATATAAAGATCTGATCTTCAGGAATGGGCCATAATTCATGGATACCAGGGGGCTATATTTGAACAAATGGACGTTGTATTTTGATCCATATCTAGATGACACAAATGTGGTCCGAGTATGAGTTTGGCTCCCCCATCTACCACTACATTGCTGGGAGGATGATTCTGTAAGAGTGATAGGGAACATAGTCAAAAAGTTCATATATAGAGGCAAAAATAAGGACAACATACAAGCTTGCACTAGGATATGCGTTGAGGTAGATCTTGGAAAAGGACTGTCGGAGGCAATCAAGCTGAAGGTGGAAAACTGGATGCATATCCAACAGCTGGATTATGAACAACTACCCTTCAAATGTAAGGTATGCCATGAATATGGTCATTTTTCAAATAGATATCTGAAAACAATTGATATTACGAACTCTGACAATTATAAACCCTAGTGGGAATTTATCAAAAAAAATAAATCTTCCTCTAATTCTAAAATCATTGCACCTTCGACATCCCTTCCCTCCTCCCTGTCAGCTAGTCCTAGCAACTCTTCCCCTTATGATCCCCCATTTATTCCCTCTCAACCTCCTCCTGAAGCTTCATTGATTTCCTCTAATCCCTTCACTGCATTGTCCTCTGTGGTAGAAGACCCCCCTCTCCACTCCCCCTCCCCTTCCCCTTCTGAATTCATCCCCCCATCTTCCCCCTCCAAATCTGGCCCACTTCCATCATCATCTAATCCTTCCTTCACTCAAGTTATCACTAGAAATGCTACAAAGGACTTGGGACCTATCTTGGAAATAACTAACAAAGTTGGACTAGGAAGAAAATCTACCAAACACCACAGAGAAGAGGCATCTCAGAAGGATATAGCGATGTGAACGAAACAACCAATAAATACTTTCATTGGAACCAAGTCAACAAGTCATAGGAGGGAAGTCTGGGTATTTACCCTCAACCCTTAAGTAATGAAAGCACTCACATGGAATTGTAGGGGATTATGAAATATCCCAAAATGGGAGAAACAAGAATATAGAACATATGCATAATTCCAACTATGGTAAGATAAGAATTAAACATTTAGAACTAGAAAAATTCTAGAATACATAAAAACATCATACATATGAGCAAAAATAGCTGAGCCATATCATTATATATCAACGGCAATGTAAGTACATAATGCTCCAAAAGGAATGCACTCATGCAACAAGATGGCTGAAATGCACTACTGTAAACTGCTACTTTTGGAAACTACTATTTTTGGGAAGGATATTTATGTGTGAGAGGCTGCTGGAGTGCTTAGAAAGATCTAATATTTTAACAACAGATTCTACTCGAAAAACTAAAAAAAACCCAGAAATGGTTTAGCCAGATTTTGAGTTTGGAATTTCGACCCTTTTTGGGTCGCACACTACACCCCTACTAGCTGAGTTACGCACTCCCTAGAGAAATTTTCTGATCCAGGGCTGAAATACTGATCTATCTACTGCAATAGCACCCACTCAGCTTACTGAATGAAGGGCTAGTCCCTTCTCCCAATCCCAATCTCAAAACTTGAGATCTAACTCCTCCATTGAATATGCAGTTGTTGCATGCACAACTGCTGGGAAATACTACGTTGTTTAGGAGGGATGATGATGTAGCCTGCTAATATATTATATAATGTTTATCTTATGCTACTGAAGTGATCCCTGGAGTGAAGTAGTAAACCCTCACAGGATTCCAAGCTGAGTTGCTTGAAACTTCCTCTTCTCCTCAAACCCTCACTGTAGAATTATGCAATTCCTGCAAGAAATTTTGTTGCATAGGAGAATATATGGATGGCCTGATGTTGGATATGAAAATGAAACCCATGGAAGACTGCAATGGATCCACAGTGTGAAGGGTTGATCCCTCCATAGGTTTCTCAGCTGAAGTACTGAGAACAACCTTCCAACTCTCAAACCCAAGTTCAGGAATGTGCAATTCCTGTAGTTGGGAGTGCAAATGAGAGTGGCTAAAAGTGGCACTGATTCCTAGATGATGAATGCTTCCCAGGAAAAAATTCCTAGAGTAGGCACTCGAAGTATGGGTAAGGGTGGGATTCCCACTAGGGAACACCTGGTGCTAAACAACATAGTATACTTAGCTAAATAGCTAAAGCATGCAAATAAATTTCTTACCACACTCAACAATAAAAATATATACTCCCCTCCTTTGCTTCCCTCATCTTCCTTTTATGGATGTGATCCTTCCCTAGCCTTGGCTCACCTCATAAATGCAATGCACATGTGGCCACTAGCCTCCATAAAGATCGCATTTTCCTCCATGATCTCCATCATCTCTGCAATTTCTTCTCCACTATCTCCATCATGTTCCTCATTAATGCTCTATGACCTCCACTCTTTCTTAATTATTGTGCTACTCCACTACTCCATAATGCTACTCCACTACTCAATTAACCCAAATTCACACTATACAAGTGAATTTTATTCATATACTAGGTTTATGGGTCCCTCCACCCTTTTATTTACTTAACTAAATAAGAAAAGTAAGAAATCTAATATTCCAATTAGCTGATGGAAAATTTGAAATATTACAGTCCTCCCCGCCAAAATTTTTCTTGTCCTCAAGCAACTGCAAAAGTGGATGTTGTAGAAATCCATCTCCCTCCCAAGTGGCATCCTCATATGGAAGGTTTCCTCATCTTATCCAATGTGCTATGAATTCCCAACTCCACAGTTTCCTCTCTACAATGTCTAGAGTGGCCTCTAGCTCTGTAGCTAGATGCCTCTCCTCATCAATGAGTCCCCAAGTGGCAACCATATTCTATCCAAGAGCCTCTTCTCTGCATGAGATATGTGAAGGGTAGTGGTTCCTTCCCCAAGTGGAAAGTCCCAACTCATAAACTATCTCTCCATGCTCCAATCCTTGGCCCTTGTGGCCTTTCTTGCTCTAAGAATCATCTCAATGTTGTGAAAATTAGGAAATAGAGACATATGGATTGACATGTGAAATGTAGAACCATACTCTCCCAATAGCATCCACCACAGTAATGCCTCTTGCTGCCATACCACATCATCATCATACCAAGTATGGTGGCCATACTCTCTCGGGAGAAGCCACTGCAGCAATGCATCTTGCTGCCACATCACATCATCATCATACCAAGTATGGTAGACATACTCTCCTAACAGAATCCAATGCAGCAAGGCTTCCTGTTGTCATCTCACATCATCATTATGCAAGGTATGGGAGAATGTCAATCCATATTCTCCCAAGAGTAACCGGCACAACAATGACTCTTGCTGCGACCCCACATCATCATAATGCAAAGCATGAAGCAATGATATACTGATTGACATGTAGAATGCAACACTAGAACAACATAGCTAGGCTTCCTATTGCCACGTCATATGAGTATCATGCAAAGTCCCAAACAATAACATACCCATTGACATGTGATATGTCATGTGATGGCCAAACTCTCTCAAAAGTAACCAGCGCAACCATGCCTCCTGCTGCTACATCTCATCACTACTGTACAAGTAGGAAACAATGATATACCAATGGAAATATAAAATGAAATGTCTTGGCCATGCTCTCCCAAGTGTAGCCAGCACAGCCATGTCTCCTGCTGCTGCATCGCCTCAGTACTGTGCAAGGCATGGAACATACCAATCTGAAATGTCGGGTGGTAAACATACTTACCCAAGAGCAGTCAGTGCATCCATGCTTCCTGCTGCTCCATGTCATAGATATACAAGTAGCTTTTCAGCCACTTTCTCATCATCTCCATCCATCCATCCATCCAACTGTGCGTGATGACTCATATCATGCGCCAGCTCGGTATCCACCCAATGGAGAAGCTCCCACCAAAAAATGCTCAGAAAATAATTGTCCCCATCACTATCTATGGCCTTAGGAAGACCATAAAGCATGAAGACATCTTGGAAAGATAATTTGGTCATGGGTGAAGAGATGTACTGTGTGAAAATGTCAAAGCAATGTGCATACCTCGACAGTGAATCAATGTTGACAATACCATCCTCCAAAATCTGATGACAATCTTTTCACTCCATGATATGTTGAAGTGCATCCTCCTTGAGGTCTCTCCATGAGAACCTCTCTCTAATGGCCTAGTAGAACCTATGAGGTTTGAAATATGCTGAATGTATAAACTTCTCTTTGAGCTATGAGGTTCTCATCAAGAAGGCTATGTCCTGATCATGGAAGATGTTATCCATTACATGATGTCTACCATCTACCATCTGCCGATCCAATGCTTCATAAGTGAAGCAATCATCAGAATGCTCAAATAATAATTGGGCCCTCAAATCATCACTGCTCCTCAGTGAAAACTTTATATATCTCCATGATATTACATCTGTTGTCTCATGGCCCTCTCTATACACAATACTGAACTCATAGTCCTGCATTCCATTTATCCACCATTGTTGGCTCTTCTGCAACTGCTGCTCCTCCTCAAAAAGATGACAGAGACTGTGGTGGTTGGTCCTCACCCAAAATATATTGCTAATAAAAAACTGTCAGAATTTGACCAATTCATGCATAATGGCCAATATCTCTTTGTCGTAAATAGAATACGATAGCTCATGCAACAATAACTTCCGTTTCTTGAAAGCTAGTGTATAGCTTACCTGCATTAGGGTTGTGCTAATCCCATCCTCAGAAACTCCACACTCCAACACAAAGTGTTGTGTGAAACTAAATAATATCAAACTGGGATAGCTATACATCTTCTCCTTGAACCAGTCAAGGGTCCTCTACACATTGATAGTTTGTTGTTCGAAATCAGAAATGTTCTCTAACCCTTTGTCATGCAATTTCCCTGAATGCATGACCCCAAAAATATCCATATGATGTGTTGAAATAACATGGGATGGAAATTTTTTCATACCTTGGATCAGTTGATGCTTGGGAACATCTTTCAAAGATACAAGAGTTCCTCCAACTGGTGTAATTACTTCTTCGACTGTTGGTGATCATGATGGTTGCTCCTCTACTGCTGCACTAACAGTAGTATATGATTCCTCTTCCTCATGCACCTCTTGAATCATGCCTTGGACTCTCAGTGTCGAAGTCTTGGGAACATCTTTCCAAAATTAAAGTGCTCCTCCCACTAATGCAAGTACCTCTACTACAGCTGGTGGTGGTGGTATTTGCTTTTCAGGGAAAATTTTAGGGGAAAATATCCGTAGATGGGTTAATTTTCCATGTTTTCCAAAAAAAAAGATTTGCCAATTTCCATTTTTTTTTAAAATTGATTCTCCCAAAATTTATAGTATAAAATTATGTTACCCTAAAAATCACCAAAATTTTATGTATACTAATATAAAATAATTAGAAACCTAAATATTTTCACAAAAATAACATCAAAAATTTTACAATTTACATATTGGGGACTAGTAATATTCGGCAAGGTTTCTAAACTTTAAGATAAACTTCCATCCTTAAAATTTTCCCTGTTGCTCCTCATATACTCCCTCATTAATGTCAGAAAATGTATCAATGTAAAGTGCCTCCAGTTTTCTTCTGTCAAACCTATTTACCAATCTTTGAGTGAACTCTGCATACACAGTCACTCTTGCATGTTCAATTTGTTGAACCCCAATCATTTGCTTCACCCTCAAGGTGTAGCACTGCAATATCAATGGCTTCCTTTTCCGCTACTGGGTGTAGCTGGAATAAATCATCTAACTTATCCATCCAAGCCTTTGTCGTGCTTTTGGATGACCCATCAAATGTAGGAAGAAAGAATCTATTTTACATATGCCCTCTTCTTCTATTGTTGCTGTGGGGTCTCCGATTCTCTTTAATATGGAAAAACTGCTACAAAGTCAGATTCTCTTTGAATGCTCTAAATTGAGATTTTTATTATACAAGATAATCACTCAAAGTCTCATGCTCAAAATATCCTCCATCTCCATGCCATTCATTTCCTTCTACAAGGAAAGTGAGCATAGTAGGGAGTTGTGGAACTTTCTACATCGCTGGTTGCTTATACTGCTAATAGGAAGTGCTTGGATCTTCTTTATTCTGAAACCCTCTTAAGGTTTCCTTTTGCCTTTCCCTTCTCATTTATTTGATATCCATGGCAAGATCCTGCATATATCTGAAGAGAAGTGTGGCAAAACTCAATCCTTCCGCCATTGAAGACTTCTTATTTTTATGCTTCTTCTTCTTATTCCTTTGATTTCATGAAATTCCCACAAGCTGAGCCAAATATCATGCTTTGATGCCACTGCAATATCCCAAAATGGGAGAAATAGGAATATAGAACATATGCATAATTCCAACTACGATAAAATAAGAATTAAACATGTAGAACTGGAAAAATGTTGAATACATCAAAACATCATACATATGAGCAGAAAAAACTAATCCATATCATTATATATCAATATAAATGTAAGTAAAAAGTGCTCCAAAGCGAATGCACTCAAGCCACAAGATGGCTGAAATACACTACTGTAAATTGTTGGTGTTGGAAATTGTTGTTGTTGGGAAGAAGATCTATGTGCAAGAGGATACTAGATTTCTCATAAATATTTGGTATTTTAACCACGGATTCTACTATAAAAACCCATAAAAACCCAAAAATAGTTTGGCTAGATTTTAATTTTGGAATTTCGGCCCTTTTTGGGTTGCACACTACAACCCTGCTGGCTGAGTTACGCACTCCCTGGAGACAAATTATGATATGGGGATGAAATAATGATCTATATGTTGCAATATCACCCACTCAACTCACTGAATGAAGGGTTGGTCCCTTCTCTTGATCCCAAGCTCAAAACTTGAGATCTAGCTCCTCCACTGAATATGTAGTTGCTCCATGCACAATTGTTGGGAAATAATGTGTTGTATAGGAGGGTTGATGATGTATACTGCTGATAGATAATATAATTTTGATCGCAGGCTACTTAATTTATCCCTGGATTGAAGGATTAAACCCTCACAGGATTCCAAGCTGAGTTTCTTGGAACTTCCTCTTCTCCGCAAACCCTCACTACAAAATTACGCAATTCATCCAGGAAATGTTGTTGCATAGGAGAATAGATGGATGGCTTGATGCCAAATATGACAATGAAACCCCCAGAAGACCGTAATGGATCCACAGTGTGAAGGGTTGATCCCTCCACAGGTTTCTAAGTTGAAGTACTGACAACAACCTTCCAACTCTCAAACCCAAGTTCAAGAATGTGCAATTCCTGTAGCTGGAAGTGGAAATGAGGGTAGCTGAAAGTGGCACTGATTTTCGGATGATGAATGTTGCCCATGAAAACCTTCCCATTATAGGCACTCGAAGTCTCCCATGGGTAAGGGTGGGATTCCCGCTTGGGAACACCTGATGCTAAACAACACAACAAACTTAGCTAAATAGTTGAAGTGTGAAAAGAAATTTCTTACAACACTCAACAATAAAAATCCAAACTCCCCTCCTTTGCTGCCCTCATCTTCCTTTTATGTTTATGAGACTTCCCTAGCCTTTTCCCACCTCATAATTGCGCTACACATGTGGCAACTAGCCTCCATAAAGACTATGTTTTCATCCATGATCTCCATCATCTATGCAATTGCTTCTCGACTATATCCATCATCTTGCATTTATTCCTCCACTATCTCCATCATCTTCCTCATTAATTCTCTATGTCCTCCACTCTTTCTTCATTATTATGCTACTCCACTACTCCATAATGCTACTCCACTACTCAATTAACCCACATTCGTACTATAGAAGTGGATTTTATTCATCTACTAGGTTTATGGGTCCCTCCACCCTTTTATTTACTTAACTAAATAAGAAAAGTAAGAACTCTAATATTCCAATTAGTTGATGGAAAATTTGGAATATTACAAATTAGGGAACCCCTCTAAAATCAATGTCCTAAAAGATCTTATCAATCAAGAAAAACCAAAAATAATTTTCCTTCAAGAAACCAAACAGGAATAAAATGATATGGAAGAAATCATAAGCAGAAGCAAAAACTATATAGGAAAAACTGTAGGATCTGGAGGTGCATCTGGAGGAATAGCTATAAGATGGAACAAAAATTCATGGTATCAATAAACAAGCTCAAAGAATCAACACTAGATAAAGGTCAAGTTGGAAAATGTGCAAAGAGACATCATGATAACAGTCTACAACATATGTACCAAACCATTATCGTGACAAAGAACTGTGTTGGAAATCTCTTGAAATTGACATGGAAGATGAAGGAAACAACAATTTTATCATCGGAGGTGATATTAATTTGGTTATTCTTCCAAATGAGAAAAGAGGGGGATTTTTCTCTCCTGACCCTTCAAGAGACCATTTGGAGTGCATTATGAGAGACCACAATTTGATGGACATCGCTCACCAGAACCATAGCTTCACATGGAACAATCACAATCTTGGTCCAGGAAACATTATGGAAAGATTGGATCTCTTTATTGTGGCAGTCTCTCTCATATCCCTCTTAAACCTCGCCACCTCCACTATCCTACCATGCTCAACCTCGGATCACTACCCCATCACTTTGTTCCTTGGAGAGCAAACAAACTTTAGGCCCCTCCCCTTTTTTCGTTGCACACTGTACCCCTGCTAGCTGAGGTATGCACTCCCTCGAGATAAATTCTAATTTGGGGGTTAAAGAATGATCTATCTACTGCAATATCACCCACTCACCTCGCTGAATGAAGGGTTGGTCCCTTCCCTTGATCACAAGCTCAAAACTTGAGATCTAGCTCCTCCACTGAATATGCAGTTGCTCCATGCACAACTATTGGAAAATATTGCACTATATAGGAGGGCTGATGATGTAGCTTGCTGATAGATAATATAATGTTGATCACAGGCTACTGAATTGATCCCTAGAGTAAAGGATTAAACCCTCGCAGGATTCCAAGCTGAGTTGCTTGGAACTTCCTCTTCTTCGCAAACCCTCACTACAAAATTACTCAATTCTCGCAGGAAATGTTGCTACATAGGAGAATATATGGATGGCCTGATGCTGGATATGACAATGAAACCCCCGGAAGACTGCAATGGATCCATAGTGTGAAAGGTTGATCCCTCCACAGGTTTTTGAGTTGAAGTACTAAGAACAACCTTCCAAATCTCAAACCCAAGTTCAGGAATGCGCAATTCCTGTAGCTGGAAGTGAAAATGAGAGTGGCTAAAAGTGGAACTGATTGTCGGATGATGAATTTTTCCCATGAAAGCCTTCCCAGAGTAGGCACTCGAATTCTCCCATGAGTAAGGGTGAGATTCCTACTTGGGAACACGCGGTGCTAAACAACACAACAAACTTTGCTAAACAGCTGAAGTGTGCAAAGAAATGTCTTACAACACTTAACAATAAAAATCTAGACTCCCCTCCTTTGCTGCCCTCATCTTCCTTTTATGGTTGTGAGCCTTCCCTAGCCTTGGCCCACCTCATAAATGTGTTGCACATGTGGCCACTAGCCTCCATAAAGACTATGTTTTCATCCATGATCTCCATCATCTATGCAATTTATTCTCCACTATCTCCATCATATTGCATTTATTCCTCCACTATCTCCATCATATTCATCATTAATTCTCTATGTCCTCCACTCTTTCTTCATTATTATGCTGCTCCACTACTCCATAATGCTACTCCACTACTCAATTAACCCACATTCATACTATAGAAGTGGATTTTATTCATCTACTGGGTTTATGGGTCCCTCCACCATTTTATTTACTTAACTAAATAAGAAAAGTAAAAACTCTAATATTCCAATTAGCTGGTGGAAAATTTGGAATATTAAAAATTAGGGAACCCCTCTAAAATTAATGTCCTAAAATATCTTATCAATCGAGAACAACCAAACATAATTCTCCTTCAAGCAACCAAACAAGAATAAAATGATATGGAAGCAATCATAAGCAGAATCAACAAATATACAGGAACAACTGTAGGATCCAGAGGTTCATATGGAGGAATAGCTATAGTATGGAACAAAAACTCATGGCATCAACAAAGAAGCTCAAAGAATAAACACTGGATAAAGGTCAAGTTGGAAAATGTGCAAAGAGACATCATGATAACAGTCTACAACATATATGTACCAAACCATTATCGTGACAAAGAAGTGTGTTGGAAATCTCTTCAAAATGACATGGAAGATGAAGGCAACAAAAATTTTATCATCAGAGGTGATCTTAATTTGATTATGCTTCCAAAGGAGAAAAGAGAGGGAGTTTTTCTCCTAACCCTTCAAGAGAACATTTGGAGCGCATTATCAGAGACGAAAATTTGATGGACATCACTCCCAGGAACCATAACTTCACATGGAACAATCACAGGCTTGGTCCAGGCAACATTATGGAAAGATTGGATCTCTTTATTGTGGTAGTCTCTCTCATCTCCCTCTTAAACCTCGCCACCTCCACTATCTTGCCATGCTCTGCCTTGGATCACTACCCCGTCACTATGTTCCTTGGAGATCAAACAACCTTCGGGCCCCTCCCCTTCTGCTACAATCTTCTTTGGTTTGATTCCTAGGATGCAAGAGCAATTGTTGAAGGCACATAACAAACGCAAGGGGATGGGACTTCCTTTTTCAGATGGGAGACAAAATTAAAACTTGTTTGTACAACTCTAAAAAATTGGGCTAAAGAACACTACAGAGAACCAAAATTAGCTAAACAGGACACGAATAAAAGGCTAGAATAAATATAGAGTGATATAGAGGATCATGGTATCACAAAGGAGAAACAAAATCTTGAAAACGAATTGTATTGGGAGATGTACAATTCGAACAGAAAGGAGGAAGAAAATGGAGGATTAAATCCAGGAGCCTCTGGCTCTAGGATGGGGATAAGAATACCTCATTCTTCCATAAAAAATCAAAAGTAATAACTTCCAAAAACACCATC
Organism: Pinus albicaulis; assembly: GCA_034641835.2. Taxonomy (NCBI): domain Eukaryota; kingdom Viridiplantae; phylum Streptophyta; class Pinopsida; order Pinales; family Pinaceae; genus Pinus; species Pinus albicaulis. The sequence continues at coordinate 179,266,799 of CM076577.1, forward strand.
TCAAATATAAAATATGATGGGGGTAACACAATTAAAGAGAAATCTAAGATAAAATTGGTAGCGCATCAACACTACAAAAGTCTCTTAACAGAGAATATGGGGATAGACAATTATGAAGACCTTTTGCAGCATACTCCAACCATGATCACTGAAGAAATCAATGCTACCTTATCCATGGAAATTGGTGAAGACAAGATCATCAAAGCAATCCAAACAAAGCTTCAGGGCCTGATGGATTTTCTATTAGCTTCTATTGGACCTTCTGGTAGATAATCAAAAAATACCTCATCAAAATGATCCATTGGAGCCAAAGGAAAAAATGGATAGGTGGATTCACAAACTTGGACTATCTTGCCCCGATCCCTAAAGAAGCTTGCCCTTCCACATTCTCCAGATTCCACCCAATATCCCTATGCAAATCTTCCTACAAAATCATCACTAAAATCCTTGTACCCGCATTAAAACCTTTCTCCCCAGTCTTATCTCTGAAAATCAAGGAGGCTTCTTAGCCAACCTGAATATCTCAAAATTTATACTACTGTTTCAAGAAGCTATTCATTCCATTATGAGTGAATGGAAAAGGGTTTTGTTCTTAAGCTAGACCTTGCCAATGCCTTTGACAAGGTAAGGCATTATTTTCTCTACTCTATCCTAAGAAAAATGGGCTTCAATGAATAATTCATCTCTCTTATTCAAGCTTTCATTTCTCACCCATGGATCTCCCCTCTGGTCAATGGGAGACCTGGTCCCTTTCTCCAATTTTCTAGAGGCCTTAACCAAGGATGCCCCCTATCCCCTTTCCTCTTCATCCTCATGGTTGAAACCTTCAACAAAGCCCTAGACTTCAATCACAGAGTGGGCTTAATCATAGGTATAAAATTCTGCAATGGGACCAATAACATGAACCATTCCTAGTTTGTTGATGATACATTATTGATGGGAGGAGCTAATTGTATAGTTGCCAAAAGATTCAAAAATTTTCTTGATAGATTTATGCATCATTCAGGAGGTCAAACAAATTATCTTAAAGCTACATATATGGCTAGAACACAACTTAGAATACCATTCATAGCATGTCCCAAAGTTTTGGGGTTCCATACAAATGGAACTGGAATCACTTCAACTATCTTGGGATGCATGTAAGTTGTGGTCCTCTTAAGAATGAGGTATGGAATATTACCCTCGATAATATGAAGAGGAAAATTCTTCAATTGGGAGCCACTTGGCTCAATATGGTTGGGTGCTTGGTCCTAATAAAATTTTTTCTCTCTGCCCTGCCTTTATATCAATTTGCCTTTTTACAAGCCCCAATCAGCATTCAAAACAAAATGGAGACAATCCTCGTAGATTTTTTATGGCAAGGAGGTAAGCAAGAAAAAAGGAATTTCAACTTGGTAAAATGGAGACATGTTACTGATAAGTATGAAAATGGAGGTTTAGCCATTCAAATTCCTTAGCTACTAAATCTGGCTTTTGGAGGAATTTTTTTTTGGAGATTTATCACAGGACAACAGTCATGGTGGAAGCAAGTTTTGGAGCAGAAATATCTCTCAGCCTCAAGACAGTGTCCACTGGATCAACCTATTCCCAATAGGCCATTCTCTCTCATTTGGTCTCTTTGCAAGAAAGTTTTTCCCTTTCTCCGTGATCACACCTCCAAAGTTCCTCTCGGGAGCCATATCACTGATATATGGAACGACAAGATCATGGGCAAGCCACCTCTCGCAAATGATCCGAGACTCCTTCGCATTCAACTCCATCTAATTAGACTTGGCATAAACACATTAAATCAAATATCAGGTTGGAATGAAAATAATATTCATTGGGATGCCTGGCTATTCCCAAACCTCCCTCATTGAAAGCATGCTCAATGGTGATGTCCTTTTAGCAAGGGGTGAAGAAGACAACTTTATATGGGATCCCACTGGATCCCCCTACTCCATAAAAGTGGGATATGAGATCCTCCTTGGTGAAACCTACCCCTCCCCTTTGTGGGCTACCTGGAAGTAGGTTTGGAAATCAGAATCTCTTCCAAAAATAAAAATATTCACTTGGATCTTAGCAAAGGGGAAGATATTGACTGTTGATAACCTGGAAAGGAAAGGCATACATGGTGCCTCTAAATGTCCTCTCTACAATTTCGCTGAGGAATCTATTCATCACATTTTCATTGCTTGTTCTTTCGCCCAAAATTATTGGAACCATCTCTCTTCCCCTCTTTCGGTAGAGATCAACACAAATTCCAAAATTTTAGATACTATAGCACAATGGAAAAAGAAATACCACTATGTGAAAAAGGGAAATAGCATTGTCAAAATAATCTAGGAATCACTGCCTTATGTCCTCTTTTGGAACATATGGCTCATGAGGAACAAAGTCATTTTCTGTGATCAAAGGCCATGCGTGAGAAAGGTGCAGATTAAGACATGGAATCTAATTGTTGAAACCACTCTCACCAAGAACAATAGAATTTTCAATATTAATGACATGAAAGTTGAGGAAATATAAATATTCAGATGCATGCTTGACCACCTTCCGAGATATCACAAACCCACTGTAAGGTAGCCCATCCATAATGAGCAGTGGAAAGTAATATTAAAAGAGAATGAATTCTTATAATGGCTTGACTTATCATGTCGATCCAATTTCTTCTTCAATGTTGCTTAAAATTCAAATACTGGTGTAGCTGCAGCATGTGGTCTCACCACGAACCAAAATGGAATTCAAATTTCCTTCTTCGAATGGGGATTGGGGCAAATGATGAAAAACAAGGTAGAAGCATATGCCCTAATGCAAGGGCTTCAATTAATGAAGAAGCTCAAAATAAAAAAAATTATTGTTTTCAGAGACTCCTCCATTGTTATCTGAATGATGTTGGATGCCTCAATGTCCCCCAACATCGACCTCAACAAACTCATAATCAGAATTCGCAACCTAGCTCAAGACATTGTGGATCTAACCTTCTACCACATCGTCAGAGCAAATAATAAAAAAGAGGATTCTTTGGCTAGCTCAGTCTACTCCAATCCCATTGGTCATCTACTCTCCAAAGGACTCACACTCCTCACCCCTGTCCCTTGATTTTACCCATGCATACCCTCTAAATGATGTTTTACTTCTGCATCTGTGCCTCCTCAATTTTATCCCTGCACCTTTTTCATTCCCATTCCTCCCTCTCCTATCATGTGATCATGTCTCCCTTCCCTCTCCATATTCCCCCCTTCCATAGCGCGCTACCCACCTCTCCCATTTCTATTTATTTCCCTCCCCTATCTGCTACTACTCACATCCTCTATTCTCCCCTCGGTGCAACATATTGCTCCTCCTTTCAAGTTACCCCCCGATGCTCTCTCCCCTCCCTTCTCGTCTCTTTTTCCTCTTTTCATAGTTCCACCCTCCCAATTTCTGTGAATCTTTATTCATCTGGCCTCCCCTCTGCCATCCCCCTCGTCCTTCCCTCCCCTCCCTCCCTCTGTTGTAGCTTTGTATTCATACCTTTTAGCTAGTATGAGAAGTGAATATTTCCTCCACCTCTCTTATATGCAACAAGAAATGTGCTATTCATCAGTATTTTTCACTTGTTGGTGATGACTAGTTGTAACAACCAAGTTTCCTAGCATCTGATCTAAAAATTGTCAAATTTGCCAGCTGGAAAACGCCCATAATTTTTTTTTTCCCTCCTACCTTTTAATCCACTCATGACGAGATGAAACCTTATTATCAAGCCCTGTCTAGCCTCAGCCATACTAGCTTTTCCATTAGCTCCAAAGGAAACAATCCAAATCTGTCCAAAGAAGTCTCCCCTAAGTTAGGTAGTGGCGCTCTAGGCATTCCTCCCTTGGAAAACTATCCTAAAGTCAAAGAACCTCTATCTGCTATAGACCAGTCATAACATAACTTCCCATTCTACAAATAATTTGATTACACCCGTAAGTCGCGCCACTAACAAGCCCTAAAGTCTCAAACAATGCACATTCCCTAGGTAAAACTTATATTAGGTGGTTTTATAATGATTCAATAAAACCAGCATTCCCAGAAGACAATATTTGTTTCCACATGAGAAGAAGTATACCAGCATTCCCAGAAGACAGTATTTGTTTCCACATGAGAAGACAACTGATTCTCATGTGATTTTGAGCCTGGGATGCAGCTGTAGGGCAGAGAGTTGTTTCATTAAACTCCTTCTATCATAGTCACAACATGAAAAGGTAGTGAAAGGAAAAATAACACTGTTAAAAGTTGATGAAATGACATCACTGAGGAAAAACGTCCTTCATCTATAAGCAGAGGGTTTGAGAACAGAAAAATCTCCTTCATTTATAAGTAGAGGGTTGAGGACTGAGAGCGCCTCCATCTATAAGTAGAGGGCCAAGGATAAAGTTTGATTTTAAGAATTGCATTGACTGGAAGACAATTTTTTGAGTAGAGTGAGACAGCAACTGAGGGTCTCTGCGTAAAAATGATGTTAAAGGCAGAGGAAAAGCGGTGGGCTTTTAAAATTGGTTTGCATGAGTTTCACTGTTATTGAATTACTATGTAAAGCTAATAGGTTGATTATCAGTGAAGAAATATTGTTAAGCAGATGGCCAAAGGAGTCAAACAATATTGGTCTCAAACTAACTTCTGCCACCAAGTATAAAGGAAACCACTATCAGTATGTTCATCAAACATTATTCATTTGGTTGAGACAGAGGTTGAAAGGAAACCAGGTACTTGTCAAAGTAGGCCTCCTTAATCTATAAGCAGAGGGCCAGAACAGTGATTGATTTTAGGGTTTTCACTGATTGAGAGACAAATTGTAAGAACAGTAGGAGATAGTTGAAGGCTTCTGAACAGAGCAGTAATGTCACAAAAAAAGGGAAAGCATGAGTACTATAACTATCAAAGAAGCTGCTTATCTCCTATCAAAATTTTCTTTCAAAGATATTCTGGAGCCAAAAAAACCTTGCTGAGGGGTGTAATTTCCTTAAAAATTACAAAGACTCATCTCCTTGATAAATAGGCTTAACATTTAGTCTTTGTTTCTTTAAACAAAACAGAGTTGAAAAGTAGTTGAAATCAGCTGGGTTAGACACAAGCCAAAGAGTGATGATTGTTTTTCAAAAGGTACTGTTGTTCCTGTTCATGAAGAATTTTCTTTCAAATTACTCATCATAGTGGACAGAAGGAAATTTGAGTTTAGTTTTCCCAAAAAGGCATTGCAACTAAACACATAGGCTCATAAATAGGTAAGAAGGATTATGGCATGAGTTTCAAGTTCTGGAACAACATTCAAAGCCAATAATGCATGCCACTGTTACAAATGAAGGCATTTTACTTATGAAAATAGGTCAAAGGTACCTTGTTGTTGCATTTTGAGTAGAGGAGAAGGTTTTAGAAGAAGTTCCCTCTTGATGGACATATGATAGTAAAGCTCAAGTGAGTACAACTGTTTTTGACCTCACAATCAAAGAAAAAGTCATTTGGAGAATAAATCTACAGTCCCTATGTGGATTCGAGCCAGGTTCCCCCTAACCAGCAGATACAATCATAAGGATCAGAAACTGTAAATCAAGTTTTAAAGATATAAGTCATCTCCTTGCAAAATGGCAAAAGAGGCTTCACCACTCATTGGTATGTTTTTGAGCGGATTTTCCATGTTGAAGATGTAATTAAAAGGTCAGCAGTGGCAGAGTTTACTTTTTAATAAAGCACAGTGAAAATGCAGTAGAGGAGATTTTCAAATCCCGAACAAAGCCTCTTCACTTAAACAAAAGTCATCACTATGTTACCTTTTCAAAGGTCAAACTCCATTTTTTGTCGAAAGATTGGTGCAAAGAGTCTTTAAAAGCCTTTCAGAGGTTTTCAAAACCTTCACCAAGCAAACGTGAAAGGAACTTGGACTTTTTCGCTTTCAAAGAAGTTAAAGGGACCTTTACAAACTCATTTCAAATTCTCAAAACACAAGCAACACTTCCCTTGGCTTTTCACAAGACCGAAGAAGAGAGTTTTAGGGAAAATTCACAGAGTTTTTCAGGCTTGGAGACTGCGCGGTGCACCTGGAGAAATGTGTGGCGTGTTCAGGAGTGATTTTATGAAGAGGTTACACTGTCACGAAGCGCATGTAGTGGCACGCGGCGCGCCTGTAGGCGCCGGTCACGACTCCCCATCGTCGACCCGACACCTTTCTATTGCGCGGCGCCTTCCCTGTTGAACGTGTCGCGCATGTTTTAAACGATCAAAGTGCCTCCAAACAAATATTGAAGCTGCTCAAATCCTCAAGAAAAGCCCACCATCGATCTTCAAGGTATTTTGTTTGCCTCCTTGCTAAATTCAAACTGTTAAGTGGTGGCAAAAAAATGAAACTCATGGTGTAAATCAAATTGATTTGAGTGAATAGTTTGAAGAAAGTTATTACAGTGGGAGACTGGTGGAGGGTTATTTTTAGCTTCAAAGAGCCTAAAACGCCCTAAAAACAGTGCTAAAACCTCACACTCCCTGCAAGACAGAATAAACACCATTTTAGTGGTTTTTTCAAGTATTAAGGGTATCCTAATTGTTTTAGCAAAAAACCATAAACTCTGTCAGCTATACGTATTTGTGAAAACAATGGTAAGGAGGGTTGATTTTTTGTTGAAAATCCTAAGATTGTTGTGGCTATGATTGCCCAAGGTTGACATAGTGATAATGGTGTGTTTATGATGATGTCAAAAGGCGTAAAAACTACCCTCAGTACAGTGCTAAAAGCATAAACCTGGAAGTCAAAATATACACAGTAGTAGAAGGTTTGTAAAATTGTTGAAGGTGCCTTAACTGTAATAGGGAAAAATCATAAAATCTGTCAGCTATGTTGTACTAGTGAAAGTAGTGGTAAGAAGGTTTGAAATTTTGTTTAAAGGTTCGAGTAACAATAGTGATCATACATAAATGACTTTGTCACTTTCAAAAGTCCTCTCTGTGTGGTGAAAAGAAAAATCAGTGCTGCCTCTTTATCCATGAAACAGACTATGGTGAATGAAGCTGTTAAATCAGTTTGAAGGTGTTTCTGTCTAACTGTGTGTGAGAAATAGTGAACACAAGAAGGATGTTTTGATTGGGAGGAGTATTTTGCCTCTGTCTAAATACTAGGCTGCCTTGCTTACACCAAAACACAAAGAGCTCTGTGACCTTACCCAAACACAGAAATCACTTGACTGTGTATACCTTTTATTTGACTGTGTGTGTTGGAAATATTTTCATTGATGGCAAAGGAATTGGAAAAGACAGGAGCAGCACCTAAACTATCCATAAGGCAAAAGAGACAGAAAGGTAGCAGAGGCAGCAGATGAGACAGAGTAGTAGAGTTCATTTAGGGGTTTAATAGAGTTTGCAAAGGAGATGACAAAAGGGAGAGCTACTAGGAAGAGACAAGGTAATAGATTGAAGGACAAATTGAATATCTGGCTAAGATTTGTATATGTTAATGAAGAACTGTGGAATTGTGTTAAGTATGAGTAAATCTGGAATATATATGACCTGTGTGATCAATTTCATAATGGGCAGAGGATACCTATGGTGCCCGGAGAAGAATGAAATCATTGTTAGGGATATGTGTATTATATGTGTATTGACTGATGTAATTATTGTATGGAATCCCTTGAATCTCTATATGAGTCTCTGCGAATGGGGTTAAAAGTGAAACCCTGTTGAGGAATTATGGTGGTAGGATTCGAATTCCAGGATGAGACCTTCTTGTAATGAAGATATGGCTTAGTTTGATATTTGCAGTCGTGGAACTATTTGGTTGAATATATAGGGGGCTCTCGAGGCATTCAGTGTATCCATTGAAGAACTTAATGGTGGCAGAGATATGATGTTTTTGAATGTACAAGTAGAAGCCGAACTGTGACAGGATAGAACTCCGAAATGGAAGGTTGACATGTTATATATATCATAGCAGAATTGAGGAATGACATTGAATTGTCACAAGTTAATGTATGTAAGGAAATCCCGTCGGAAGAGAACTACATTTGTTCGTTGGTTATTGGAAATCCTACCAAAGATAGACCAGAGTTATAGCGCAAACCCAGACTAACCCTTTGGAATCATGAATGGAACCTTGAGCGCAGGCGGAACCACGAAGGAGGAACAGTGAAGTCGGTTTATGGTTTTCATCGCACTACCTTCAACGGACAAGCGGTATTCAAGAGGTGGGGAGCGATTCCATAAAACGGGCGACACGCGTCCCTGTACGATTCTACAAAACCACTTTTTACTGTGCGCCATCGCGTGTTATAGTTCGACCCAGGATGCCCAACGATATCGTTGAGCGCCGTTGATCTGGGAAGGGGTCATCGGACGGTCGTCATTTGTTGAAGGTGCGTGAAGATTAACACAGGTATGGCAGGCCATCGCATGTTAACGATCGGTATCGGAGGTCGAGCGATATGCATATACGCCGTTGATCTGGAAGCTTGCTAATCTAACGGTGATCGGACGCTGGACTTGCGCGGAGTTTACCTATGGTACCATGCACATATTTGATTGGCTATTGACTATATTTGTGGGCCCGGGGTCAAAGGTTTACCATATTATTTGGAAGGGTTAAAATGCGAAGGGTTAACTTTAATCCTAAAGTTCTGTTCAAAATTGTAAATATATTTATTTATCAATTTCTTTAAATTGATAAATAAAAATTAAAAAGAGATCAAAAGCCCCGTGGGATAAACTAAAAGGAATACTGTCAGAGGAATACCATTATCGGTTCGTTGTTTTGACTCATGGTTTTAATAAAGGGAAAAATATATAAGGAGAAGAAAAATAAAGAACGAGGCATGCAATTGTAAGGGTGGTGAATAAAAATTTCTAAAAAGAATATCTGTATGGGCGAGCTTTGATCTTAACTGATAAATCTGAAACTACGATGCACCCATGAATATAATGCTAAATCTCTGGTGTGAATGACAGATGAAATCATGAGGAACTGGTGTGAGTATACAGAAAATAAATAAATTTGGTGATCAGCAAGGTATGTTGTATGGAAACTGGTGGATCCAGTATGAAAGTTGATGAAACGTGGTCCGCAGTGGTGCTAAGGGTCGAAGCCTTCAGAGAGGGGGTTGTAGCTCCCTTCCAGTGGTAGCTGGTAAACGAGAGCAGGCGGTAGTAGCTCCCTTCCAGGAGAGGCTGGTAAACGAGAGAAGGTTGAAGCCTTCTGCAGGTGGGTGCCTGCGTGCTGGTATAAGTCTGCACCAACATATATTGTAATAAGTTTTCACTATAATAAATATTGAAGACTAAGATTACAGCAGCGGTGGTTTTCTCCCGAATTGGGTTTCCACCTTAAATCCTGGTGTTCATATGTGTTGTTTTATTTGATGGTTTGTTCTGGTATTTCTGTTCATGCTTAATGCTTATCTGATGCAATACTCTAAATAAAGACATAATAAGATATCTGTACATACATATTGGATGCAGTACTGTAACATATGGTTTTAAGAAAAAGCAAAGAAATATTGTTCAGTCCTAAATACTGATTCACCCCCCCCCCCTCTCAGTATTTTTCCCAACAATTGGTATCAGAGCTGGTCCTTCTGAAAAAGCTTAGCCGCTAGAAGGAAGATCAAGCAAGATGAGAAATCAAGATGGAACAGCATCTATCAGGCCTCCGCTCTTTAACGGAAACAATTTAATCTTCTGGAAAACAAGGATGAGATCCTATCTTCAGTCTCTGGGAGCAGAGGTATGGGAAATTGTTGAACAAGGATATCAATACCTAGCTGCAGTACCAACAGATCCGATGGAAAGAAAGAATTATGAAACGAATTCAAAGGTGGTCAATGCTCTATTGGGAAGTCTAACTGAAGCAGAATTTGTCAAATTCATGCAGCTGAATACATCCAAGACAATATGGGACAAGATCATTCTAATTTATGAAGGTGATGCAAAGGTAAAAAGTGCTAAACTCCAAACTCTCAGAATTCAATATGAGAATCTAAAAATGGATAATGAGGAGAGCATTGCCAATTTATTTTTACGTCTTGATGATATTGTAAATCGTATGAGAAATCTGGGAGAAAAAATAACCGAATCTACCTTGGTTGAGAAAGTCTTAATATCACTAATGACAAAATTTGAGTCAAAAGTTTCTGCCCTTGAAGAAAAGCAGGATCTTCAAAACCTTACTGTGGTGCAACTTCATGGCATACTAACTGCATATGAAATGAGAAGAGGAGGACCTTCTGAAGTCAAAGAACCAGTCTTTAGAACTTATAAAAAAGGGAAGGAAGTACAAAAAACAGAAGGATCAGGATATATCTCAGAAGAAGATGAGATAAACTTTGTAAAGAAAATTCAACTTGGCACAGGACGGTCCAGAGGTAAGCTTCCTTTCAAATGTTTTGATTGTGGAAGAGTTGGTCATTATGCTGCTAAGTGTCCTTATAAAGAAACACATAAAAGGGGGAAGGAAGTAGCAAAAAGGAATAAGAATCATTTTAGCAGTAGAAAGAGTTACTATACTCATGAAGATAGTGATGGGTTATCTGATAGTGAGGAAGAATGTGAACAAGATATTAGACTTCTCATGGGATTTGAAAAAGAATCTAGAGAAGAAAAAGATACTTTTGTGGATGCTCTAGAAGATAGTGATTTTCTTGATGAAAAAAATAAACTCAAAATTTGCTTAGAAGAAAGTAAAATAATCATAGAAACTCTGAAAAATCAGCTTGAAGATAAGGAGAAACACAATGAGAAATTAGAGTGTGAAGTAGTAAGTCTAAGAAAAGAACTTGAGAAAGTAAAAACTCTGAATCTTAGATTTGCTAAAGGATCTGAAACATTAGATGAGATTATCAAGTTACAACGTTCTCCTCTTATAAAGACAGGTCTTGGATATATTGGAGAATCTTCTCAGGCTTCAGCACCAAATTATCTAAAAGCAGTTACAGCTGGTTTATAACATGCTACCACTCAGCCAGGGAATAAAGAATCTTTACAGATAAAGCATGATCATCTCAATTCAAATAACACTAACAGGAATGTCTTTCAAAGAAACACCAATCAACAAGTAAATTCATATAGAAGATTTTATGATCGCATAAATTTCTTCTTCAATGGACAATGTTTCTCATGTCACAATTTTGGTCATAAAGCTGTTCAATGTGTTGCATATAAAACCATCATGACAAGAGAAGCAAGAAAGAAAAGGATTGATATTGAAACAAAGAATAATACTTATAACAACTTTTCTCCTCTTCAAAATGAAGTTGAATGTGCTTATTTCAATAACTTTTGCCATGAAGAATCTGAATGTAGGAGCAAAGTTCAGCCAAAAGAACATGTTCCTTCAAGCTCCAAAGTATGGAAAAAGAAGGAATTACAGGTTGAAAATTGTAGCATAGCGTTATTTGCAGAAGATGAAGAAAATCAATGGTACATTGATAGTGGATGCTCAAGACACATGACAGGTGATAAAGACAAACTTCTTGCATATAGTGCTCTAGAAAAAGAAAAAAATGTTACGTTTGGAAATGATACTCCTGCGGTCATTAAGGGAAAAGGGTCTATTTTTCTAAAATAAAAGGTGAAAGCTAATGAAGTCAAGGATGTGGATGGATTAAAACATAATTTGTTAAGTGTAAGTCAAATGTGTGATCAAGTAACTGAAGTTGTCTTTAGTTCAAAATAATGTGTGGTACGTGATTTTGATACAGGTAAAGCAATTATAAAAGGAAAAAGAACTCCAAACAACCTGTATATATTAAAGAACCCCAAAGAACAATGTTATTTGAGTAAATCTTCAGAAAATTGGCTATGGCATAGAAGGTTGGGGCATCTGAGCTTCTCTCAAATCAACAAATCAAGCAGACTTAAAGCTGTTTTTGATCTTCCAAATATTACTCTACCTGAAAATATCATATGAAAATCTTGCCAATTCGGCAAGCAAACCAGGGTACAATTTAATGCCAAGGAAGGATCATCAATTAAGCCTCTTGAACTCATTCATACTCACATATGTGGAGCTATGAGGAAAAATTCACCACGTGGTGAAGAATATTATATCTTATTCATTGATGATTTCTCTAGAATGTGTTGGATTGGGCTACTTAAAAACAAAGATGAAGCATTTGAGAAATTCCAAATCTTCAAAGCACTAGTTGAGATTGAATTAGATCTGAAAATCAAGTGTCTCAGATCTGATCAAGGAGGAGAATATACATCCAATGAATTCCTTGAATTCTGTGAACAACATGGTATAAAAAGACAGTTCTCTGTAGCTGGCACTCCACAACAGAATGGCGTTGTAGAAAGAATGAACAGAACAGTTCAACAAATGGCTAGAGCTATGCTTGATGATTCCGGAACACCTGACACATTTTGGGGAGAAGCAGCACATACAGCAGTAAAAATTCTCAACAAAGCACATGTTCGTGTAAATAGTGATACAACTCCATATGAACTCTGGTATGGTAATCCTCCCATTACAAAGCATTTTAGAATTTTTGGGAGAAAATGCTTTATCAAGAATAATTATGAAAAACTTGGCAAGTTTGAACCCAGAGCAAATGAAGGAATATTTCTTGGTTACTCCTCTAGGAGTAGGGAATATAAATGTTACAATAAAATACTTCGGAATATTGTTCAATGTATTGATGTTGTTATTGATGAGTATCCTGCAGCTACAAAAGAAGAAAATCAAACAACAGATGAAGATGATGATGACACATATCCTTCTACATCAAATATTAATGATACAAACAGTGAACCTAGTGAAGAACCCGAAGAGGATTTGTCTAAAAAGGCTCCATCTAGATATGTTCAAAAGAATCATCCAAAATCTCAAATTTTGGGAGAAAAGGGATCAGGTATACAAACAAGAAGGAATCTTGTGGGATCTTCTAGTAATCTGGCATTTATGTCCACTATTGAACCTCACAGTGTCAGTCAAGCTAGCAAAGATGATTGTTGGATTCAAGCCATGAATGAAGAGCTTGATCAAATTGAAAAGAATCACAATTGGGAATTAGTACCAAGGCCTCATGACAAAAATGTCATTGGAACTAAATGGATATTCAAAAGCAAGTTAAATGAGAATGGGGATGTTATAAGAAATAAAGCTAGACTTGTGTGCAAAGGGTATGCTCAACAAGAAGGTATATAATTTGAAGAAACCTTTGCTCCTGTAGCCAGACTTGAAGCCATAAGAATGTTTCTTGCTTTTTCAAGCTTCCAACAAATCAAAGTTTATCAAATGGATGTTAAATCTGCTTTTCTCAATGGTGATCTAGAAGAAGAAGTTTATATAGAACAACCAGAAGGATTCATTTTGGGAAATGATGAAAAGCTTGTTTGTAGACTTAAAAAGGCTCTATATGGTCTCAAACAAGCTCTAAGGGCATGGTACTATCGTCTTGAAAAATATCTTCATCAACAAGGATTTTCAAAGGGGTCTGCTGATAGCAACTTATACACAAAAACTGAAAATGACAAACTATTGATTGTGGTTGTATATGTTGATGATATCATTTTTGGAAGTAATAAAGAGTCTATGAGTCAGAAATTTTCTTCTGATATGTAGCAAGAATTTGAAATGTATTTTCTTGGGGAACTAACATTATTTCTTGGCTTGCAAGTGCAACAAGCAACAGATGGCATATTCTTATCACAAGAAAAATACCTCAAGAAAATCTTGAAGAAGTATGGCATGGAAGACTGCAAACCTGTAAGTACACCAATGATAACTGGATGTAATCTCAGTTTTAATGATGATTCCCCCACGGTGAATCAACCTGAATATAGATCTATGATAGGAAGTCTACTTTATCTCACTGGGAGAAGACCAGACATCATGCATGCAGTTGGGATTGTTGGATGATTCCAAGCTAATCCAAAAGAGTCTCATATTCAAGCTATGAAAAGAATATTCAAATATCTACAAGGAACTCAAGACTTTGGACTATGGTATCCAAAGAATGTTGATCTTACTCTTCATGCATACACTGATGCAGATTGGGCTGGAAGTGTTGATGATCGAAAAAGCACTAGTGGTGGTGCATTCTATATGGGGCCCCGGTTAGTATCTTGGTTCAGCAAGAAGCAAAGCTCCATTGCCTTATCTACAGCAGAAGCAGAATATGTGGTTGTTGCATCATGTTACACTCAACTTCTCTGGATGATGCAAACCCTACAAGACTTTCAAATCAAATTTTCACCTCCTATCTCCATTATGTGTGATAATACAAGTGCTATTAGTATCTCAAAGAATCCTGTTATGCATTCCAAGACCAAGAAAATTCCCATCAAATATCACTTCTTACATGAACAAGTGCTTGAACAAAAGCTGAAATTGGAGTATGTTTCCTCCAAAGAACAAGTTGCTGATATATTTACCAAACCTCTACCCAGGAAGGCGTTCGAATATCTCAGACGGAAACTGGGAGTAGTCTCTGCCATGCAAAGGATCAGGTCTACTTAAATACAGAAGATTAAATTAGTTGTGAGGTGCTGTTAGGAATCTTTGAATGCACAGGTTCAGGGGGAGCATTGGTCATATGAAAAAGATGAATTATTGGTCATATTATGTTTGAAGATGCAGCATGATCTCAGGGGGAGCATGGCATTATTGTTTCAAAGGATCTTGATCAAAATATTTAACATTGATGTCAAAGGGGGAGGAAAAGCAACAAAGGGCTTCTGTAAGGCCATCAGAGGAAGAGTATTGCCATCAATGCCAAAGGGGGAGATTGTTGGAATATTGTCATTGATGGCAAAGGAATTAGCAAAGACAGGAGCAGCACCTAAAATATCCATAAGGCAAAAGAGACAGAAAGGTAGCAGAGGTAGCAGATGAGACAGAGCAGTACAGTTCATTTAGGGGTTTAATACAGTTTGCAAAGGAGATGAAAAAAGGGAGAGCTGCTAGCAAGAGACAAGGTAATAGATTGAAGGACAAATTGAATATCTGGCTAAGATTTGTATATGTTAATGAAGAACTGTGGAATTGTGTTAAGTATGAGTAAATTTGGAATATATATGACCTGTGTGATCAATTTCATAATGGGCAGAGGATACCTACAGTGCCCGGAGAAGAATGAAATCATTGTTAAGGATATGTGTATTATATGTGTATTGACTGATGTAATTCTTGTGTGGAATCCCTTAAATCTTTGTATGAGTCTCTGCGAATGGAGTTAAAAGTGAAACCCTATTGAGGAATCATGGTGGTAGGATTCGAATTCCAGGATGAGACCTTCTTGTAATGAAGATATAGCTTAGTTTGATATTTGCAGTCGTGGAATTACTTGGTTGAATATATAGGGGGCTCTCAAGGCATTCAGTGTATCCATTGAAGAACTTAATGGTGGCAGAGATATGATGTTTTTGAATGTACAGGTGCAAGCAGAACTATGAAAAGATAGAACTCTGAAATGGAAGGTTGACATGTTATATATATCATAGCAGAATTGAGGAATGACATTGAATTTTCATGAGTCAATGTTTGTAAGGAAATCCCGTCGTAAGAGAACTACATTTGTTCGTTGGTTATTGGAAATCCTGCCAAAGATAGACCAGAGTTATAGCGAAAACCCAGACTAACCCTTTGGAATCATGAACGGAACCTTGAGCGAAGGGCGGAACCATGAAGGAGGAACAGTGAAGGCGGTTTATGGTTTTCATCGCACCGCTCTCAACGAGGCGACACGCGTCCCTGTACGATTCTACAAAACCACTTTTTACTATGTGCCATCGCGCGTTATAGTTTGACCCAGGACGCCCAACAATATCATTGAGCGTCGTTGATCTGGGAAGGGGTCATCGGACGGTCATCATTTGTTGAAGGTGTGCGAAGATTAACACAGGTATGGTGGGCCATCGCACGTTAACGATCAGTATCGGAGGTCGAGCGATATGCATATACACCATTGATCTGGAAGCTTGCTAATCAACAGTGATTGGATGCTAGACTTGCACGAAGTTTACCTATGGTACCATGCACGTATTTGATTGGCTATTGACTATATTTGTGGGCCCGGGGTCAAAGGTTTACCATATTATTAGGAAGGATTAAAATTCAAAGGGTTAACTTTAATCCTAAAGTTCTGTTCAAAAATTGTAAATATATTTATTTATCAATTTCTTCAAATTGATAAATAAAAATTAAAAGGAGATTAAAAATCCCCGTGGGATAAACTAAAAGGAATACTGTTAGAGGAATACCATTAGCGGTTCGTGGTTTTGACTCATGGTTTTAATAAAGGGAAAACTATATAAGGAGAAGAAAAATAAAGAACGAGGTGTGCATTGCAAGGGTGGTGAATAAAATTTCTCAAAAGAATATCTGTATGGGCAAGCTCTATTCTTAACTGATAAATCCGACACTACAATGCACCCATGAATATAATGATCTGACAATGATGAATCTTTGGTTTGAATGACAATCGAAACCATGAAGAACTTGTGTGAGTATACAGAAAATACATAAATTTGGTGACCTGCAAGGTATGTCGTATGGAAACTGGTGGATCCAGTATGAAAATTGATGAAACGTGGTCCGCAGTGGTGCTGAGGGTCGAAGCCTTTAGAAAGGGGGTTGTAGCTCCCTTCCAGTGGTAACTGGTAAACGAGAGCAAGGGGTAGTAGCTCCCTTCCAGGAGAGGCTGGTAAACGAGAGAAGGTTGTAGCCTTCTGCAGGTGGATGCCTGCATGCTGGTATAAGTCTGCACCAAAAAATATTGTAAGAAGTTTTCTCTATAATAAATATTGAATATTGAAATTACAGTAGCGGTGGTTTTCTCCCGAATTGGGTTTCCACCTTAAATCCTGGTGTTCATATGTGTTGTTTATGTTTGATGGTTTGTTATGTTATTTCTGTTCATGCTTAATGATGCAATGCTCTAAGTAATGACATAATAAGATATCTGGACATACATATTGGATGTTGTACTATAACATATGGCTTTAAGTGAAAGAAAAGAAATCGTTCAGCCCTAAATACTGATTCACCTCTCCCCTCTCAGTATTTTTCCTAACAATGTGCTTGTTATTTAAACTATTTGTTGATTGGCATACAAAAGGGGAAGAGTAGTGATTTGGGAGGAGCAGAGACCTGATATCAAAGAAACATTTCACACAGCATTTGAGGCAAATTTTCCTTGATCAAACAATGATTGACAAAGAAGACAGAGTTGTTTTTTAGAAAACATTTCAAAAAACCATTTGAGGCAGTTTGGTTTTGCAGAGAGCATCCAGAAAACGATGCCCCCCAGGCAGGACAGTAGGAGTGGCTTGCATAAGAGATTTGAGCCTACTTCCATTGAAGAGGTGAATGCCCACCCATCAGTCTTGTTCAATTTCCATGAGGTTGGGTGTTTAGATTTTTTTCAAAGAGTGCAAGAGGTGAAGGGCTTTTCTCCTTTTACACACCTTTGCACTTTGAGGTTTCGAGACAAGCATTTCCAGCTGGCAGGCCTTGACTTTAAATTCTCTCCAAGGTCCATCTCCAACACCACTAAAATCCCCTATATTGGGGAAAAGTGGTTTAAACAAAGCCATTTGGACTCAGAAGATTGCAAGCCCTTTCTAAAGCCTGAGCACAGAGATTCATGTCCTTCTATTTTCCCTTTCTCATACCTTTTGGCCAGCTATGCCCCCCTCATGAAGATCATCATGAAATACTTCACTTGTGAGGGAAGATTTTTCCGAGTCAATGCCTATCACATTCGACTGCTCATGCATTTCACAAGGGCCAAGTTGCTAAATCTCCCTTTCTTCTTACACAAGAGCATTGAGAAAATGGCTTCCACTGTTTAGAAGAAGCCTCCTTCACAACAAACCGCCTGCCTCTTCCACCACTCTCTCATGAAAGTCATCATCCTTCATTATCTTGAAAAGAGGGAGGCCTCTTGGGATACTTTCATCACCCATTCGGATTTCTCCACTATCCATCCAATTCATACATCCCCTACACCTCCTACTCACCATCCTCCGCCTTCTTCTGGCAGACCTATTCCCAAAATGCTCAAGTTTACTACAGAACGAACAAAGGAGCCTCAAGAAGGAGAAGAGAGTGACCATGAGGAGGAAGACGGACATGAGCAGGGAGAGGAAAGTGATGATGAGCAACAGTAAGGGGATGAAGAAGAAAGTGTTGAACAACAACATCACAGTGAGGCAGAACATGAGCAGACTTTTGATGATACACAACAGACTTAGATGAGGGTGAGCAGACTTATGATGATACACAGCAGCATGAAGATGATGAACAACGGCATGAAAGTGATGAAAAAGGGCAGCCAAAAGATGATACACAGCAGCATGAAAGTGCTGGACAAGGGCAGCCATAGCATGTTACAAAAAAACTACAGGATGAGGGACAACAGCCTCATAAAAAGGAACAACAACCTCAAGAAAAAGAGGAGCAACATGATAAACATATGCAAAATAGTGAGGAGGACAGCCCTCAAAGGGAGATGCAAAAAGACAGCCTAGGCATCCTTGAAGAGAGCCAAGACATTGGCAAAAATCAAGGGCAAAGTGACAAGGATAAAGAGCCCATGGAGCATGTGCTAGCTGCCTCTCCGAGGCAAGGGGCCATGCTCTCTTCTCCAAAAGTGGCCAAGCCCCGAACAACAAAGAAAAGGGTGCCTAGAGTCATAGCTCCAAATGTGACTAGGGCCCTTCGAAGCAAGGGAAAATTTCCAAAGAAGCCCATGGTCGAATTGCCTAAGAGGAAGAGTACCAGAAGAGCCACCCAAAGCAAAGGGAAGGGCAAGGAAGAAAGCAGTCATGAATAGGAAAGGGAATTCAACATCATCAAAATCCAAAGTGATGATAGTGATAATGAAGCCTGGATCCTAGAAAATCTCTTGATCCATAGAGAAAGTCAAATTTATGCCTTGAAGTTTGATCTTCATAGAGCTAGGAATTTCAATCAATTTATGCAAATTCAAAACAAGCAGATGAGTGTCCATATGGCTGTTTATGAGACATGGGCAATAAAATACAAGAAGGAGGCCTCCAAAGCACAAGTGACGTTGGAAGAACTCATGGGTGAGTTCGATGAAAGTGAAGGTGAAGATCAGCCTAGGCGAAAGAGGCCAAGAACCATGGGGCTTAAAAGGGCCCTTGATAAGCAAAAAGAAGAAGAAAATGCCCTTCTCCAATCTACCCCTCTCGCTGCATTGTTCGAACAAGAGATAGAGAAAAATTGGGAGGCATGGCTTGGGAGAGTTAATGATCACTTGGAGAGGAAATTGGAGAAGGAAAACAGAGACTTGGACCTTCAACGGAGGATGACGGGGCATTATAAAAAGCTAAATTAGTTTGCCTGGCGGAAGTTGAAGGCTACTCAAGAAAAACTCAAGGAGGCCAAAGGGAAGCACCCGACACAAAAATTGAGGAAAGACACCTCAAGAATCCAAATATTAGCCTCTGCTTCACAAAATGTTGCTGAAAACCCTTGAGGGTCATGCTCGCCAAGTTTGGGCGAAATTCGACATATTTTGGTTTTTTGTCATTTTTGGGTTTTTTGCCAAAACTCATGTGCATCGCCATTTCAGTTTGGGGCATCATCAAAGGATGAGAATGGTATCATTGGATGCCATAATTTCATGAGCACATACTCAGCAATTTTTAGGACATTTGAAGATCATTTTCTCCCCCGAAAGGGCGAAAAATGCTCGCTTTTTCTACACTCTGCCTAGTTTATCAGCAAGGCTTATTTTTTGGGCTTTTACACACAGGCCTATTTTTGAAGGACTTCCATTGGTCAGTTGGGAGCAAGCTGAAAATTTTCAGAAATTAGACACTTAGATCTTTCCAACGAGCTATCATGAGCCTAATTTCGACATCGGGAAGGCTTTCAAAAGTTATCGGCAAGCCTGGGGACCTTTTGCTGATGTATTTTTTGAGTATTTTTGTAAAAATTGAACCTTTCAAAACTGATTTTTCCTCATGTGCGTTTAGCTATTTTTGTACATGAGAAGTTATGAAAAGTCAATTTATTTCCCTCTTTTAGCATTTTTTAGATATTTTATGAGATATTTTGTGACTTGGGCTTTGCAAAGCCTCAAGGAAAAAATAAGATATTTTGGATAGGCCAATGAGATTGCAAGTTGAACTAAGAGGTTTTCCTCACTTTGGCCTATATATTCCAAAGAATTTCATTGTAAACAAGGCTGAACTTGATGAATAGAAGCAATATATGGTCATATAAGCTTTGAAAGAAATACTTGTCTCATGTTTTTGGATAGTCTCTTGGATGTTCTTGGATGATGAAAGATGATTGTTGTTGGATTCCATGACTTGGTAGAATGGTATACTGTCTGTGTCTTTGTTTTGTTTCCTAGTTTTCATTCATAAATCCATGTTCTTGCTTGCTATAGGACAGTAGAGAACAAATTTGAGACATGCCCTTGGAGACACCTCAAATTTCCTGTTTCTTCATAACTTCCATGTTTTCTTCATTATTAGTCACATTAAAGAATTCTTGATTTCTCTTTAATAAATTAAAGATATTGTTGCTTGTTTCATTCATGGTTTTATGCATGCTAAGTATGATTTATGGTATGCCCTGCTTACTCATGGCTAGCCATAGCTCCATCCATGAAATTTCTCTTTGAATGATTAGATTATAATTTGTTGAACCAAGGAGGTCTTGTTCTGATCTTCCCCTTTGCCTAAGACTATGCAATCTTGTTTTCAAAGTGCCCAATAACTTGAAGTACTGTGTTTAGGCATTTCGGCATAGTGATTTGAGTTGTTTGTCTGTCTTAAGTGTATTTTTGTTATAGCATCATTTTTCACCTTCATATGATTCATAATTGCTTTTATGGCTTTGGGCACCCATTCCTACAGACTTGGACAAAATTCACTAAAAAACAGTGTTAAAATCCCCATACGCGGGTATGCCCAGACATTTCCGCGTGTATACGCGAGTCCACATGTACTTTCCCACGTATGCCATTAAAATCATTAAAAAATATATTAAAATTCCCTATTTTCGGGCTGGGTTGATGGTTACTCTGGTAGTTCAACCACCCTAGCACGTGGCCAACTGTTTCCAACTGTTGAAACTACTTTGAGGGAGTATAAAAGCCCCTCATGTGTATGGCCTAAGAGAGAGAGAAATTATTGATATTATACTCTGTTGGAATCCTCTATCCAAGTCTGAATTCCCATGCCTCCTGCACTTCCCAGTTCATTACAGGAAACCCTTGTTTCCTGGAGATGCTCATCTCTCTATATGTCATCTCGTATGCACCAGTTCGGAAAGAATCTTAGCGAGGCAAGGGCGAGACGGATCCGGACGACGGTCTGCTCGAAGATCGTGGAAGGATTCAGGTGATCTCTCCACTCATTATTTCTGTACATGCTATTTATAATACAGAAGAACCATCTTGTTCCCGAAATATACGTGTTAGTGTCCGCTTGCATATATGAGAATATTGTTATTTAAGCATTTATTATGGTTTATCTAATGTTTCACATGGATTTCATTAACATTTAGAGTAGATATATGCTGTACAACCAGTTCTTCGTGCTTGTTTCTTCTTGTCTTTCAGGTTAAGAAAGAAGAAGGGTTGCTGGGGGTTTGGACCCCGCGGGATCTGCTTCAACCGTAGGACCTACGGGTAAGTTCCTCGATCTGCTCTATTTAGTTTTTCATGAACGTGTATGGTTGTGTGAGTCCTTCTTGAGTAGCATGCCCTGCTCTGTGGAGGTTTTTAGCCCAACAAACCTCTAGGGTGATTTTCCCTGAAACAGAACTGGCGACTCCACTAGGGATCACATTCTTATGATTCCCATGTTGGGTGGTTTCAGCTGTTTGGTAGGTTTCCAACAGTTTTGACTTCTATTTTAAGTCCAGTTTACTCTTTCTCAGTCAGACTGAAGTCCTGGTTTCTTATCCAGGCTTGATCCTCTTTTTTTTCATTTTTTACCTTTATATACGTGGGTTTTTCTGCACATAGTCGCGTATACACACATTTTTTGTTAAAGGGATTCGCGTATACACGGGTTTCCTTTAGCACAGTCGCGTATGCACGCTTGTTACTAAACTGTAAAGTTGCGTATACCTAGGTAGATTTTGAAATTTTATATTTCTTGGCTTTTTAGTCCTTTCTGTCTATGGAGACTTGTTCCTGCAGTGTCTTTGTACCCTCTGGATTGTGAAGAAAGTGGTCTTTGGTCTTTTCTCTCTTTTGTTTGATTGAAAGCTAGTCTTTTTGGCAAAGTATTGTTTCTTGTGCTAGCATTTCTGGTTCGAGTACCAAGATCTCTTTCTGGAGATTCTTGGCTGTTCTGCTTCATTAGAACAGAGAGCTCCTCCTCATTTACTCATTCCTACCTTTGTGTCTTGCTTTGCACTTCGATTTTTTCCCATTTCTTGGTTGGTTTTCTTGAGTTCAGTCGACTAGGTCTTGTTGCAACTTTTGAAGAGTCTTTCTTGGTTCTTTGAATTTTTTGTCTGCGGCAAGGTTGTACTATTCTTCTAGGCTGAGTGGCTGAGTTTTCTTGTCTTCCTTTGCTCATATTGATCTTGCTACTAGTTAGCCCTATAAGATTTGGAGAATTTTTGAAGTTTTTGCTTGAAATTCAGTGTTGTTTGGCTTGGGGTTTTATAGTTTTGCTTGGTCTTTTCGAACTCTTCCCTTATAAAATTCAAAAGCTCAAAAAACATTTTGCTTTGTTGTTTGCTTTTGTTTTTGCATTTTTGTTTTCGTTTCTTTGTATCTTTTGAAGCTTTGTTGAGGTTTCTTGCCTTTGGATTTTGGCTTGATTTTGGAAAGGAGTTGTCATTGATTTCTTCCTCTTGTTTTTAAGCGTTTTTGGTGTCTTCATATTAAGAGTTCTTGATTTTGGGAACTAGCTTTCTAGACAACCAAAAAGAGATAAAACTGAAGGATCTTTGGGAAATTTCACTTTGCTTTAGGAGATTTTGCATCTTAGAATTTGCATGCTTGTAGTGATTTGCATCAGGTGCACTTAAGCATTTAGTCATTTTCATAGTTTTTGTGAGTGTGAGTTTGTTATTTGAAAAGAAAAATACAATTTTTAATCTCGTAGAACCTGTGTAGAAGTTGCTTTTCATCGAAAGACAATAACTGCATTTGCATGTAGTTTGGTTTTTATTAATTTCTTTCTGCGTCAAAACACCATAAGTTTCATTTCTGCATCCCTTTGACTTAACATAACAACCAATTAAAATAAGCGATATAATTTAAAATCAACTAGCAAGTTTTCTAAGTGTTATACACCAACTAGCTAGGTTGTAGGGCCTTGGATTAGGTGAGTGGAGAGTTAACTCTCCAAGGCCGCTCAAACAAAACATAGAAGTTGATTAATTGAGCGAAATCCAACTCCGTTAGGTGGACCGGGAAAGCTCTCCTCCAGAGAGTCAAGCGTGAGGGGAAGTGAAAGCTGAGAAGAGGGATACCCCCTCTATAATTAGCTGAATCTAACCTCAAGACCGTTCTGCCCGGCTTCTGACACGGATTGGTGCCCATAGTTGCCACTCCTAGGTTCCACACAGGTGACTGCGGGGGGGAATACCCGTGGTACCTGAGGCAGACGTCGCATCACTTTTAGCAGTACTTCTGGGGGGTGCCCTTGTGAAGCTTGGGTGCTTGAGCCGGCAAAGGCTGTCATTAGGAGGTCGGCGTAACTATTTCTGTTACCTTCGCTAGTAGGCCTGGGCCGTAATTATCCCACACTGCTTTCGGGAGGTCCTATATTTCGCTTTCCTGTATTTTGGTGTCTGATCCTCATCATCCGGAGCGGAAATACTTGAAGGTTGTTTGCTTGATTGTATCTTAGGGATTTTTCTTATAGTGAGTGCTCTTTGCTCCTAGCTTGCTTAGCTTTATATTTTTTGAGTCTAATTAAAATTTGTTAAAGTGGCTGATCAAGCGCCTCGTCGATCGAGGAGAATCCGGGGGTTATCTCCCAAGAGTCCAGAGCCTTCTTCGAGAAGGCGTAGGAGTGATTTAGCAGGTGGTTACCACCCTGTGAAGTCTGATGTAGTGGAGAGAGATCCTCCACAAGGGTTTGAAGGTTTCATGGCTGATTCTGGTGTCGGTTCCGAGAGGAGCGTTCCGCTCACCTCGCGAGTTTTATTTCCTCAGGAAGAAGATTTTCAAATTGAGGAATTACCTGAACCTCCTGTGTCAGGTCCATCTCCTCTTCCTCCTGATTATCCGTTCATTGTTCAATACATTGGACCTGAGTCAGAGAGACCGGAAGATCCTCCGTATTATTCATACCTTTCGATGGCCACGACTGGGAATGCGGATTCTGCTGTGAGTGCTGCAGGCATTCAGACTCCTGCTTCTGTTGAAGGAGGGGGCACTATTGCTCTATCTTCGATTGATTCTAGTGCTGTTGTGTTTGGCTCTAGTTTCACCCAAGCACATGCTTCTCATTCTGGTCCCTTTTGTTTCGGAATGCCCACTAGTGGGATTCCTTCTTTTTCCTTTTCCGCTGCTGCAGCTAGATCTACACCCATGTCTTCCATGGCTAGTGGATCAGCTTCTTTTCAGGGGTTCCCCTTTGGAACTGGGCACATTCCTAGTTCCAATCCTTCTTTAGGGTCCTTTCCGTTTACTTCTCAGACCCAGAGTTTCAATCCTTGGTCTGGAGGTCAGAATTCGACCACTTTTACAGGATGGAACCCTGTATTCACTACAGTGGGGGCAAGGAATCAGTTTTACGTTGGTCACCAAGGGAATACTTCTTTCCCTTCGTCGAGTGCTTATCAGACCTTTTCTCCTCTTTCTAATGCCTAGAACCCCTATCAGGGGCTTTCCTCTTCATTTCATACTTCAGCGGGGGGAACTGGTCTGGGCTTTGGTAACTCTGCGTTGGGAGGGGGTTCTTCTCCTTTTTCTACGAGTCCTTTTTGGCAACCTGGTGCCTCATCAAATCCAGGGTATTTTTTTCAGAATGTTGGGAATCCATCCCATCAAGGATGGAGTCCTCAGGCTCCGCCTCGCTTACCTTTTCTGGCAACGTTAAACTTGCCAGATCTGTCGAAGTTGACTAATGATCCGATTCGTTATAGTCCGGGGTGGCCTCTGGTTCCCACCAAACTTCCTTCAGACATTCCAAAGTTTGAAGGCAAGAATGGAGAAGATCCAGCTAACCACATCACTACTTTCCATTTATGGTGTTCTTCGAACTCCCTGATCGATGATTCAATTAGGTTGAGATTGTTTCAATGCA
Organism: Pinus albicaulis; assembly: GCA_034641835.2. Lineage (NCBI taxonomy): Eukaryota > Viridiplantae > Streptophyta > Pinopsida > Pinales > Pinaceae > Pinus > Pinus albicaulis. Next base: position 179,291,978 of record CM076577.1, read on the forward strand.
CCCTAACTGGAAATACTGCCAAATGGTATATTGAGCTAACTGGGGGCAATTTTTATACATTTGGAGAACTGGTTGTTACATTCCTAAACCATTTCCAGTTGCGAATCCGTTATGACGTTGGGACTAAACTCCTAGCTAATTTTAAGCAGGACGACGCAACCCACATTTCTGACCATATTCAGGAATGGAGAAGAAGGAAGAGGCTTATTAAAGCTCATATTCCAGGTGAATTCCTTTTGGAATGGTTTCTGAAACCCCTGTAGTCAGATATTTCGAAAGATGTATCCCTCTCTGGGGTATTTTCTGAGGAGCAGGCCATTTTTAGGGCTCAGCAGCTGGAACTGATATATTCTCAGTCTGGGGTCCTTCACAAGTATCTGCCCAATGCTCCTCGCTCCAAATTAGATTTATCTAAAACTAAGCCCGGTCCTCATGGTGACAGACTGATTGGATCGATCAATAGTGGTGCAGCCAGCCTGCTTACTCAATTGCAGCAGTTGTCTTTACAATCTACTCCTTCTGGTCAGGCTGTGCCTGCTGAGTCATCGCCTTCCCCCTCATTGTCCATAAATGCTGTCCAAGCTTCTAATCCCAAAGGAAATCAACAATCCGAAGGGAAGAAGAAGGGACGAAATAATAAGAAAAAGGGCAAGAATGGGAAGGGTAATGCGAATAAAACCAACGAGCATGTCGGTGAGGGTCCAAAGGAGAAAAGGAAAGTGAAGTTTCCATGCAAGCTGTGTGCTGGAGACCATCTTACGCACCTTTGCCCTAAAATTCAGGATGCGCAGCGCTTGTTAGCCCAGCAGGGTTCTTCTAGTTCCCAGGCTATGTTAACAAACCCTTTTCCCCAAGGGAAACAATTAGTTGTTGGTGCGAATCAAAATCCTGGGGCTTCTTCTGGGGGCACCCAGGAGGGAGAAATTCCATCGAACATTTTCATGATGAGTGCTCACGCAGATATCGCTACGAGATCCCGTGATTATGGCGGAGAAGATTCTTCGAAAGCTAAGGATATTCCTGATGCTACTGAGCCACTTCACATTACCAAGCCTACTGTTGAGTCTATGCCTCGGATGCCCAAAGCATCTTCTAAGCGATCGACGATTAATCCAAATGCTAAGGCTGCCCAGAACTACTCGATTGTGGAAGATCTGGCACAAAGTCCTTGTGCTATGTCGGCTTTAGAGGTACTCCAGTCTTTTCCGGCTCAGCGCAGTGCTTTGCTCATTGCCATTGGGGCTATTGATCCAAAAAATTCTCTTCTGATTACTTTTGATATGACTAATTTTAAGAAGAGACTCCCCCATCACATGGATTTTCATATTAAATCATCGTACCGGAAGTGTAATATCTTTCGAACGATTGTTGATGAGGGTGCTTCCACATGCGTGATGTCTCTCACATGTTGGAAGACAATTGGATCTCCCAAAGTTGTTCCATCTACCACTCTTCTGACTGCGTTTGATGGTCATTCTCACAAACCCCATGGTATTGTCCCAGCTTTTCCCATCTGTGTTGGGGGAAAAACTGTCAATATAGAGGTTGAGGTAGTTGACGCAAGCTTGGACTACAACCTTCTATTGGGGAGAAACTGGATTTATGAGATGGATGCCATTGCATCCTCATTATTTCGGATTATATGTTTCCCCCACGAAGGGAGGATTGTTACAGTGGATCAACTGGACTGTCCTCCTGTAGACCCGAATGCGTCTACTGACTCATCTATTCCTAAGTTGGATAATACTAAGGCGCCTATTGAGAATTTAGGAGTTGGAATGTATTCTTCCTTGATGGGTACTTTTGATATTCCTCCTCCTACGGTTCATATTAATGCTATTTCATCCTCCAAGGCTCCTCTTCGAAGAGAGTTCTTCAGAACTCATTTATTTTTCGGACCCTTGGACCTTACCTTCCCCTACTGCCACATTAGCGGAAGGTCAAGTGGGTGGAATGGCATTTCCTATTTCTGCAGCTGAGATTGCTTATCAGTCTATTGTTGACTCTGCAGATTCCATCCCAGCTCCTCTGTTACCGGAAGAGTTGGATGGTGATGTGGCTCCGGCTTGGACACTTAATTCTTCTTCGGCCCAAGATTTCCTTGATACCACTCTTCCATCTGAAGAGGCCATCCTGGAAGCCATGACTGGTATAGATAGACCGTGGGATGATTTGCATCATTGGTCTTACTTTTTACCTGACTTGAGCGAAGTTGAAACGAGTTTTCCAAGTCCTCCGTCTCCTGGTCCTGTTCACCCAGTCTTGAACCCTTTAGCACCAACACAGGTTTATGCTAAAGGGAACATGGCTGTGATTTCTCCTACTATCCCGGTGAAAATTTCCAGGGATCCCAATATTATTGAGAATGTCTTCGTCGGAGCTGAATGTTCTCGTGAAGAGATTCAAATTTACACCGAACTCTTTAAAGAGTATGGGGATGTATTCGCTTGGTCTTATGAGGAAATGCCTGGTATAGATCCATCTATTGTCCAGCATGAGATCAAGACTTATGAAAACGCTAAGCCGGTGAGGCAAAAACTTCGTCCGGTCAATCCTAGGAAGGCAGCAGCTATCAAAGCTGAGGTTGAGAAGTTGCTTAAGGCGGGATTCATTTTCCCTGTTCCTTTGACTGAATGGGTTTCAAATCCCGTTCCCGTAGATAAAAAGTAAGGAACGATTCGAGTTTTCATCGATTTCAGAGAACTAAATAAAGCATGTCCTAAAGATAATTACCCCACACCATTTATCGATCAGATCATTGACGAGTGTGCCGGTAATGAGATTTTCTCCTTCATGGACGGTTTCTCCGGATATAATCAGATTACTATCCGTCTTGAAGATCAACATAAGACTGCCTTTATTTGTCCCTGGGGTACTTTTGCATACAAGAAGATGCCTTTTGGTCTTAAAAATGTTGGGGCTACCTTTCAGCGGGCCATGTCATATTCCTTCCACGACATCAAAAAGATTATCGAGGCGTACTTGGATGATTTAGCTGCTCATTCTCGGAAGAGGATGGATCATCCTGCTCACCTCCAGCAGATATTTGAACGATGTCGGTTCTATAAGATTAGGTTGAATCCGAACAAGTGCATTTTCGCAGTTACATCCGGTCGGTTATTGGGATTCATTGTGTCTAGGGAAGGGATTAGGGTAGATCCCTTCAAGGTTGAGGCAATACTTCAGTTGCCTCCCCCGTCCTCTATCCGTCAGCTTCAAAGTCTACAAGGAAAGTCTAATTTTCTTCGGAGATTTATCGTAAATTATGCTGAAGTTACAAAGGGATTTATGAGATTGTTGAAGAAGGGAGTTCCATTTATTTGGGATGACTTCGCTCAACGCTCATTCGATGCTTTGAAGAAAGCATTGACCTCTGCTCCTTTATTGAGTCCACCTGATTATAGCAGGGATTTCCTTTTGTATTTGGTAGTAGCAGAATCTACTATTGGTATGGTTCTGGTTCTGGAGGATGATGCTCTTGCAGAGCATGTTATATACTACCTTAGTCGAGGCTTGGTAGGACCTGAACTCTGGTACACTCCGATAGAAAAGTTAGCTTTAGCAGTAGTTCATGCTATGCAGCGACTCCGGCATTACATTATTCTTCGAAAAACTTATGTTTTGGCAGCAGCCAATCCATTTCAGTTTGTCCTTAGTAGGCGAGTGATTGGGGGCAAATACAATAGATGGATTGTGATTTTGCAGGAATTTGATCTTGAGTTTATGTCTGCCAAGTCCAAGAAATCATTGGTTTTCGCGGAATTGATCTCCGAGTTGCCCTGTGGGGAAGAGATGATCTATGATGAATCCTTTTTGGATGAACATTTGTTTCTTATCTCTTCACAGGATCCTTGGTATGGAGATATCATTGTGTATCTCCAGACTGCGAAGTTTCCCTCTACTTTTTCGAAAGATGAGCATTGTAAGTTGCGTCACTTGGTCAAGAATTATTTTATTATTGGTGATGCTTTATACCATCGAGGGGTTGATTCAATCCTGAGACGTTTCTTAACTCTCGAAGAAGCTGAGGCTGTGCTGAATGATTCCCACAGTGGAGCTTGTGGGGGTCATTTATCTGGGCTTGCTACAGCCCAAAAAATCTTGCGTGTTGGGTACTTGTGGCCCTCGATTTTCAAGGATTGTATCGAATCGGTCAAAAAGTGTCATCCGTGTCAAGTCTATACTCGAAAAATGCGCGCTCATCCAGCTCCGCTTTTTCCAGTCATTACTGTCGATCCCTTTACAAAGTGGGGTATTGATTATACTACTTGTAACTCGCCCTCGGCAAAAGGTCACAAGTACATTATTGTAGCAGTAGACTACTTTACGAAGTGGGTCGAGGCTATGCCTACTTTTGGGAATGATGGTGAGACTACAACTCTTTTTCTTTTCAACCAGGTTATCGCTCGTTTTGGTATTCCTAGAGAGATTGTCACTGATCATGGCAGTCATTTTCAGAATAGTATGATGGCTGAGTTGGCTCTCAAATTGGGTTTCCAGCAGGAGCATTCATCTCCGTATTATCCTCAAGCCAATGGGCAGGTGGAAGCCGTGAATAAATCCTTGAAGACAATTCTTCAAAGGACAATCGATAAAGCTAGATCCAACTGGAATATTATGCTATATCCTGCACTTTGGGCATACAGGACGTCAGTGAAAACTGCAACTGGCTTTACTCCGTTTCAGCTAGTGCACGGGTTGGAATCCATGTTTCCCATTGAATGCGAGATTCCTTCTCTTAAGTTGGTTGTTGAACTTCTTCCTGACACTACTAGTCTTGAAGAACGGCTCCTTCATTTGGAACATCTCGATGAGCAGCGTCGGGATGCTGCCACGATGAATGAAGCGCATAAAAACCGAGTTAAAGTTCAGTACGATAAGGCGGTCAAACCCAGGGTTTTTTCAGAAGGTGACCTTGTTTTGGTCTATGCCCAAGAAAAAGATGCCCTGGGGGCAGGAAAGTTTAAGTCTATGTGGTATGGCCCCTTTATCGTTAAAAAAGTCCTTAAGAAAGGAGCATACACCTTGGTTGATTTTGAAGGAAACGAGTTGTCGGAGCCTAGAAATGGGCTCTATTTGAAGAAGTATTATGCCTAGGCTTTGGCCTGGCATGTTGCTTTTGTATATAGTAGTTTTTCTTTGTACATATCTGGTTGATTTTTGATCTTTGATGGGTTGGTGATGTTTTTTTATCTGCTTTGGCAGGTTGTGTCGGATATCATGATTCATTTTGGTTTCGCCGATGATGCTAGTAGACACACCTGGAACTTAGCTTCCGCGGCTTGGGTGCTTCATTATCCAACCGGTCAGCTGTTAGTATCAAGAGGGGTCTGCATTGGTCCTGCTTCCAATAATATAGCAGAATACACTGCAGTTGTTTCCCTACTCTTGGAGGCAATATCTTTGGGTGTTGATTCGTTGGTAGTTTTCTTGGACTCTCAGCTGGTGGTGTCGCAGTTGAACAATACTTATCGGGTCCGAGATCCATTTTTACTCCGGTTGTTCTTGAGGGTACATTTGTTACAAAGATCATTTCAATTTTTAACTTTCATTCATATTCCTCGAGTTGACAATTGGTTGGCAGACTCATTAGCTAATCAAGCAATTGATTGGCATATTAATCATTCCATACAATAAAATTTAATTATAAAAAACATCATACATTTTGATACATTTATCACATCACATCAAACATCGCTGTATATATATCATCAGAGTGTTCAAAAACTTTACAAAATTTGGATCCATAAGGTCATACAAAATTTGGGCTTATGCCCGATCATGTTCAGTCTCAAAAATATACAGTCATCTGATACATCATATCTATCTACTCCTGAGGTCCCTTCCCAGAAGTGGTTTTCCTATAGAACATAATCGCGGTGGCAACTCGGCGGAATAACCGTACCCAGTCTCGGGGCACTCCTACCACCCGTATCTGGATGGCTTCCAGCAGATCTTCCACAGCAGCCATAGGTACTTGGCAGGTTAATCCCTCCAAGTTCCTCTGTATAGCCTGGAGGGTCCTGTCTGAATCCACTGTATCCGCTTCGCCTCGGCGACGCTTGTGTCGCGGGAAACCCTCAGGTCAAACTAGTCCAATATCTGTATCATGATCATGTTCACATTGTAAGTCATTATGAATCCAATCAAAAACATGTTTGTTTTTCATTTTTCATACATATTTGAAAAAATCCAAAAAATTATATAAGTCAAAAACTTTTGCAAACTTACCGACTGTCCCCCATGCCATGCCTGGTGGAAGGACAAGATCTGGATCTCCACGAAAGTCCATCCCGGCATAGGGATAGTCGTCCACAGCGATGATTTGTTCTCCCCACCAAAGGAAGAACTCATCATCCCAAGTGGTCCGGGGAACTTCACTTCTCCCTAATCTCTTCATCATGTCTGCCCAACGGGAAATTCTTGGGTCTCTCGGGCTGCTGATGGTAGAGATCACTCTGGGTCTCAATGCTGGTATCTTCTCGAAGAAGAATGTCATCAAAATTGTACCGTATCCAAAATGTTTTGTCTTTACTTGGCGGATTGAGGTCAATTGTTGCTTCATGTTCAGCAATAGGGTTGTGCACCAATCATATACATGAGTTAAGCACTCCATTGCTATGCTCATTTGCGTCCTGGACGCCTGGTGTAGGGAGGTAGATCCTGCCACTCTGCCAATGGTGAAAAGGAGGATTTTCATGTGCAAATCCCTTAAATCTTTAATTGCAATTTGAGTTCCAACTTTCATGGAACCCTCTACGCAGTAAACATGGACGTAATATTCCACGATTAGCCCTCCCAAGGGCTTCCCGTGCAAGTCTACTGGTTACCCCCTCCGGGAGAGTCCAGTGATAAAATATATGTCTTCCACTTCAATGCATACAGGCATCTGATCTATCATAAAGCAGTCCTCTTCCGGTTCCCAATAATTCACGAGCATTTCTAGCAACCGGACATTGCTTTTCATATTTGGCATTTTGAAAAACTTGAGCAATCCGCAATTCCGAAGAATATTTAGCGATGCTCGATCTCGCATGACTTCTTGATCAATTGCACTGTGTTCACGCTCTCTCCATGAGATGGTCATCCTGTCAAAATTCAATAAATCCTTCATTAGCTATGCATTTTTTCATTTGGGCCTACACATATGTGACTTTATTTGTGCACAGTCGCGTGTATACGCGACTTTAGCGTTACCAACCCGCGTATGCACAAACCCGTGATTTTTAGCAAGGGTTTCTATGGTGAAAATCACTAAATTTTAATTTATGAACGGACAAAATGATTTGAAAGGATGATTGATGAGCTTACCTGACAAATTCGGTGCAATTTGACAGTCAGTTGCTCCTGATTTGACGAAAGAATTTTTTTGCTCCAGAGCACTTTTTTCCAAATCAGCAATGTAATAATGAACCAAATATGAGGTAATTTGTCTATTTATGGCTAAAAAGTTGAAAATTTTCGCAAAAAATTGTTATGCTTATTTTTTCGATCTATCTTAAGCTACATAACCCGGATGCTTGGAAGTGCCCAGTTTGGTATGTTTTCAGGTACATTTTGACGATTTTGAGATTTTTCCCGGTTTTTTATCCATGATTACCGACTCGTCACGGCAGGTATATGATCTTCACTGGCATATAGGTTAGGGAAATCACTTTCTGCTGCATCTTGCATACTAGCCTCCATACTGATCACTTGCCATAGGGTCGATCCCATCAGGTCATGACTATTACACCCATTTCACTCGCCGATTATTTAAATCATGACTTGATGGTAGAGCCTTCCTTTACATGGGCTTCCTAGTTAGTTCCTCGCTATCACTTGTTGCCCATGTTGTGTTTTATGTAGGCTCGGGAGTCCTATTTAGTCCCGCCATGACTTATGTGTTGAAGCTTCATTCTTCTTCTTCCTCACTATCATTTTTCTAGCTATTACCCTAGAGGCTCCCTGGTGTTGTTGAGTTGTATTATTGCATTGCATATTGGCTACTTGTTTATCCTGGCCTTTAGCCGGCTTCATTTGGACTCGATGTTTAAGCCAAATTTTGACCTTGACTATCTGTACAAGTTAACCATTGCATGCACTTTAGCTATCGCGACTTGACACCCTTTTTACCCATGGATGGAACATTCCTCTGAGTATCGCATACCAGTTTCCGCCACCTTGCATTGAGCATAGGATCGTTCCAGTCCCAGGAACTAGTGCATCTATTTCTTGATACTCGTTCTATCCATTGTAACATAGCATTATTTTATTCTTTTTCAGGCTTATTATATGAAAAAGACAAAAAAATCAAATATAACAAAAAGAGCGGGAACGGGATATATCTTCGTTGTTTTGATGGCAGTACAGAGTCAGTTTGTCGCCCTTGAACAAAGCACATATCCTTATATATATTTCCTACATTTGGGATGGTTTTAGTTTTTGACCTAGGTTTAGCCTTTACCTTGTTTCACTTGTCAGTCCTCCCCCGGTTGGTTATCTCTTCCAATCATATGGAGAGTTTGTTCTGCCTCCTGCATAACAGAATTATACAGTGTCACTTTTTACTACCATGGTCATCATGAGTCGTGCTTTTGTTCAAGGGAAGTCTAACCAGAGTCGGCCATTCTGCGGTGTCTCTTGACTCATTATTCAGTCAGCCTTCCCGGTTTTGTCAGTATCTTGTTCTATCACATCAGATGTTTTGGTATTTTGCTCGTGCTAGTTTGAGAAGGTCCCCATTGACTTCTTGCTGGCGGGTTTGTCTCTTATCGACTACGACACATTGCTCTGAGAGCAAACCTAGAGCCGCACCCTGGCCCTATTTCCATCATTGATAGGTGACCTTCTGCTCATCATTTGATCATCATTATGGGCCTTTGACTGAGTGGTTTCCCCTGTGTTCGACGTCAGCATACATTATCACACTTGGGATTCGTGCAGTACCTTGATTTCCATTTGACCCTATCGGTGGATTTCTCGCCTCTGTGTCAGCTTTCATTATTGGTTGGTTCAGAGGGTTTCTTTTGTGCGCTAGATTCATCTTGTGCATGTCGGAAACGTACTTCGGTTTTGGTTCCATCACTCTACTTCGTCCGATTCCTTCCAAATCTTGGCCTGCGGGTTACACTCGCGCTGGACTAATGTGGGATGCCTTAATGCCTTCCTTCCAGCAGATCTTTTCCCATCGACTCCGACTCATTGCTCTGGGAATAAGGTCTAGAGTCTTTTGTCAGTACCTTAGGGTTTGCAGTCATCAGTGGCAGACTCTTCGCTATCGACAGTGGGGATTCATCATTGCCTCCTGATTGGTAGATTCTCTCAAGTGTTCGACTTCAACTCATTCATTCGCACTTGTTAGATTGTACTGGGGCACCTTGACACTCATTTTCATTATTGGTGGGTTGTCTCGCGTTGGTTAATGGTATACATCATTGACCGGTAATCCAACGATTTCTCACATAGTCGACTTCAGCTCATTTATTCCCATTGTGTAGAATTGTGCCATAGTGATCGGTGAAGACCTCGGGTTGCATCAGCATTTTTCGGTTCACTTTTGACAGTCCATTCAGTTTCTGCCAGTGATGTCGTCCACCCTTATATGTTACAGTTCAGTACAGCAGCATCTTATATGTTGGCTCCCGAGTTGCGTGATTGTACCATGAGATCTACCCTTTATGATTTGGTACTTGGAGATTCAGTTACTTATACACCAGACATCCAGTTGCAGCTTCCTTGATCAGCTTTCTATATGTGATACTTGGACATTGATTCAGACTTATATTTCCGGGCCATGCTCAGATGATTCATTGTGTACTTTCAGTTCAGCTATACTTGTATACATGTTGGATCTATTATATACTTTCTATATGATGTATTTTTTACTGAGCATGGGTATGCCCGCCTCAGCATGAGTTGACTCTCTGTTTTCTTTCATTGGTTTTTGGCAGGCTGAAATCTGGTGAAGTCCTCTCTTGTCCTTGCGAAGTTATTTCTATGTGCATAATACATTTAGGCCATCATGTACCCCTTCTGACCTCATATATTAGGGGGCATCTGTTATAGCATCATTTTTCACCTTCATATGATTCATGATTGCTTTTATGGCTTTGGGCACCCATTCCTACAGACTTGAACAAATTCACTAAAAAACAGTGTAAAAATCCCCATACGCGGTTATGCCCAGACTTTTCCGCGTGTATACACGAGTCCACATGTACTTTTCCGCGTATGCCATTAAAATCATTAAAAAATATATTAAAATTCCCTATTTTCGGGCTGGGTTGATGGTTACTCTGGTAGTTCAACCACCCCAGCATGTGGCCAACTGTTTCCAACTGTTGAAACTACTTTGAGGGAGTATAAAAGCCCCTCATGTGCATGGCCTAAGGGAGAGAGAAATTATTGATATTATACTCTGTTGGAATCCTCTATCCAAGTCTAAATTCCCGTGCCTCCTGCACTTCCCAGTTCATTACAGGAAACCCTTGTTTCCCGGAGATGCTCATCTCTCTATATGTCATCTCGCATGCACCAGTTCGGAAGGAATCTTAGCGAGGCAAGGGCGGGACAGATCCGGACGACGGTCTACTCGAAGATCGTGGAAGGATTCAGGTGATCTCTCCACTCATTATTTTTGTACATGCTATTTATAATACAGAAGAACCATCTTGTTCCCGAAATATACGTGTTAGTGTCTGCTTGCATATATGAGAATATTGTTATTTAAGCATTTATTATGGTTTATCTAATGTTTCACATGGATTTCACTAACATTTAGAGTAGATATATGCTGTACAACCAGTTCTTCGTGCTTGTTTCTTCTTGTCTTTCAGGTTAAGAAGGAAGAAGGGTTGCTGGGGGTTTGGACCCCGCGGGATCTGCTTCAATCGTAGGACCTACGGGTAAGTTCCTCGATCTGCTCTATTTAGTTTTTCATGAACGTGTATGGTTTTGTGAGTCCTTCTTGAGTAGCATGCCCTGCTCTGTGGAGGTTTTTAGCCCAACAAACCTCTAGGGTGATTTTCCCCAAAACAATTTTCCCAAAGTCTGATAGCCATTTCCCAAAGTTAGAGAGTTATATATCTCTATGCATGGCTTAAATGTTTATTTCTATGCATTGATTAGCTTAAAGTTACATTTCTCATGATTAATGGTTTGCCTTACCATGTTTATGTCAGCTATTAAACTAGTTATGCTTGGAACCCTTTGTTATTCACAAACTTAATGTCCATCTTACTCCATTTTTCCCAAAGATCCATTTTACCTCAAATCAAATCGGCCCTTCAACAACCTTGTATCACCATCTGATAGCTTTCTTGACCTCTTCGACCCCATAGTCCAGTTGATATGACATATTTTTACCTATCTTATATCTTTGATCAGTTTCATCCCGCACAACCTAAAAACCAAAACCAAAAAACCTACTTCATAACTAGCCTAAAATCATAACACAATAAGCAAACACACAGATATCCCTTACACAAATAGAGAGAGCCCTCTCCGAGTCCAAGAAGGCTAGGTCCTTGGGCTCCAAAGATTGGTTTGATGTTACACTGTCATTTGGCTTGCCAATTAGCCAAATCATGGGACCCTAACATAATGGCGATCACGGTGGGACTCTGAGTAAAAAACAAACTTATATTCTCTAAACATTCCAGCAGCCTTAAGGATACTATCTGATTGACTTATCCCACCGCTCACTAACATAATGGCGATCACGGTGGGACTTTGAGTAACAACCAAACTTATATTCCCTAAAAATTCTAGCAGCCTTAAGAATACTATCTGATCGACTTATCCCACCGCTCACTAACATAATGGTGATCACGGTGGGACCTTGAGTCAAAACATCCTAGGTATCCCTTAGGATTTCTCAAAATCTCAGTCAAACTTAGAAGAGTAGAATCTGGTTGTCTCACCATCCTAGAAAAATGATGACTCAGCTGTAGGACACTCTTACAAACCTTAGGACTACATAAAAACTCGGAAAAACCCCAAAACATTCCCAGATTGGCTTTTCCCTAGTTACTGATGGTGGACCATTGCTACGTCTTTACAAAAACAACCAAGTTCCACCTAGCGACTCCACTAGCCTCCAGTAGGCCTAAAAAACTCCATAAAATACCAAAAAAAAAATATTCATAAACCATACCTTTCTGCTAACTCATCTTCCAAAAACTTAAACTTAGGGTGGAAACTCTATAATCAGTGACAAACTAAGTATAACTTAGAGATTCAGAAAAACTCACCTAAACATAGGAGATAAGCAGAAGCCTTCTTGCCAAGAGAACCATTAGCTTGTCCATACAACCTAGCAAACTATTGAAACCAAGTGAATCACTCTTCTTTGCAAGTTTCCATCTCAAAGTCTGCTATAAAACTTTTCCCGAAAGCATCTTTGATAGTATTGGTGGTGGACCATAGTTCCCATAGAAATACACCTGGTGACTCCACTATTCCATCTTTTTTTTTTACCATCCTTCACATTAGTAGAACTCTAGAGAGGCCATCCATTCAAAACAATCACAAATACCATCCTCCCTAAACTCTATATTTTGGCTTCACGAAGAATCAACACCAGATCTCATCCAGACCCAAATTCCCCTATCATAGTAGATGACCCAGAGAAGATTCTGTGGCAAGCTTCCGAAACTCGCAATTTAGCTACTAATAGGTCCATCCGTAAAGCAAGATCAGTACCTGAACATCTCACTGCCTTGTAGGATTCTCCCTTTGACTTAAAATCAGCAAAAACCCTTTTTAGAAGCAAGTCACAAAGTAAGATAGACTTTAACGATCTTGAACCCCTAGATCTGCCACAGAGTCCTAGTAGAGAAGCCTCACCTACCACACCTCCCGACTTTCAGCTTCTCCATCACTTTGGCTCCTACCATCCCAGGTCTGCTCAAAATCAAATCACTAGTCCAAGTACATCCGCCACACCTTTCCAAACCACTACTTTTCAAACCACCTCAGCTCATCCCACAAGCCCTCATTTTGTACATCATCCATTAGCTCCCGTCATGGTAGCCTGGTATGAACCTTTGGTGTTGCCACAGCCTTTGGCTCCTTTACAAAATGACTATCAATCCAAAATCCCACACTTTACCGGAGTTGAGGCTACCACAGCTCAACAACATGTAGATAGGATTAGCGATGCCTTTGAATACATGGAAATAGAAGACGAGACCATCAGAATGAGGATGTCTGCCCAAAGCTTGGGCGGAGAACCCAAAAAATGGTTTAAGAGCTTAACTCCAAAAAACATCCACAATCTCCTAGAACTCTACCAAATATTCATAAACAAGTGGGAAATCCGAAAGAATCCCATTCAAATCCTGTCAGAGTATAACAATCCAAAACGGGAAAATGGGGAAAGTGTCCAGGGATACTGCAGTAGGTTCAACAGTGTGTATAATGCCCTCCCACCTCACTTCAAACCCCCACTTGGTTCAACCTTGGCAAAGTTCCCCGAGGGTTTTGACCCAGACATGACTTATCAGCTAAGAGACAAGGACCCCCTTACCTTAGAGGAAATGAAAAAAGTAGCCATAAGGGCAGAAGCCAACTTAGCAGAAAAAAAAGCTAGGACTAGATCAGAAAGGAAAGTCACCTACCGGGATAAGATCTCTACTTCAGCTCCTTCCTTAGATCCTAGAATAGATGACTTAGTCAGGTCCATGGCCAAAATGTGGGAAAAGATAAGCGAGAAGACCCCTCTTAGGGACAACCAGCCAAACCCTCCAAACAGAAACCGAAACCAAAATTTTAGGAGGGAACAGCCTCAAAAAAACCCAAGGGAAAATGACCAACAAATTAGGCCACCTTTTAATGAAAAACATGTGGAAGAAGATGATAGGGATACATAACTCATTGATCAAAATCATTTGAACCTCATAGGGTCTGATAATGAGAGTGAGGTGTACCTCACAGAAGAAGAACAAGCATTCTTCTCTCCGAACTAGGATGAAACCAACTATGAAGATCCCGACGATCCTGCCATATATTTTCAGAATGCCATAGTGGAAGCTCATAGGCAATATGACCTTAGAAGCAGAAAAAACCAAGACAATTCCAAGAAAGGTAGCTCAGACACTACTAAAACCCCTAATACCTTCCTTAAAAAAGAAGTGGATAGAAACAAAATCATGGTCAAGAAAACTGACCAAAACAAAGATAAAGCTATTCAAACAGGTCTCAGCTCAGATGCTCCTAGTACCTCCACAAAGATTCTCGAGATGGCTGTGTCAAACAAAATCCTGAAACAAAGTCAGTAAACTCAGAACATGGAGAAAGTCATGGCTGAAAAAGCTGAAGCAAACATGTCTAAACTACAACTACCTTTTAGTTTTGAGGGTGAAATCGCCAAAATAAAGATCACCATGACTCTTACCGAGCTCATCACCCAAAAATCTTACAAATCCCAAGTGTTAAAGGTCCTGAATATAGGAAATGATGCCAACACCCTTAACCCAGCTAATGACAATCTTGAAGTATTGTTTGGTCCAAAAATAGAAGAGAAATTCTAAGAGGGAATCACTCTTCCCTTTTACATCAATCCGAATATCCATGACCAAATCCTTCACAATGCCATGCTAGACTCCGGTGCCTCGCATAATCTTATGCCGAAGGTTGTAATGGAAATATTAGGCCTAGAAATCACCAGACCATACAAAGACTTATATTCATTTGATTCTAGTAGAGTCAAATGTCTAGGCATGATCAAAGATCTTTGTTTCAATTTGGCCCAAGTACCTGCAAAACATCTGATCATGGACATAGTAGTAGCAGACATCCCTCCCAAGTATGGAATGCTTCTATCCAGATCTTGGGGAGCCAAGCTTCAAGGAAATATTCAACTTGATGTGTCCTATGCCACTATTCTTGTGTTTGACCAAACTAGAATACTCTATCGAGAGTCACACATGAAATACATGATCAGTATCCAAGAGAGGCCAGATAACATCCCGATGTGTTCCTTACATTCCGATCTAAACTCTTTCATTCTACACACTGATGAGGACATTGAAGAATAGTTAGAAGGATTTGAAACAAACTTAGACCCACCACATCATCTGCCCCTTGTTCTCTATGATGAACTGGACTCTCAAAACGATCATGATCATGAACAGCTATGTCTTGAGGAAAGTAAGTGTGTTCCTTTTGAAATAGGAGTAGAGCAAGAAGCACAAACCATTATGTATTATCAAGCGAATTGCTCAAACCTTAGTCAAACATCAACAGTAACATCAGGAAACGTTTTCAGAACAAAGGCATTAGAAGACTTACATATCATAAACCTTTTCAGAACTCAGGAGCAGGGAAGCTTAATGTTCTTACCATACCTCAAGGATTTACCATCGCATAACTCTACCACTGCAAATGAAACCTTGACTGTAGCCATAATAGCTCAAAATCCAGAAAAAATGCCTGATAAACTTATTATGAGAGGAGATGATGACTGCAATCCGAATACACCTAAGTTACTTGAATTGGCTAACATCCTGTCACTCCACCAAAGACTTATAACTGCTAGAATTGGCAATCTCATTCAAAATACTACTTCATACAGAGAAATAGTGAGAAACACTATGTCACTACCATCACTCCAAGAAACAAATTCGACAAAAGAAAATACAAAAATCTGAACCAATCAGTAATAATCAAAGATAAAATAGCTGGTCATAGGATCTGTTTTGATTTTAGAAACACTAATACACATCCTTGTAACAGAAATTTAATCCTTCCTGCCCAAGACCATGATATACTGATGATAAGTGCTTTTAATCATATGTCTTTGCAAGATAATGTTTCAGGTTATAGCCAAATGATTCCCTTGCAAAGTAGACAGCTCAAAGATTTTTTCCAGTATGCTGGAAGTAGTTCTAGTTTCAGACTCAGAATTGAAAAACCATCGGATATCAAAAATATGCTCCTAAAAGCCATGTTTCCAGTCCTGCATTTCTGCATGTTGACATACCTTGATGATGTCATTATTTATTTCAAAAATGACAAAGAATATATGCATTACTTAAAGAAGATGTACAGTAAAGGAAGGAGAGGAAATCAAAGGTATAAAGAGGTACAGCGGGAAGATACGGGTTTGTTCAGAGATTCTTGCATGAATCCTTATGTCATGCTTGAAAGAGAAAATTTTCCAAATTTCTCTTTTCAAGAGCTGAGTGGACCAAGAGTGGTAGGAGATCCTTATGAGGATAATATGCTTAAGTTTCGCCATTTCCAATATTTCTGAGTCTAAAAAATTTTCAATCATTGTATATACCATTGTTTGAAAAATAGATAAAAAGCAGAAAAGTAAAAAACAATAGAAAAATAGAAAAGAGGGCAGTTTGAAAAATAGAAAGAAGGCCCCATGTTAAAAAAAAATAGTCATTCAGAAAGTGCGCAAGTCTAAATGTCGCTACTAGTGCTCAAATGTCTTGTTCAGTTATCTAGCCTAATCATAGCTGAACATGTTTTAAATTTATTTGTTGATAAGTTAGTGAGTGAAAAAGATGGTCAACATTGTGTAAGCTTGACTTATCAAAGAGAGTAGATTAGGAAAAGATACTGGTTCCACATGCTCAAAATAGAACCAAAGAGGGAAATGGGAATGAAAAACAAATTGTGCATCCTAGCCCCGTTTTTCTAGATTTCATTTTTTGAAAAATAATATTTGTGTGCAGCTTGTCTTTCATGCCACAAGTACATGACAAATCAGATTGTTTAACCCTGAGTTGATCATTTTTCAATTTCATGTTTTAGATTAGAGAACAAAATCTTGTCAAACAGCTTAAACTTGACAGTTGATCTAGCATAGGTAGAGTAATGAAGGAGTTCATCAGCTTAATCTGAACTCCCGACAGATATAAGTGTAGAACTAGATAGGTTCATTTTTCAAAAAATATATATATATTTTTTCAAACAGTTGCTAGTCCAAATGCACCCAAAGGAAGAAAAAATGTTAGGAAAGATAGTGGGGTAGGTAGAAATATCATTGATGTTAATCATGCTATCAACTTTCAGAAGTAGCATCAAGGAAGAATGAAATTTGTGCCGATGGATAAGGCACTGGTCTTCATAAGCCGAAGATCTGAAATTCTAGACACCTCCTGAAAAGGAGCTGCCCTCCCCAAATGGAGCCACTATTAGTCATCAGTATTTTTCACTTGCTGGTGATGACTAGTTGTAACAGCCAAGTTTCCTAGCAGCAGATCTAAAAATTTGTCAAATTTGCCAACTGGAAAATGCCCATAAACATTTTTTTCCCTCCTACCTTTTCAATCTGCTCATGATGAGATGAAACCTCATTATCAAGCCCTGTCTAGCCTTAGCCATACTAGCTTTTCCATCAGCTCCGAAGGAAACAATCAAAATCTATCCTAAGAAGTCTCCCCTAAGTTAGGTAGTGGTGCTCTAGGCATTCCTCCCTTGGCAAACTATCCTAAAGCCAAAGAACCTCTATCTGCTATAGACTAGTCATAACAGACCTTCCCATTCTGCAAATAATTTTATTACACCCCTAAGTCGCGCCACTAACAAGCCATAAAGTCTCAAACAATGCACATGCCCTAGGTCAAACTGATATTAGGTGGTTTTACAGTGATTCAATGGATCTTTTCAAGAGCAGAAGTATACCAGCATTCCCAGAAGACAGTATTTGTTTCCACATGAGAAGATAACTACTTCTCATGTGATTTTGAGCCTGGGATGCAGCTACAGGGCAAAGAGTTGTTTCATTAAACTCCTGCTATCACAGTCACAGCATGAAAAGGCAGTGAAAGGAAAAATAACACTGTTAAAAGCTGATGAAATGGCATCACCGAGGAAAAACATCCTTCATTTATAAGTAGAGGGTTTGAGGACAGAAAAACCTCCTTCATTTATAAGTAGAGGGTTGAGGACTGAGAGCGCCTCCTTCATCTATAAGCAGAGGGCCAAGGATAAAGTTTGATTTTAAGAATTGCACTGACTGGCAGACAATTTTTTGAGTACAGTGAGACAACAACTAAGGGTCTCTACATAAAAATGATGTTAAAGGCAGAGGCAAAGCAGTGGAATTTTAAAATTGGTTTGCATGAGTTTCACTGTTATTGAATTAATATGTAAAGCTAATAGGTTGATTATCAGTGAAGAAATATTGTTAAGCAGATGGCCAAAGGAGTCAAACAATATTGGTCTCAAACTGACTTTTTCCAACAAGTATAAAGGAAACCACTATCAGTATGTTCATCAAACATTCTTCATTTGGTTGAGACAGAGGTTGAAAGGAAACCAGGTATTTGTCAAAGTAGGCCTCCTTCATCTATAAGCAGAGGGTCAGAGCAGTGATTGATTTTAGGGTTTTCACTGATTGAGATACAAATTGTAAGAACAATAGGAGACAGTTGAAGGCTTCTTAACAGAGCAATGATGTCACAAACAAAGGGAAAGAATGAGTACTCTAACTATCAAAGAAGCTGAATTATCTCCTATCAGAATTTTCTTTCAAAGACAGCCTGGAGCCAAACAAACCTTGCTGAGGGGTGTAATTTCCTTAAAAATTACAAAGACTCATCTCCTTGATAAACAGGCTTAACATTTAGTCTCTGTTCCTTTAAACAAAAAAAAGTTGAAAAGTAGTTGAAATCAGCTGGCTTAGACACAAGCCAAAGAGTGATGATTATTTTTCAAAAGGTACTGTTCTTCCTGTTCATGAAGAATTTTCTTTAAAATTACTCATCATAGTGGACAGAAGGCAATTTGAGTTTAGTTTTCCCAAAAAGGCATTGCAACTAAACACATAGGCTCATAAATAGGTAAGAAGGATTATGGCATGAGTTTCAAGTTCTGGAACAACATTCAAAGCCAATAATGCATGCCACTGTTACAAATGAAGGCATTTTCCTTATGAAAATAGGTCAAAGGTACCTTGTTGTTGCATTTTGAGTAGAGGAGAAGGTTTTACAAGAAGTGCCCTCTTGATGGATAGATGATAGTAAAGCTCAGGTGAGTACAACTGGTTTTCACCTCACAATCAAAGAAAAAGTAATTTGGAGAATACATCTACAGTCCCTATGTGGATTTGAGCCAGGTTCCCTCTAACAAGAAAATACAATCATAAGGAGCAGAAACTATAAATCAAGTTTTAAAGATATAAGTCATCTCATTGAAAAATGGAGAAATATGCTTTACCACTCATTGGTATGTTTTTGAGCGGATTTTCCATGTTGAAAATGTCATTAAAAGGTCAGCAGTGGCAGAGTTTCCTTTTTAATAAAGCACAGTGAAAATGCAGTAGAGGAGATTTGCAAATCTCGAACAAAGCCTCTTCACTTAAACAAAAGTCATCACTATGTTACCTTTTCAAAGGTCAAACTCCACTTTTTGTCGAAAGATTGGTGCAAATAGTCTTTAAAAGCCTTTCAAAGGTTTTCAAAACCTTCACCAAGCAAACGTGAAAGGAACTTGGAATTTTTAGTTTTCAAAGAAGCTAAAGGGACCGTTACAAACTCATTTCAAATTCTCAAAACACAAGCAACACTTCCCTTGGATTTTCACAAGACCGAAGAAGAGAGTTTTAGGGCAAATTCATAGATTTTTTTAGGCTTGGAGACTGCGCGGCGCACTTGGAGAAACGCACGGCGGTTCAGGAGTGATTTTACGAAGAGGTTACACTGTTGCGCGACGTGCCTATAGTGGCGCGTGGCGTGCCTATATGCGCTGGTCACAACTGTCCATCGTTGACCCGACACCTTTCTATTGCGTGGCGCCTTCGTTGTTGAACGTGTCGCGCATGTTTTAAATAGTCAAAGTGCCTCCAAAAAAATCTTGAAGCTGCTCAAATCCTCAAGCAAAGCCCACCATCGACCTTCAAGGTATTTTGTTTGCCTCCTTGCTAAATTCAAACTGTTAAGTGGTGGAAAAAAAATGAAACTCATGGTGTAAATCAAAGTGATTTGAGTGAATAGTTTGAAGAAAGTTATTATAGTGGGAGACTGGTGGAGGGTTATTTTTAGCTTCAAAGAGCCTAAAACGCCCTAAAAACAGTGCTAAAAGCTCACACTCCCTGAAAAATAGAATAAACACCATTTTAGTGGTTTTGTCAAGTATTAAGGGTATCCTAACTATTTTAGCAAAAAACCATAAACTCTGTCAGCTATACGTATTGGTGAAAACAATGGTAAGGAGGGTTGAATTTTTGTTGAAAATCCAAATATTGCTGTGGCTATGATTGCCCAAGGTTTACATAGTGATAATGGTGTGTTTATGATGATCTCAAAAGGCCTAAAACCTGCCCTCAATACAATGCTAAAAGCATAAACCTGCAAGTCAAAATATACACAGTAGTAGAAGGTTTGTAAAATTGTTGAAGGTGCCTTAACTGTAATAGGGAAAAATCATAAACTCTGTCAGCTATGTTGTAGTGGTGAAAGCAATGGTAAGAAGGTTTGAAATTTTGTTTAAATTTCTGAGTAACAATAGTGATCATACATAAATGACTTTGTCAGTTTCAAAAGTCCTCTCTGTGTGGTGAAAAGAAAAATCAGTGCCACCTCTTTATCCATGAAACAGACTATGGTGAATGAAGTTGTTAAATCAGTTTGAAGGTGTTTCTGTCTAACTGTGTGTGATAAATAGTGAACACAAGGAGGGTGTTTTGATTGGGAGGAGTATTTTTCCTCTGTCTAAATACTAGGCTGCCTTGCTTACACCAAAACACCAAGAGCTCTCTGACCTTACCCAAACACAGAAATCACTTGACTGTGTATACCTTTTATTTGACTATGTGCTTGTTATTTAAACTATTTGTTGATTGGCATACAAAAGGGGAGGAGCAGTGATTTGGGAGGAGCAGATACCTGATATCAAAGAAAAATTTCACACAACATTTGAGGCAAATTTTCCTTGATCAAACAATAATTGACAAAGAAGACAGAGTTGTGTTTTAGAAAACATTTAAAAAAACCATTTGAGGCAGTTTGGTTTTGCAGAGAGCATCCAGAACAAGATGGCCCCCAGGCAGGACAGTAGGAGTGGCTTGCATAAGAGATTTGAGCCTACTTCCACTGAAGAGGTGAATGCCCACCCATCAGTCTTTTTCAATTTCCATGAGGTTGGTTATTTAGATTTTTGTCAAAGAGTGAAAGAGGTGAAGAGCTTTTCTCCTTTGACAGACCTTTGCGCTTTGAGGTTTCGAGACAAGCATTTCCAGCTGGCAGGCCTTGACTTCAAATTCTCTCCAAGGTCCATCTCCAAGGCCACTAAAATCCCCTATATTGGGGAAAAGTGGTTTAAACAAAGCCATTTGGAATCAGAAGATTACAAGCCCTTTCTAAAGCCTGAGCACAGAGATTCATGTCCTTCTATTTTCCCTTTCTCATACCTTTTGGCTAGCTACGCCCCCCTCATGAAGATCATCATGAAATACTTCACTTGTGAGGGAAGATTCTCCCGAATCTATGCCTATCACATTCGACTGCTGATGCATTTCACAAGGGCCAAGTTGCTAAATCTCCCTTTCTTCTTACACAAGAGCATTGAGAAAATGGCTTCCACTATTCAGAAGAAGCCTCCTTCATAGAAAACTGCCTGCCTCTTCCACCACTCTCTCATAAAAGTCATCATCCTTCATCAGCTTGAAAGAGGGAGGTCTCTTGGGATAATTTCATCACCCATCCAGATTTCTCCACTGTCCCTCCATTTTATACATCCCCTACACCTCCTACTCACCATCCTTCACCTTCTTCTAGCAGACCTATTCCCAAAAAGCTCAAGTTTACTACAGAACAAACAAAGGAGCCTGAAGAAGGAGAAGAGAGTGACCATGATGAGGAAGAAGGACATGAGCAGGGAGAGGAAAGTGATGATGAGCAGCAGCAAGGGGATGAAGAAGAAAGTGCTGAACAACAACATCACAATGAGGCAGAACAGGAGCAGACTTTTGATGATACACAACAGACTTATGATGAAGGTGAGCAGACTTTGATGATACAACAACATGAAGATGATGAACAGGGGCATGAAAGTGATGAACAGGGGCAGCCAAAAGATGATACACAGCAACATGAAAGTGTTGGACAAGGGCAGCCAGAGAATGTTACACAACAGCTACAGGATGAGGGACAGCAGCCTCATAAAAAGGAACAACAACCTCAAGAAGAAGAGGAGCATCATGATAAACATATGCAAAATAGTGAGGAGGATAGCCCTCAAAGGGAGATGCAAAAAGACAGCCTAGGCATCCTTGAAGAGAGCCAAGACATTGGCAAAAATGAAGGGCAAAGTGACAAGGATAAAGAGCCCATGGAGCATGTGCTAGATGCCTCTCCGAGGCAAGGGGCCATGCTCTCTTCTCCAAAAGTGGCCAAGCCCCAGACAACAAAGAAAGGGTGCCTAGAGTCATAACTCCAAATGTGACTAGGGCCCTCCGAGGCAAAGGAAAATTTCCAAAGAAGCCCATGGTCGAATTGCCTAAGAGGAAGAGTACCAGAAGAGCCACCCAAAGCAAAGGGAAGGGCAAGGAAGAAAGCAGTCATGAACAGGAAAGGGAATTCGACATCATCCAAATCCAAAGTGATGATAGTGATAATGAAGCCTGGATCCTAGAAAATCTCTTGATCCATAAAGAAAGCCAAATTGATGCCTTGAAGGCTGATCTTCATAGAGCTAGGAATTTCAATCAATTTCTGCAAATTCAAAACAAGCAGATGAGTGTCCATATGGCTGTTTATGAGACACGGGCAATCAAATACAAGAAGGAGGCCTCCAAAGCACAAGTGAGGTTGGAAGAACCCATGGGTGAGTTCGATGAAAGTGAAGGCGAAGATCAGCCTAGGCAAAAGAGGCCAAGAACCATGGGGCTTAAAAAGGCCCTTGAGAAGAAAAAAGAAGAAGAAAATGCCCTTCTCCAATCTACCCCTCTCACTGCATTGTTCGAACAAGAGATAGAGAAAAATCGGGAGGCATGGCTTCAGAGAGTTAATGATCACTTGGAGAGGAAATTGGAGAAGGCAAACAGGGACTTGGACCTTCAACGGAGGATGACAGGGCATTATAAAAAGCTAAATCAGTTTGCTTGGTGGAAGTTGAAGGCTACTCAAGAAAAACTCAAGGAGGCCAAAGGGAAGCGCCCAGCACAAAAATTGAGGAAAGACACCTCAAGACTCCAAATCTTGGCCTCTGCTTCACAACATGTTGCTGAAAACCCTTGAGGGTCATGCTTGCCAGGTTTGGGAAAAATTCGACATATTTTGGTTTTTTGTCATTTTTGGGTTTTTTGCCAAAACTCATGTGCATCGCCATTTCAGTTTGGGGCATCCTCAAAGGATGAAAATGGTATCATTGGATGCCATAATTTCACAAGCACATACTCAGATATTTTCAGGACATTTGAAAATCATTTTCTCCCCTGAAAGGGCGAAAAATGGTCGCTTTTTCTACACTCTGCCCGGTTTATCAGCAAGGCTTATTTTTTGGGTTTTTACACACAGGCCTATTTTTGGAGGACTTCTAGTGGTCCTTTGGGAAAAAAATGAACATTTTCAGAAGGTAGTCACTTAGAGCTTTCCAACGAGCTATCATGAGCCTCATTTCAACATCGGGAAGGCTTTCAAAAGTTGCCAGCAAGCCTGGGGACCTTTTGCTGATGTATTTTTTGAGTATTTTTGTAAAAATTGAACCTTTCAAAACTGATTTTTCCTCATGTGCGTTTAGCTATTTTTGTACATGAGAAGTTATGAAAATTCAATTTATTTCCCTCTTTTAACCTTTTTTATATATTTTATGAGATATTTTGTGCCTTGGGCTTTGCAAAGCCTCAAGGACAAAATAAGATATTTTGGATAGGCCATTGAGATTGCAAGTTGAACTAAGAGTTTTTCCTCACTTCGGCCTATATATCCCAAAGGCTTTCATTGTAAACAAGGCTGAAATTGATGAATAGAAGCAATATATGGTCATATAAGCTTCGGAAGAAATACTTGTCTCATGCTTTTGGATAGTCTCTTGGATGTTCTTGGATGATGAAAGAGGATTGTTGTTGGATTCCATGACTTGGTAGAATGGTATAGTGTCTCTCTTTGTTTTGTTTCCTAGTTTTCATTCATAAATCCATGTTCTTGCTTGCTATAGGACAGTAGAGAACAAATTTGAGACATGCCCTTGGAGGCACCTCAAATTTCCTATTTCTTCATAGCTTCCATGTTTTCTTCATTCTTAGTCACATTAAAGAATTTTTTATTGCTCTTTAATAACTTAAGGATATTGTTTCTTGTTTCATTCATGGTTTTATGCATGCTAAGTATGATTTACGGTATGCCCTGCTTACTCATGGCTAGCCATAGCTCCATCCATGAAATTTCTCTTTGACTGATTAGATTGTCATTTTTTGAACCAAGGAGGTCTTGTTCTGATCTTGCCCTTTGCCTAAGACTATGCAATATTGTTTTCAAAGTGCCCAATAGCTTGAAGTACTATGTTTAGGCATTCTGGCATAGTGATTTGAGTTGTTTGTCTGTCTTAAGTGTATTTCCCCAAAGTCCGATAGCCATTTCCTAAAGTTAGAGAGTTATATATCTCTTTGCATGGCTTGAATGTTTATTTCTATGCATTGATTAGCTTAAAGTTACATTTCTCATGATTAATGGTTTTCCCTACCATGTTTATGTCAGCTATTAAACTATTTGTGCTTGAAATCCTTTGTTATTCACAAAATTGATGTCCATCTTACTCCATTTTTCCCAAAGATCCATTTTACCTCGAATCAAATCGGCCCTTCAACAACCTTGTATCACCATCTGATAGCTTTCTTGACCTCTTCAACCCCATAGCCCAGTTGATCTGATATATTTTTACCTATCTTATATCTTTGATCAGTTTCATCCCTCACAACCTAAAAACCAAAACCAAAAAACCTACTTCATAACTAGCATAAAAGCATAACACAATAAGCAAACACACAGATATCCCTTACACAAATAGAGAGAGCCCTCTCTAAGTCTAGGAAGGCTAGGTCCTTGGGCTCCAAATATTGGTTTGATATTACACTGTCATTTGGCTTTCCAATCAGCCAAATCACGGGACCCTAACAAAATGGAATTGATCAAGGCGCAGCACAATATCACTTAGGAGAAGCACACTACAGATGTAAAATTTTTTTGCTACCTAGCTCAATCCTTCTCTAAATAGCTGATAAGATTAAAAAACTATTGTGATCAAATAGAAGAAGCTCTAGAAAGCCTTTGATATATGATGGGAAAAAGAACATCCCAAAGTTCAAGCTTTAGCAATGAAAACAACACTAATCCATACAACAATATTGTTACTCTGGATAACTCCAACGGGAAGCAAAACAATAGGAGCTAATTTCTCTACATATTTGCATGTTTATGGACTACCATACTTTTATGTTGTTTCAGTTTTCCAGAATGTACAAAAAATCAGGTTTAAAGCATAGTAGTAATAGACATTATCCAGGAGGTTGGTTTTTTGTCTCAACACCCCTCCTTGGCATCTCTCTATGTAAATCGGATGTAATGGAGCTCTCGCTCCCCAATTTTTTTGGAATAAAATAAATAGCCAACTTTGCCAAAAAGAAAAAACAATGCAAGGAAGTAGGGGCTCAATCCAAGGCAGAAATTGACTAAGTCTGGGTCACAGGCATTTAGTGAGCAGAGAGATAGGTTATGCACTTGTAGGTTGTGCTCAGTTGAGACAAGAAATTGTAATAAATATCTATTCATTTGATTAATGCAAGAGGCATTGGGGTTTTTAGAAGATTTATTTTACCATATAAAAATACTTGTTACATGTGTGTTATTTCTATGTGCATGTCTGAAATTTCTGTTCTAACTTGTGAAATAATGTCCACGAAATAGTAGAGTAGGTTTTTGTCTTATGATTTTGATTAAAATTTCATTAGAAGTTGAAAATATACAGCATAATGTCTACACTTCCTTGGGTTAGGGCCCAACCTAGGTGCTCAAGTCCCCTTCCATAATATTTTCCTTTGTGCATTTTTTCATTTCTACAAATTTATTTATGAGTATTATTTTTATCCAGGGTCAAATAGTTTGTTTGTGAACAATATTTTCTTACATAGTATTTGAGCAGTAAATGGTAGATAGTTTAGCAGTGATTATCTTTTTCAGTTAGCATATATTTTCATTTATTTGAGTTCACTTGAGTTGTTGATATTTATTTGTTGTTTATCATTATTTCTTGTTGCAACTATATAATCCACTATTTTTGTAGAGTTGTAGGAAACTCTAAAACCACCAATTTTTTGAATAAATCCTTATACCATTGACATGATGATGTGTATATCAATTATTTATCATTAAACATCCCTCATTAGCCTCCTTTTCTTACAAACTGCATCCTTAGCACATCTCATTGCTCACTAGACTGTCTCTTCTAGCAAAACCGGCTTCTGTAGCAGTTTTCATTTTGCTTCTAAAACTCATCCATAATTGCATCCAACTCATGAATAATATTATTTAATGTGTTACAGTTTCCTTGGAACCCTAAATATGGAATTTAAAAGCAAAGACACCAAGTAGATTCCTTGACCTACTTTTCTATATAAATTGTCTTTTTACTGCACAATTAGAGTTTTGTATTTACATGCTTTATTTTAGCTGTGAGTTTGTTTTCTTTGCTAAGGATAATAGACATGTTTCCATTTCATCATGGTTAATATGGTTTTACTCCTTTCATTTTAGTTAGCATAGGTTTTCATTTTGCCTTTAATTTCCGACAATTCTTAATTTTGTTTGTAGAATAGAGTAGTTATTATGGTATCTAAGTAACTAGACGTCATCTCAATTTTTTTACCCATATAAAATTTAGAAAATAAAAAGGATAAGTACATATTGCACACATTTTTCCGACCCCTCCTATGTTTTTATGAACCCCGAGTTGAAAATTAAAGTTGAGACCCTTGGAACTTGCAGCAATAATGTTGCAATATTGAGGGCTATCCCCAAGTTCACTTCAAATTTTCGAAAGGAATGATTTGTTGGTTTTAGAACTAAGTTATCCTTTACTGCATCATATCATCCTAAGACTTGTGGAAAATTTTAAATATTTAATAGAATTATGGAGTACATTCTGCGGATGTATTTCATACAACAACCAAAGAGATGGGAAGAGTTCCTTCCCTTAGTTTAGTTTGCATACAACAATGGACACCAAGAGTCACTAAAGATGATCCATTTTGACGCTTTGTATGGAAAAAAATGTAGCACCCCCATTATCTGGGATGATTTAGTGAAAAAAGTGGTTCTTGGACTTAATATGTTGAAGGAAATGGAGTAGGAGGTAATTAACATTAGACAAAAATTAAAGGAAACCCAAGATAGGAAAAATAATTATGAAAATTAGCAGAGAAAACACAAGGAATCCCAATTGGGAGACCATGTGTATATCCACACCATACCAAGGAATAGCTCACTAAAAGTGGGTCTTGTGCTAAATTAGCACCGGTATTTTAAGGACCATTTCATATTTTGGAAAAAATGGGGCCAGTGTCTTATAAATTGGCCTTACACCCCAGTAAAAGAATGTGAGTTTTTTCACATTTCATTACTTCAAAAGTATGTGTGTGACACTAATCATGTCTTGGATTCATTTGTGATACAGGTGGAATCTAAGGGATAATTCCAACCAAAACCACTATGCATCCTTGACTAAGGGTAAATCGTGCTCTGAAATCAAGTAATATAGCAGGTCAAAGTGAAATGGAAGCATTTTGGAAGAGATGAAGCAACCTCTGAAATGGCATATCAAATGAGGGTACTTTACGCTTTTTTGTTTAATTATGAATATGAATGTAAAATCTATAAATATAAATATCAATGTTGTAATTTTGTTCTCTATTTATATAACATTTAAGGTGGTGTTCCCTTAAGGGGTTAGGATCTATAATAGCCCTTTTTTCTACACCCCATGATTGTAAAATCCTTATGTAAATTTTGGGACATATGTAAAAAATCAAGTGAATATTAATTGATGGATAGCTAAAGGGGGTGGGGGACATGGATCACTAGAGTTGTGAGGGGAAGGTCCTGACTGTTGGTATTGTTAGGGAAGTTTCATGAGTAGGCCACACCCATCTCATTAATTTTCTTACCTACCACCTTGACCATGGTGCATACTACTCTAACAAGCATTGAAGTTCTGGAGTGGGGAGAAAGGTAAGAGGAAAATTTCCATCCCTGTTTCCTCCTCGAGGATTGAGATAGAACTTTTTTATCAAGAGGAAAAACAGGTATGATGAAAAATATAGAAAACATACACAAATTTACACACGATAATAAGAGACAATGGATAAAAAAGCATGTAGATGCGAGCAATATATGTTGACAAGGATGAAGAAGAATGTTTGGAAAGTGGAAAGAATTGAGAACAATGAAGAATACTAAAATTGGACAAAATATTATTGCGATGATGTTTTATGATTGGTAAGTATTCTCTTTGACTAGGATGAAGGCCCTGGATTGTGTGTCTAAGCTTGATTATCTAGTGGAAGATTCAATGGAGAATTGAACCACTTAGTGCTTGTTGAGTATGTTGAAAACCATTAATTTCTCAAATAATAAGTTGATAAACCACTTAGTTATTTTTGAATGGGAATATAAGCCACTTGGGTTCTTGTTATAAGGATTATAAACCACTCGACAAGGTAAGATAACCCATTGTGGTGCTTGTTGTGAGGCTATGAAACCACCTGGACAATGGGCTACAAACTCCTGTAATGATTGCCTTGAAAATACAACTTTCAAACCATCTATATAATGGAATAATGATCCTTGAACTAAAAAATACACTAGTTGGGCCTTAGGTGAAGCATGTGATTGATCTTAAAGAGAGTAAGAGATTCTGTGTGGTGATTAATTCCATATAGAATTTGATAAACTATTTGGGCAGTGGTCTCCAACTCCTAAATGTGTGACTAATCGTTGGTGTGAAATTTCCCAGGAGCAAGAATCCCCTCAAACTTTGGATCTAACTTAGAGATAGTCAGCTGCAAAATAAATTTCCGTGTGGATGGCCTATAGTTGGGTGGAGATTTATAGTCCCTCCTTCAGTTGTTAGCCATCTCAATTTATTCAGATAAGTAAAAAATTGTGCCTATTTTGTTTCAAGTTGTGATATCCTTTTTCTCATGATGAATGATACTATGATTATGTATAATCATGTGTGGATAATCGAATGTTGTTATTACAATTACTATCGGTTATCTCTAATATTATGAATTGAAATATTGGTAGCATGGTGGAGCTACTATCTTATTCATGATTTATCAGGTATTGGTATGTTTGGCATTGAGTGCCTATATGGTCGTAATTTTAGATTCACCTCTTGCGAATATATTAGTAAATTGTAAATCTATGCAAATTTTCCTGGTTGTTCATTGCTTGGATGATGATTCAAACTATTCACTTTGAATTTACCATGGGGAGGAAATGCCTAATAAAACACTTAAGAACTAAGTTCCAAGCTTACTTCATATATTTGAGGCTATTTTATGGGCTTTGGTCATCTCTTCTAGAAAGTTTGGTGTTCTTAGCAACTATCATTGTCTTACAAAAATTATTGAATATTCCTTGTTCCTTTCTCCTTATCATTCTTGCATGTTGATCCCATGATATGGGTTATATGGGGGTTACAAGGGCCAACACTCCTATGTGGAGGTTTGAACACCACTGGATCATATTGATTTACCTTTTAACAGATCATATCTAAGAATCTGGGGTGTGCTAGAAGAATTTACATATGTGCATGATCAGATGCATCCAAGCTGGCTAGATTTCCTTGTGGTGGATTCAGATATCTAGACGAGTGAATGGGGTGAATAAAAAGTGGAAGTTTGGATGGCTAGATGTATCTGGATTACTTTGAATTTTGGTTGCATTCAGTATTCAAGGATTTGGATGTGGATGTGGGCACATCCTCCATGAAGTACTGGATGGGTGCCAATTTTTATTTCCCTTAGTCAAGTAATTATATTGAGGGATCTGAATGTCCGAGCATGTTGATGAATGGCACATTGTTGGAAAACTAGATTGAAACAAATCAGACATAATAAGAAACTTTGCAAGGCACATAGGGACCCCCAGTGATGTCGAACTACTTTTGTGATGACAAGGAAATGTCACGTGGGTTAGTAGGAGCCATGTGGATGCCACATGTTAATTCCTTGTTGATCAGGAGATCATGTCCATTTTTCAAGAATGCTCAAAAATGAAAGTGCTCAAAAGTGTTTTCAAGCTAAGCAACCGGAAAGGTCTCGTTGTTGTGATTCTGGCACCACGAACAGTTCACAAAATAGAGGTCGTATGCAGAGGTTATGAAGGTTTGAAAAGCCTAGTAAACTCCAAAAAAATGACATTGACCAAGTTTGACTTGGCATGCTGAAAAATTAAAAAGAGAATATTCCAGGGAATATTCCTAGAATATTCCTCAAAATATTCCCTAGAATATTCCCCAGAATAATTCGTTTTAGCCAATCGATTTTCGACGAGTGGCAATCGGAGATTGGATGGAGATTTAACTTTGAAAATTTTCAACCAATCCAAGGTTGCCACGTGGTCCAGAAGTCAAGGTCAAAAATATTTTGGAGCCTGCAGGAATTGAACAGCAGACCTCCGCCATAACATTCGCGCGTTTTACCATTCCTCCTACCGACTGTTACTTACCCATACACTTTGGCACGTGGATTTGAATGTTATGGTTGTGTGTATGGGGAACTGGGAAGGTCCAGCACCCAAGGTCTAGCCCCTCCCTCATGCGACCAACCCTAGTGTCCAAGCGCTAAAAAAAATTGCAGAAATTTTTTAAATGGTGTTTAATTAACCACTAATACGTGGTTAGCCCACTAATCTTGTCATTAGGGCCTAAAATGCGCTTAGCATTAAACTATTCTTATCTTCTCATTTAATCCACGTTTAATTAATCTAATCCAGCTTTATTTGGTGGAAATTATGGTGGGCGTGCCATATTTGGCAGGAATGGCCAACTTAACTGGAGTTAACTCTAGTTCTCCACATTTAGTGGAGTGTTTTAAGGGATATTGGGAAGTTTACTGTTTTTTCCATAACTCCTTGGATATTCGACCAATTTTGATGCATGAATAGTTAATTTTGTGTATTCTCGACATTATGAACACATGGGAAGATGTTTCAGAGCCATCAAAGGTTATCTTGTACATGTTTATCTTGAGGAGAGGTCAAGGAGCCACCAAGGCTAGTAGGGTGTTTTTAGTGTATTGAGCATTCATTCTTTGTTTTCTACAAATGAATAGTCAATCCTGACTAATTCAAGAATTTTTAAGCTTTTTATATAGAGAGAACAACCATTTGAGGCTTTTATTCACATGTGCTTACCATTTTTTAGTAATAAGATATGAGGGACATGCCATTGGGAGCTAGACCAATAGATTTAGCCCAGGAGGGGTGAACTGGTTCATCAAATTTGCTGAGTATTGTTACATGTGATGTTCAATTCTCTATTATTTACTACTGTGCAATGTTATACAAGAAATTTACATGCTTTAACCTCACACAGAAATCTGTTTAAGATAAAACCATTTGTTCAACCTGCAAACTTTAGTAAACCTTATGCACACAATTTAATTATTTTTTGGATACTTAGCACAACAATACTAATACATTCCATTCAGATCAAGTTGGCATCAGAGCATTTTCTTTGTTTAACATTTGTGCAAAGAATTTTTTTAACAGTTTGCAAGATTTTTAATGCTTACTAGGTTGAACCTTAAGAGAGGAGAAGGTCAATTGGTGAAATCTCAAAGTAATCCTCAGCCAAGGAGGGAAAGAGTGCCATTATCTCCACCTTCAATTTCACCTCAAAGAGAAGTAGAAGAAGCCATAAGCATGTCTTCAAGGGAAGGATAAATCAATGAAGAAGTTGATCCCAAGGAGGAAGAAAGAGTATTCAGAAAAGCATTTCTTGACTTGACTAAAATGGTTAGAGTTATTTATCAAGAAAGCAATGAAAGACTAGAAGGAGAAGGATCTAAACTTCACAATTAAGGAGAAGGATTGTCAGGAGGCCATAATGATGAAGATAAATCCAAGAAGGGTAATGGAGGAAACGGAGATAGTGGAAAGTCACCATCATCACCCTCATCTTCATCAACCTTTACTTCATCTTCAGTACACCACTAGTCAAAGAACATTGGTAAAAGTTATTTTCTAAAACTTGATGTTAATTTTGAATTGCGAAATTTTGATGGTGAATTTAATGCAGAAAAGCTAGATAATTAGATTAGGAAATTAGAGGTCTATTTGAGAATTCAAAATTTTCATGATGACGAAACCAAAATCCAATTAGCTTCATTGAGAATGTAAGTTGTATCTCTTGTTTGGTGGGAAGCCAAGACAAAGGAGGGGATCAATAAATATGGTAAGATTATCTTATCATGGTCCAATTTCATTTATGCAATAAAACAACAGTTTTATCCATTAGCTCACATGAAGAAAGCCATAATGGACTGGAAAAATGTTCAAATGTATACTCAAGAATTTAGGAGAAGAGATATTTTACTAGGAATAGATTTGCATAGCCAAGACACTTTAATCAAGTATATAGGAGGTTTACATACTTACCTAAGACATACTATTCTCATGTTTAACCCTACAAGCCTAGATGAGGTTTGTGTTCTGTTAGCCTCCTATAAAAAAATTTATACCAAAAGGTGGCTAAATCATTTTCGGAAGTCTTCAAGGAATAGATTTTATTGCTTAAAAAGTGTTTTCTCTTGAAGAATCTCAAAAGGCCTCATGCCTCTGTCTAAATCTTCACTACTATGCCTATTCTACATTCAGAAATCCTATTGATTCCCAAGAAAGAATACTGCTTCAAGCACCATCTTCCCCCTTCCCTTCTTCCAAAACTAACCTTATTTCCCATCCTCTTTCCCCCATAAAAACCCTCATTCCCATGTTTTTTCCCTTTCCCCTTCATCATAATCCCTTTGATAAGTTTTTAAGACTCCTTCTTTGCCTTATCGAAACCCTCACAACCATTGAAAATCATTGAAAATCTATGAAAAACACATTTTTCATATATTGTAGACTTAAGCCCCTTGGGCTAAGTCTTTAACCCTTCCCTTCCATACGCCCTAGTGCTAGAACCAGGCGTTGGCCACCCATGTGCTTATCGCATCACCCCGATGCCGATTAGCCCTCCATCCTATCTCCCTCGGTCATATTATCTCCCATGTGCCCAAAGGCTCCGCAGACGGGTGCCAAACCATATCTAAAATTAATATTTCACCCCCCACACTATAAACCTTAGTTTTTTATGAATTTGTTGGTTTTATTATGTCCTAAAGGTTTACCGCCGGTGCAAATTTTTATTCATTCTCCGTCATCGATCTGATTTGTAGATCGACAGTGCGCGATCTATCAACCTGGTGGTCCTCGCCAACCACTGACCATTGCAAAACCAGGTGGAATCCATTGCACCGCTATCAAGCAGAGGGTGGCTTTTTCCCGATCGGCAGCGATTCCATATGTTAGCCCCCCTATGAAATTTTTGACAAGCAAATAAGGGGCTAAATCATTGTTGAGTCTTCAAGGAATGCCTTTCCCCTAAAAATCCATCCTCCTTGAAGTCTCTCAATTGTTGTGCCTAATAAAAATCCCCTTCTGCTAGTAAATTGCTAGAAAAGGGCCTGTCATTCCTTCCTTTACCCCTGCAACATACATCAATTCCCCCCCCTTTTTTCCCTTTGTCCAAATTCCCTTTCTGTTACCCTCATTTAGCCTCTTTTATTCCCCCTTGGCTCCCCTTCTACTTCCCCTTTTTACCCCTCAAATCCCCCTAAAATCCCCTTTAAATTCCCCCTCTTACCCTTTGTATAGCCTTTTTTCCCCTTTTTCCCCTTACCGTTTCCCTTTAAAACCCTTAAAACCCATTAAAATGGGAAAAAAACCCACTTTCCGACCATGTTATAGGCCTAGCCCCTTTTTCCACTGGCCCCTTAACCACTTCCCACACATGCCCCAGCGCTGGGACCAAGAGCTTAAGTCCCAAGCGCTAATCGCAATCGGAACTATCGGCGGGAGGCAAATTCCTTTGTAATACTCTAAAACCCCGATGCGATTAGTTTATAACGTTAAGTCTTGCGACGCGTTTCGCGCCGTTGATCTGTCACAAGATCTGACGGCCAGCGCTCAATCGCATTACTCCCCCCGATCGCAATCGCAACATTCATTGTGCACCTCCCGATTGCGATGCTCTGACTTAATCCCGACCGCCCATTCTCCTACAGATCCGACGGTCATCGCAGCTTCCGATCACAGGTCCTCTCCCGATCGCACTGCCCTTCTGATTAAATCTCCACCGTCCGTTTTCGCCTAGATCTACGGTCTGCGCTCAATCGCAATCCCCCTTCCGATCGCAATCGCAAGTCATTCTGTTTTCACTCCGATTCAATCACAGCTGTCCATCTCCCCGAAGATCCGATGGCCAGCGCTTAATCGCACCACCGCTCCAATCGCAATCGCAAGCCTTCTTGTCCGACCCCCGATTGCGATCCGCCGATTTAATCTCCGCCGTCCATTTTCCCGCTGATTCGACGGTCCGCCGCCAATCGCAGATCCCCTCCGATTGTGTTCTCCACCGTTGATCTCCCCGCCAGATCGACGGTCAGCGCTCAATCGCTTCCCCTTCCAATCGCTGATTACAAGCCTTCCCTCTGCCTCCCCGATTAAATCCTGGCCGTCCGTCTGTTACATGATCTAACGGCCATCGCTCTTCCCTTTTCCGCTGATCGCGAGTCCTCTCTCTGTCTTCCGATTCAATCTGGACCGTCCTTTTCTCCGCAGATCAACGTTCCAGCATTAATCGCAACTTCTTCCACCTCCCCCCCGATTACATCTGGGCCGTTCATCCTTCCCCGATCTAACGGTCAGGATCTAATCACCCTCCGCCTCCGCTGGGTCCCACTATTTCATTCATCACCGTCGCATTTCTTGCATTTTGCTTGTTTTGTTAGTTTCGTATATTGTTACGCCGGATCAATCTCCACCGTTGATCTTCGTCTCCAGGCCAGGATCTAACGGCCTGCGCTGCATATTCTACCAAACCCTATTGTCCGTGCACTCCACCACTTCACTGCATTTTCATCGTTCGTTTACATAATACCATTGTTTCCGCCACCGCCGCACCACCATTTCGTTCACCCTGCGTCCATTGCTCTGTCCACTGTTTTCTTCACAAGTGTGCTGTGTTGCAGAGTTTCTAGAGGATGGGACCGTCGCTGTTCAGTGTACTACCTCAATGGCGAGCGGCGCAGTCAGGATTAAATCTAATGAGCCAGTACCCTCAGGAAGGTCAAGGAATGGGGCCGTCAGGACTCACATTAATGGAGAGCAGAGTTCAAACGCCAAAAATCCTTCTTGCGCCATTAAAAGCTCGAGCTAACTCGGCAGAGGCAGTAATGAAGCAGCGAGGATTTTCAGTACAGAGCAGAGGGATTAATGCGTGCCAACGAAGATCTTGAGCCCTGAAACAGAGGTTTAAAGAGGCAAAGCATCATTTTGAAGACCCCGAGGATCGATTCTAGAGATCCTGAACATCAATAAGAGGTAATATCAAGGTTTTCTTATCAGCAGAATGTTTTTCCATAAAGGACAGGTCTCCCATGCAGTATTTATTATGCGCCGTGTCCTTGAAGGAATTTCTCGTCCCAGCTATAGTTCAAAACAGTCTAACATCCATGAGGTAGACCTCTCAGCGAGTTCTTTTATTTGGATCAAATCACCTGAAGTACCGCAGCCAAAGAGTCAAATCGTATCCGGAGCAGATCTTTCTTTCATGAGGAAGGTGACTAAAATTAAATATACAGCGCATCAAGCAGCATGGGTCTCGGCCCTGCGTTCATTATGGTGTTTAAATGTAACATTTAAAATTCACCTACCTTCCTCAGTCGGTCCTCTGTGTCTCTTCTGCTATAAAGCACAGAGGGACATCATTGTAATGGTTGTTGTTGGATTATCAGTGAATTGCAAGCATTTTTGTCCCGAGCCAAGTTTCCTGTGTAATAGTTGTATGACAGGCTGAGAAATATGATGTATTCAGGCTGAATGTAAAAGCTTTGGGCAGTGATGTACCTGATTGGTGTTGTGTTTAACATGATAAGCAGTTTTCATTGGATCCTGGTCTACAACAGTTGGTGATGTTTTTCTTATCTCTGTGTTTATTTCCATTTCATTTCATGTTCTTCTGACTGACATCTGAACGCATGACATAAGATTTACCCTTGTTAGGTACCTTATGTCCCAGCTCTCGCAGTCTTTAATGTTTTCTGCTCATATGTGTATCTGAATATTGTTTTTAATTGACTAAACCAGTGTAGTGGATGATTATTGCCTGCTCTCTGATGTGCAAGTTGATAGAATCAGTGTTCAGATGTCTTTGTTAAGATTTGATTGAAAGAGGTTAGGAACGTTGGGAGGTGTAAAGCCTGTCGCTGCCTCTTCATAACCTGCCCTTCCATACAAACCTTTTCAAGACCCCTTGTGTCGCCTATGGTTTTGTCCAAGCAGGCCTGGAGTTAAATGACCTCTGGCCTGATCTATAGACGGAATCAGATGGTTTTCCATCCTTCATTCTCATTCCTTAGTGTTCCATCCCACCAATCAGTCTTTGAGATCCAAATGCTCTAGATGACTAGCCCAACTGAAGCTTACACATTGAACATAAGTAAATCCTTTCTTGAATCCATTGCCCAACGGCCTTGATGTTCCCTAAGTTATCTATCCTTGCCTAGCTTCCTTCTTTACCCATCCTTGTCTCATGGTGAAACCTTCCTTCCTAATTCTCAACAAACAAACTCAAACAATCAAACAAACAACCTTGAGCCTATAACTAGCCTAAAATCACAATTGAGAACTTCAAAGACATATATCCTTTGATAATCATAGAGAGATCCCTCTCTGGACCTAGGAGGGCTAGATCCTAAGGTCCCAAAGTGGTTCTATGTTGTCTCATCTTTTGGTCTCTGTCAACCTGGCCAAAACATGGGAACCCCAACATAATGGCGACTCCACTGGGGATCTGAGTGCTTTTCATTTTAAACATCCTTAGAAACTTAGAGCTCTGGCTAGGTTGACGGTAAGTCACACCTTTCTTGAATCAGCCTCCATTATTGAATATCCACCATACTCTTAGACAGAGCCTGGATAGGGCCAGGTAGCCTCCAGATCTCATCCTCTCTTCAGGGGTGACATATCTGGTAAATGCCCTCCCAGTCAATCTCTGGTTGGAGCATGTTGCTTTAGAGGAGATTCATGAAAGGTGATAGTGCCTGAGCACTGTGGTGGACAGTGTACCCTAGAATCATCCTAAACCCGCCACCTGGCGACTCCATTGTTCCTAAATGTTAAAGACTCCACTGGTGATCAGTAGGCCTGCTGATTATCTCGGTTTCACATCAGACTCCACTGGGAGACCAGTCCCAAAGCATAATGAAGACTCCACGGGGAGGCCAGTTCCCAAGACAACATTAACCACAAAGTAGAAGTAACAAGTAGGGCTAAGCTGCTTGGCTTATAAACAGCACTCTGGCTCACAGAACCATTCATACAAGAGCTTTCCCTGATCCAAACCCACCTGAAACAGTTGATAATCCTGAGAAAATCCTTAAAAGAACACCTGTGAGTAGGAGATCAACTATCTCCAGAAACATTCATAGAGCCAATTCTGCACCAGAAGATCTTGCAGCTCTATTAGACCCTTTCTTCGACCTAGACCTCCAAAACAGATTACCTAGAACTAGGTCATTCAGTGTTTCAAACCAGCCAGACACTAGGGACAGCGAAACTCCTCCTTCCACACCACCTGATCTCCAC
Source organism: Pinus albicaulis (assembly GCA_034641835.2). Classification (NCBI taxonomy): domain Eukaryota; kingdom Viridiplantae; phylum Streptophyta; class Pinopsida; order Pinales; family Pinaceae; genus Pinus; species Pinus albicaulis. The sequence continues at coordinate 179,329,828 of CM076577.1, forward strand.
TTTCTCTAAAACTTGGGGCTTTCTCACCCTAGATCTGCTCAACAAACTTCTGTTGGTCCTACCATCCCTATCATCCAACTACCAGCTGCTCAAGCCAACCCTAGACCTCATCAGAACATCATCATGGCAGCCTGGTATGCACCTTTAGTTTTACCTCAGCCTCTACTGCCCTTACCAGATGATTATCAATCAAAAATCCCACACTTCCCTGCTAAAGAGCCTACAACAGCACAACAACATGTAGATAAAATGGAGGACTCCTTTGACTATATGGAAATTGATGATGAAACAATCAAAATGAGAATTTTTGCGCAAAGCTTGGGAGGTGAAGTAAAGAAATGGTTTAAAAACCTGCCTGCTGGTAGCATCAATGATCTCCCTGCTTTATACCAGACTTTCATTAATAAATGGGAAACTAGGGCAAACCCTCGTCAGCTCCAAGCAGAATACATGTCCCTTAAGAGGAACGTAGGGGAAAGTGTTCATGACTACACCACTAGATTCAACAGTATTTACAACGCTCTTCCCTCACACATGAAGCCTCCACAAGGTATGGCCTTGGCCAAATATCCTGATGGATTTGATGCTGACATGGCCTATGAGCTTAGGGATAAAGAGTACACCACTTTGGAAGACATGCAAAAAGGGGCAGTAAACATAGAGGCAAATTTGATTGAAAAAAGGGCCAAACTGAGAGCTGAGAAGAGAGTAACATACAAGGATGACACTATAGCCTCCACTTCAGATCCTAATATTGACAGATTGTCTAAGAATCTGGATAAGCTATGCCAAGTGGTGGAGAAGATGGCTATCACTCAGAACAGGAACCAAAATCAAAACCAAAACCAAAACTTTAGAAGAAACAACAACACTCCCAACAGGCAGAAAGAGTCAGATCAACAAGTTATTCCCCCTTTCCAAAACTTTCTTAATGAGGATGAGGGAATCATAGAAGAGTCTGAAGGGAATGTGATAAACATGTTCGAAGCAGAGGACTCAATTCTGAACTGTGACTCAGAGGATGATCAGCCCTCATCTTCATATTGGGATGAGGAAAGATTAGAAACTGAAGAGTACAGACTTGGGTACCAAGATGCCATGTTACAGGTCAGAGAACAATATGGGCTCAGGAGCAAAAAGAACCAAGACACTTCCAAAACCAAAACTCCTGAGGTGACCATCAAAAAGAGGCCTGAAAAACTTTCTAAAGTAACTGCTGTAAACGATAAATCAACAGCTGAGAGTTCTAAGAAAAACCAACAAAAAGGCAACCAAAACAATGAAAAACAAAGTCAACCAACCAGCAGCACTAGCACCTCATTTAGTGCTCCTGACAAAACTATTCCTACACATGTACATAATGAGAAAACACAAACTGGTTCAGCCACTAAAACAGTGGCAGATAAAATAGATTTGAGCATTCCCAAAAGCCAATCCATTTTCAATTTAGAAAGTGAGATTGCAAAAATCAAAATCTCTGTACCATTATCTGAGCTTGCCTCTCAAGATGTATATAAAGGCCATATTTTGAAAGCATTAAATCTGAGTATAAATAATGACACTGTAAATTTGAGTGATGATCAGCCTGCCCTCTTATTCGGTCCCAAGATTGAGGGGAAATTTCAGGAAGGGGTAGTTCCACCTTTTTATATCAGTCTTAACATTCATGACAAGATCCTTCATAATGCCATGCATGACTCCGGTGCATCACACAATCTAATGCCTAAGGTAGTCATGGAGAAGTTAGGCCTCAAAATCACCAGACCCTATAAATACTTGTATTCTTTTGACTCGAGTAGAGTAAAATGTCTTGGCCTGATCAAAGACTTGTGTGTGAGTTTGACTCAAATTCCTGCGAAATGTATGGTCATGGATGTAGTGGTGGCAGACGTGCCACCCAAGTATGGCATGCTGTTGTCAAGATCATGGGGAGCCAAGCTGCAAGGCACCATGCAGATGGATGGCTCATATGCCACTATCCCTATATTTGGCCAATTAAGAATACTGTATAGAGAATCCCAAATGAAATTCCTCGTCAGCAGCCCCGAGAAACTTGAAAATTCACCATTATATTCTGTGCATACCGACCTTGACTCCTTCATCTTTTGTAATGATGAATCCTTAGAAGAGCCAGAGTCCCAGAATAGGCACACAAATGAGAACACCGAGCCTATAGACCTCCACATAATGGCCACTCTAGAAGAGTATGATCAGGAAGGCCATGGGCAGCACACTGAAAATGAAGAGGAAATCAGAAATGAAGCCTGTAGGATCTGTGGTGGACCTCTCACTCCAAGTGAAACAGAAACAGAACAAGAACAGCAAGCTAACCACCTCCCTGACATCCATGACCTCTATGAACAACGAGATAGTTTACAACCTAGTACAGACCTCCCAACTCAACCTAATGGCGAACCCAGCTGTAAGGGAGAAAGTGAAGTGGAAATAAACAAAGAACCCCTGTGGGAAATGAACTTTGATGGGTCCTGTACTAGACAAAACGCTGGAGCTGGAGTGTGGCTGCGTAACACCGAAAATGATCACGCGGAGAGCCACGCTGTCAATCTGCATTTAAAATGCACGAATAACATTGTAGAATATGAGGCTCTAATCTTGGGTTTAAATCTGTTGAAAAAATTAGGAGCCCGTAGGATAATCGTGAGAGGAGACTCTGAGTTAGTGATCAAACAGATGAATGGTGAGTATTTGGCAAAACACCCCAGGCTCAGGGCATATAGGAATGATACTCTAGATTTGCTGAAAACGTTCATTGAATATGATTTAGTATCCATTCCTAGGGGTCAAAACGCTATTGCAAATGGACTAGCCTACCTAGCTAGCTCTTATCCTAAAGCCCCAGTTGACCAACAAGTCATCATTCAGACTAAATTCAGGCCTGCAGTGCCAGACAATGAAAAATATTGGCAGGTCTTTGAAGGAGACAAACAAATTGAAGATTTCCTGGCGGGCAGAAATGAGTTTGAATTTTTTGATTCAGACTGGAAATCTGAGGACAGCTGCCCGAGTGAGGATTCCCCAGATGAACTAGAAACACCTTGTAGTATAGAAATAAATTCTTTTTCTGAAGAAACTGGAGATTCAGCCATAAAACGTGAAAACACAGATAGAGAAGAAATGGAGGTGCTGCAAGCCAAAGACAAGAACATACCAAGAGGCTTAGCACCCTTAGAGGGTCTCTTTGATTTTGATGATGTTGCAAAAAATCCCACAATAGAACATGCAGAATCAGATGTAGAAGAATGTAACATAGGCACTGAAGACCAACCCAAAATGATAAAACTGGCTAAGTCTATACCTGCAGACATGAAGAAAAGATACATTGACTTGTTTAAGGAATTCGTTGATGTGTTTGCATGGAGCTATGAAGACTTAAAGGCCTATGACACCAACATTATACAACATAAGATACCACTGAAGGAAAATCAGAAACCTTTCAGACAAAAACTCCGTAGAATTAATCCAAAACAATTGCCTGCAGTAGAAAAGGAAATTAGGAAGATGTATGATGCAGGCATTATAGTCCCTGTAAGGTTTTCTGATTGGGTGTCGAACTTAGTGGCCGTAAGGAAGAAAACAGGGGAGATTAGACTGTGCATAGACTTCAGAAACCTCAATAGAGCCTCCCTGAAAGATAACTACCCCTTGCCTAGAATGGAACATATCTTACAGAAGGTAGTGGGCTCTAAAAGAATCTCCCTGCTTGATGGTTTTTCAGGATACAACCAGGTTCTGGTACTCCCAGAAGATCAACTCAAAACAGCTTTTACCACTCCATGGGGCACCTTCATGTATGTGAAAATTCCTTTTGGATTGATGAATGCTGGAGCTACCTTCCAGAGAGCAATGGATATTGCTTTCTCAGATGAGATTGGACATTTCATAGTTATCTATTTGGATGACTTAACTGTCTTTTATAAAACAGAAGAAGAACACTTAAAACATCTGAGGAAAGTTTTTGAAAAATGTAGAAGGTACGGTCTGTCCCTAAATCCTAAGAAGACTGTTTTTGGGCTGCAAGTAGGTAAGCTTCTTGGCCACATCATATCCAAGAAAGGTATTAGGATAGACCCCCAGAGAGTTGAGGGAATACTTCAAATTACACATCCAAGAAACATCAAGGAGCTACAGTCCTTCATTGGGAAGATCAATTTCCTTAGAAGATTTATCCCCAATCTTGCTGAGTTTCTTAGGAAAATGACTGAAATGCTAAAGAAAGATGCAGGAATCAAGTGGACTATTGAAGACAAAAAATCTTTTGAGTCAGTAAAGCTTGCACTTACCCAGGCTCCTGTCCTTATCAGCCCTGACTTTTCAAAATATTTTCTGATCTTTTCATTTGCTTCCCCACACACAATAGCTGCAGTTTTGCTGCAGAAAAATTCGGAAGGTAAGGAACAACCTATAGCCTTCTTCAGTAAATCCTTGAGAGATGCACCCTTAAAGTACAACATCATGGAAAAGCAGGCCTATTCTCTGATTAAGGCCTTAAAAGACTTTAGGGTGTACATTCTGCATTCTCACACCATTGCCTATGTGCCAAACATAGTGGTCAAAGATATCTTGTCCCAAGACCCAGATGGGAAAAGGGGCAAATGGATTTCTACGATTTTAGAATATGACATTGAAATCAAACCCACAAAGCTGATCAAAGGTCAAGGCCTGGCCCAATTAATGGCTGAATCTAATCTACAGACCCTTGATATTAACATGATGAATGCCCTGGATTAGCAGGAAGGATTACCCCATCCAACTGTTGAGGAGCGGTTTCAGAACTCTCCTTGGTATGCTGATATCCTTTACATGCTCACACACCTCAATGCCCCTCCGGAACTGTCCAAAACAAAGGCCAGATTCATAAAACTCAAAGCTAGAAATTACTGCATTATGAATGAGAGTCTATATTGGAAAAATCCAAATGGCCTTTTACTGAAATTCTTGTCTGAAACTGAAGCCGAAAAGATCAAACAAGAATTCCATGCTGGGGAGTGTGGAGGCCACCTGAGTTGGAAGGCCACTGCAAATAAGATACTCAGGGCTGGTTACTATTGGCCTACACTCTTTAGTGATGTCCATAAAATGATTCTTGCCTGCCACAAATGCCAAATCTTTGAGGGCAAAAGAAAGCTCCTTCCCCTCCCTCTGCAACCTATCACCATAGAAGGTCCCTTCATGCAATGGGGCTTGGACTTCATTGGAGAAATCCACCCCTCTTCTTCTGGGCAACACAAATGGATCTTGACTGCTACTGATTACTTCACTAAGTGGATTGAAGCCATACCCACTAGGAATGCCACTGATTCTGTCATCATTAGGTTCCTAGAAGACTTCATCTTATCTCAGTTTGGCTGCCCAATGAAAATAATCACTGACAATGCTGCTGCTTTCGGATCCAAAAGAATGATTGATTTCTGTCACAGGTACATAATTGCACTTGGACATTCAACTTCCTATTACCCCCAGGGTAATGGCTTAGCTGAATCATCAAATAAAATCCTGGTTACAATCATTAAGAAGCTACTGGAAGAGAATAAAAGGTCTTGGCATAAAAATTTGATACATGCTTTGTGGGAAGACAGGCTCACTACAAAGAAATCTATTGGCATATCACCCTTCCAGCTGGTTTATGGGACAGAAGCAGTTTTTCCTACTAGCCTTGGGATACCAGTGGTAAAGCTTATTCAAGAAATCCAATCAGAAGAAGACAGCATGATAAGGATAATTAATGAAACAATCCATCTTCAGCAAACAAGGGAGCAGGTTTATGACAGAGCTGTCAGAGTGCAGGAAAACATGAAGAGACAGTTTGACAAAAGAACCAAAGCAGCAAATTTCAAAGTTGGGGACAAGGTCCTGAAGTGGGATTCTAGAAGAGAGGATAAAGGCAAACATGGCAAATTCGACAGCTTGTGGCAAGGTCCATTCATCATTCAAGCCACTGTGGGTCCTAATGCATTCTTCTTACAAGAACTCGATGGTACAGAGCTGTTTGGGGGTCCTGTCAACGGCAGGATGCTCAAACACTATTTATGCTAATTCTCCATTTCCAGTTTCATTTCCATTGTATATACCGTTGCAAATTTTCATTTTCAGCAAAAAAGTGAAGAAATTGTTCCAAAAAAAATCAGAATGAAAAGAGAGGTTCAGACATGCTCAAAACATGAACCTCTGAGGCAAAAGGATTGGCTCTAATAAACTCAAAATCTGAGCCAAAGGGAAGAAGAATAGCTGGTCCTAACAAGCTCAAAATCCGGATCAGCAGTGAAAGAAGATCCAGCTGTAATATGCCCAAAATCAGAGCTGGAGCAAAGGAAAGAAGTGACTCAAATATGCCCAAAACCTGAGTCACAAGAAATAAAAAAGGATGTTTCACATTTGCAGAATTCCATGCCTTCTCAGTTTTGTTTTCTTCAAGTTTCTGCCCAGCAAGTTAGACAGTTTAATCCTGGCTTGGCTGTGTTTAAATTTCCTGTCTTAGAATGTAGGTGAAGAAAACTGTTGGACAGTTTAATCCCAACAGGTAGTAGTTTAGGTAGAGAAATAGATGAGGCCAACAGTCTAATCTGGCCTCATGGAGCAATAAGGGTAGAATTAGAATAGGTTTGTTTTTGTTTTGCAAAATAAAATGTAAAGGGTCTGCTAGTTCAAATGCACCCAAGGGAAAATTGTTAGAGTTCTAGTTTGGGTAGGTAGATTGGTTGGGAAAATGTTTCTGCTGATTTGAGTATCTAATATATTGTGGCAGCTAATCTAAAGAAAGAAGAAAGATGGCTTATAGCAGCAGGCATCTGGCCTACACCAAGAGATCATTTTCTGAATTCTTGACTCCTTCAAGAAGAAGCCATCCCCATGTGGAGCCACTGTTAGCCCCCCTATGAAATTTTTGACAAGTCAACTGGGGGCTAGATTTTTTTGAGCCTTCAAGGAATGCCTTTCCCCTGAAAAACCATCCTCCTTGAAGTCTCTCAATTTCTCTGCCTAATACAAATTCCCCTCTGCCAGTAAATTGCTAAAAGGGCCTATCATTCCTTCCGTTACCCCTGCAACATACATCAGTTCCCCCTCTTCCCCTTTTTCCAAATCCCCTTTCGGTTACCCTCGTTTAGCCTCTTTTATCCCCCCTTGGCTCCCCTTCTATTTCCCCTTTTACCCCTCAAATCCCCCTAAAATCCCCTTTAATTTCCCCCTCTTACCCTTTGTTTAACCTTTTTCCCCTTTTTTCCCCTTTTTCCCCTTATCGTTTCCCTTTAAAATCCCTTAAAACCCATTAAAATGGGCAAAAAACCCACTTTTCGACCATGCTATAGGGCCTAGCCCCTTACCGCAAGCCCCTTCAACCACTTCCCCACATGTGCCCCGGCGCTAGGACCAAGTGCTTAAGTCCCGAGCGCCAATCGAAATCGGAACTATCGGCGGGAGGAAAATTCCTTTGTAATACTCTAAAACCCCGATGCGATTAGTTTATAATGTTAAGTCTTGCGACGCGTTCCGCGTCGTTGATCTGTCACAAGATCTGGCGGCCAGCGCTCAATCGCATTACTCCCCCCGATCGCAATCGCAACATTCATTGTGCAGCTCCCGATTGTGATGCTCTGACTTAATCCTGACAGCCCATTCTCCTATAGATCCGACGGTCATCGCAGCTTCCGATCACAGGTCCTCTCCCGATCGCACTGCCCTTCCGATTAAATCTCCACTGTCCGTTTTCGCCCAGATCTACGGTCTGCGCTCAATCGAAACCCCCCTTCCGATCGCAATCGCGAGTCATTCTGTTTTCGCTCCGATTCAGTCACAGCCGTCCATCTCCCCGCCGATCCGACAGCCAGCGCTTAATCGCACCACCGCTCCAATCGCAATCGCAAGCCTCCTTGTCCGACCCCCGATTGCGATCCGCCGATTTAATCTCCGCCGTCCATTTTCCCGCTGACCCGACGGTCCTCCGCCAATCGCAGATCCCCTCCGATTGTATTCTCCACCGTTGATCTCTGGCAGGATCAGCGGTCGGTGCTCGATACGCTTCCCCTTCGTCCGGCGATCCTGACCTTCCCTCTCTTAATTAAATCTTGCGTCCGTCATGTTCACATGATCCATGACGTCCCGCTCTTCCCTTTTCCGGCGATCGCGAGTCCTCTCTACGTCTTCGATTCAATGCGGACCGTCCTTTCTGCCAGGATCAACGTTCGACGTGGTGCAACTTCTTCCGCCTCCCCCCCGATTACATCTGGGCCGTTCATCCTTCCCCGATCTAACGGTCAGGATCTAATCACCCTCCGCCTCCGCTGGGTCCCACTATTTCATTCATCACCGTCGCATTTCTTGCATTTTGCTTTTTTTGTTAGTTTCGTATACTGTTACGCCAGATCAATCTCCACCGTTGATCTTCGTCTCCAAGACAAGATCTAACGGCCTGTGCTGCATATTCTACCAAACCCTATTGTACGTGCACTCCACCACTTCACTGCATTTTCATCATTCGTTTACATAATACCGTTGTTTCCGCCACCGCCGCACCACCATTTCGTTCACCCTGCGTCCATTGCTCCGTCCACTGTTTTCTTCACAAGTGTGCTGTGTTGCATAGTTTCTAGAGGATGGGACCGCCGTTGTTCAATGTACTACCTCAATGGCGAGCGGCGCAGTCAGGATTAAATCTAATAAGCCAGTACCCTCAGGAAGGTCAAGGAATGGGGCCGTCAGGACTCACATTAATGGAGAGCAGAGTTCAAACGCCGAAAATCCTTCCGGCGCCATTAAAAGCTCGAGCTAACTCGGCAGAGGCAGTAATGAAGCAGCGAGGATTTTCAGTACAGAGTAGAGGGATTAATGCGCGCCAACGAAGATCTTGAGCCCTGAAACAGAGGTTTAAAGAGGCAAAGCATCATTTTGAAGACCCCGAGGATCGATTCTGGAGATCCTGAACATCAATAAGAGGTAATATCAAGGTTTTCTTATCATCAGAATGTTTTTCCATAAAGGATAGGTCTCCCATACATGCTTTATTATGCGTCGTGTCCTTGAAGGAATTTCTCGTCCCAGCTATAGTTCAAAACAATCTAACATCCATGAGGCAGACCTCTCAGCAAGTTCTTTCATTTTGTTCAAATCCCCTGGGGTACTGCAGCCAAAAGGTCAAATCATATCCGGAGCAGATCTTTCTTTCACGAGGAAGGTGACAAAGATTAGATATACAGTGCATCAAGCAGAATGGGCCTCGGCCCTGCATTCATTGTTGTGTTTAAATGTAACATTTAAGATTCACCTACCTCCTCAGTCGGTCCTCTGTGTCTCTTCTGCTATAAAGCACAGAGGGATATCATTGTAATGGTTGTTGTTGCATTATCAGTGAATTGCAAGCATTTTTGTCCCGAGCCAAGTTTCCTGTGTAATAGTTGTATGATAGGCTGAGAAATATGATGTATTCAGGCTGAATGTAATAGCTTTGGGCAGTGATGTACCTGATTGGTGTTGTGTTTAACAAGATAAGCAGTTTTCATTGGATCCTGATCTACAGCAGTTGGTGATGTTTTCTTATCTCTGTGTTTATTTCCATTTCATTTCATGTTCTTCTGACTGACATCTGAATGCATGACATAAGATTTACCCTTGTTAGGTACCTTATGTCCCAGCTCTCTCAGTCTTTAATGTTTTCTGCTCATATGTGTGTCTGAATATTGTTTTAATTGACTAAACCAGTGTAGTGGATGATTATTGCCTGCTCTCTGATGTACAAGTTGATAGAATCAGTGTTCAGATGTCTTTGTTAAGATTTAATTGAAAGAGGTTAGGAACATTGGGAGGTGTAAAGCCTGTCGCTGCCTCTTCATAACCTACCCTTCCATACAAACCTTTTCAAGACCCCTTGTGTCGCCTATGGTTTTGTCCAAGCAGGCCTGGAGTTAAATGACCTCTGGCCTGATCTATAGACGGAATTAGATGGTTTTCCATCCTTCATTCTCATTCCTTAGTGTTCCATCCCACCAATCAGTCTTTGAGATCCAAATGCTCTAGATGACTAGCCCAACTAAAGCTTACACATTGAACATAAGTAAATCCTTTCTTGACTCCATTGCCCAATGGCCTTGATGTTCCCTGAGTTATCTATCCTTGCCTAGCTTCCTTCTTTACCCATCCTTGTATCATGGTGAAACCTTCCTTCCTGATTCTCAACAACCAAACTCAAACAATCAAACAAACAACCTTGAGCCTATAACTAGCCTAAAATCAAAATTGAGAACTTCAAAGACATATATCCTTTGATAATCATAGAGAGATCCCTCTCTGGACCTAGGAGGGCTAGATCCTAAGGTCCCAAAGTGGTTCTATGTTGTCTCATCTTTTGGTCTCTGTCAACCTGGCCAAAACATGGGAACCCCAACACCATACACCAGTCGACACGTGTCTTGAGCACTATTCACAAAACTGCCGCTCATCGCATGTTAAAGTTCGGACATGGACCCGGCGTGATATTGACGTCCACTGTCTAATCTGAGGCCGCTCATCGGATGGCGGTCACTCTCTAAAGATGCCCGTTTAATAACCCAGATACGACGCAGTCATTAAAGCATTTCCGTCATCGATCTGATCTGCAGATCGACGGCCCACAATTCATCACCCCGATTCCTCGTCCAGTCAGCATTTCCACACCCGGGGGTTTTATTCATCTGAATTTTATTGAAGATTTGATGTACAGGCATATTTCTAAGGTTTATTGGTGCCTGTTCTCTGCCGTCGATCGTGTGGGTCGATCTCATCCGACGGCCCACGATCGTCTCGAACCCCGAACATGATTTTGTGACCATTTTTGTCCAAAACAAAGGTTTTTAACCATTTCCCCGTTTTGCTTTGACTTTTCGCCTCTGCTCCCGACCGTTGATCTCTGTGCGATTGAAGGCTCTGATTTAATTCCTTCCCCCATTTCCTTTTGACTCATTCTGATCAATCTCGACTGTTGGATGATGCCATCCAACGACCATGCTCCCTCCACACGCCTTCTAATGCAGTTAACCTATACACGCAGTATTTCATAATGTTTTTTTATTTTTCAGGGTTCCAATGGTTTTTTTTGCTGTGTCTGAAGAAAATTTAAAGACAGAGGGTGCTGATCCTCCCGCCTTCGATTCATCAAAGAAATTCATTCGCAGGGCTTAAAATTCACGTTTTATCAATGGTTCATAAAACATTGATGCCATTCAAATCCCTGTGCAGCCCTGCATATCAACAAACACAACAAGTCAATCACAAATCAAAGAATATCAGTGTCGAGGAAAAAACGCACCAGCATGGAAGATTGAAGACGGTTTTATGAGGATTACAGCCAAAAAATGATTATTAAAATCCTAATCCTCCCAACTAAACATAGTTTGAAGAAAATCATGAGTTTTTTCTCAGAGAGAGAGCCTACGCTACCACTTTAGGGGCTAATTGAATCCGCTAGCTACCACAGAGCCACCTATAGCCTCAAATTAATCAAAGGAAGGCCGAGGTTATTACCAGACCAAAAGATATTTTGCATCAATACAGTTGAACAGTTAATTCGACCAAAGGAACTTATTGTAAACCGTCAGCAGAAGTTATTGCAAGGATAACGAGGAGCCTTGAAGTCAACAATTTCTTTCCAGCAAGCCTAATAGTTAATGTAAAACAATTAATACAGGAGAAATACCATAAATATTCTCTATTAAGCCCCTCAAAGTCTGAGAGACAGTGCACTGTATTAATTGAACTTAGAAGATATTTTATCCCATTCCACCTCCTCATTCTTCTATAAATATTATTGGAGAAGATGAGAAAGTGTTGATTGGTTGATCACTAGTTGTAATATTGAAACTCTCTGAAATAATACATAGTCTACTGATGTTGAAGAAGAAATTGAAGTCTTAGAAGTCCTGATGATGTTGTTGCATGCTTGTTCTTGAGAAGGCTCTATCATTGGATCCATGAGCTTGGATATTGGTGAAGTATTCTGAACTGTTTAATGTTTTCTCCTGTTTTCATTCTGTTCCATAATTTATTACTACATTAGGTTGAAAGTTTTAGGCTAAGAAATGACTCCTGGAAGCACCTTAGACCTATTCATCCTTCATTGTTTCATGTTTTCTTCTGCTAAGGTACTTTAGAGTATTTAATTTCTCTCTTTGGTCCTCATGCTTGTTTATTTCCTTAATAGTTCAAACAGTTGGTTTCAGCATGATTTATGGTTCTCCATGCTTGTCTGTTGCCACTTAAAGGCTGTTTTTGAAGTCTCCCTTTGAAGTATTTATGTTTATAGTGAGCCAAGGAGGTCTGTTCTGATCTTGCCCTTTTCCCTTGCTTAAACAATAGTCTTAAAGGTCGTTATAGTTGTAATCATAGATGTGTTAGGTGTTCCCTCTTCTATGACTGCAATTATCAATGAATCTTTTATGTTTTCTAAGTCATTTGAAATAAAATCTTTGAGGAAATAGGGTGTTCCACGAATCTTAGATTTCATTTTAAAATTTGTTTTGAAATCATTATTTTCCTAAAGATGTGATTTGTAGAATTTATGGTTAGCCCTGTCTACCAAATATCTCTTTATTGTTCAAGTTGTGCTTTCAAATTCCCTTTGTTTGAGGATTAAACTTCTCTTTCAAAATCATTGATGTCCATCTCATTCCAAAACCAAAGGATCCTGCGGCCAAGTTAGATTTTCCCTCTAATATCCCATATCCATTGATGAGTATGTTATGACCTCTTCTTGACTCCATTTCCCAATGAACCAGATGTTTCTCCATTCTGTGTATCTTTCCTAGACCTTTATGTTCTGCTGTATCAATTCAACCAAACAAACAATCAAACACCTGCACTTAATAACTAGTCTAAAACCAATACTCAAAGCACACAAGATAAACCTTTGCAAACAAACATTTGAGAGATCCCTCTCTGAGAACAGGAGGACTAGATCCTGGAACTCTAAAGATTGGTTTTGATGTTGCCTTGTCTTTTGATTTTCCAAACTATCAAAACACGGGACCCCAACATAATGGCGATCACGGTGGGACCTACTGAGAATACAGTGGTTTGAAACACTTCTTAAAGCTCTTTAGGCCCTTCACTTGATAAAGAACACATTATGGACTTATCCCACCGCTCACACCAACATAATGGCGATCACGGTGGGACCTACTGAGAATACAGTGGTTTGAAACACTTCTTAAAGCTCTTTAGGCCCTTAACTTGATAAAGAACACATTGTGGACTTATCCCACCGCTCACACCAACATAATGGCGATCACGGTGGGACATTGAGTAAAATCTTCAAAATTAAAACACTCACTGTCCAGTATAACATAAGTAACCTTCTTCAAGCACTACCTAACAAATGGTAATCATGATAGGACTTAATTGAATCAATGACAAACTAATTAACCCTTAGGATTCTCATTAAACCTTATCAAACCTTGAAGGAATCAGTTACCAAGCCATAAGAGTAAACTATATATGATTAAACACCTTAGCTAAGTGTTAAATCAGATTTAGGACACTCTCTTAACCTGTAGGACCGAAATAACTCAGAATAACCCAAAACATTTCAGTTTGGTTTCAGAATAAACATGGTGGTGGGGCCATCCAATATTTTATCTTCATAAAAGCTAAAAAGTTTCCACCTGGCGACTCCACTAGCCCCAGTAGGCCTATTACTCATCTAGGTTCCTAGATATCTTTAGGATTGTGTTAACTAGCCTTCAAGAAGTTTAGAAGCCTATTCCCATACTAGATAAGACATCCTAAGAGGTAAAATTCCCAAAAACAATCCCTAAAAACCTCAACCTCTCTCATTTTTGAAAAACATTCTGGCTTCACATAGGATCAACACTAGATCCCATCCAGACCCAAATCCTCCTTTAATCGTTGAAAATCCTGAGAGAATTATGTGGCAGACTTCTAACTCTGGAAAATCAACTATTAATAGGAGCCTCTTAAGAACAAATTATGTCCCTGAAAACCTTGTTGTCTTAGAGGATACACACTTTGATTTACATCATACAAAGAACATATTCAGAGCTAGATCTCAAGGTGATTTAAACCAAACTGACCTTGATACTGCAGATTTGCAACAAAGCTTCAGTAGAGAAGCCTCACCTTCCACTCCTCCTGACTCCTAGCTTCTTCATCACTTTAGTCTTTTTCAAAACAAGTCTGCTCAAAATCAGCTTTCTATCCCAAGTATTTCTTCCACTCTAATTCATACTACCATTGTGCAAAACACTCTTGTTCAGCCCACTTTCACTACTGTAAATCCACCTCTTGTAAATCCGCCCTTATTTCCAGCTATGGTAACATGGTATGCCCCATTAGTGTTACCACAACCTCTGCTTCCCCTACCAAATGATTACCAATCCAAAATCCTTCACTTCACTGGAAAAGAGTCTACAATAGCTCAACATCATGTAGATAGGATGGAAGATTCATTTGATTACAAGGAGATAGAAGAAGAAACTGTGAATATGAGGATCTTCGCTCAAAGTGTAGGAGGAGATGTAAAGAAATGGTTTAAGAACCTACCTCCTAACAACATAAATGATCTCCCTGCCTTGCATCAAACATTCATCAAAAAATGGGAACTCAAAAGGAATCCTCTCCAAATACTAGCAGAATATAGCAGCCTCAAGAGAAATCAAGGAGAGAGTGTTCATGACTACTCCACTAGGTTCAATAGCGTTTACAATGCTCTTCCACCTCACATGAAACCTCCTAAAGGCATGGCCTTAGTGAGATATCCAGAAGGCCTTGATGCTGACATGATGTATCAGTTAAGGGAGAGAGATTACTTAACCTTAGAAGACATGAAGAAAGGAGCTGTGAACGTGGAAGAAAACATAATTGAGAAAAGAAATAGGTTGAGATTAGAGAAGAGGGTAACTTATAAAAATGACCTAATACCCTCAACCTCAACTTCTGACACAAAAATTGACAACCTAGTGAAGGTAATGGAGAGGATGCTTGAGAAGATCAACTTAAATGATAGAGTGCCACCAAGAGAACCTCAAAATAACCAAAACAGAAATAGAAATCAGAATTATAGAAGAGAAAACAATCAAGATAAGCCAAAGGAAAGTGACCAACAGATTAGACCTCCCTTCCAATAGAACTATGTAGATCAATATGAGGAAGATAGAGAGATGGAAAGGTTGGGAGAATCTCATGTAAACTTGATTGGATCAGACAGTGGGGATGATGTTTTCCTCACTGAGGAAGAACAAGGTTAATTTTCTTATCAAAGTACAAACACCTATGAAGATTTTGATGACTACAGATTGGGGTTTGAAAATGAAATCATGGAGATACACAAACAGTATGATCTTAGGAGCAAAGGGAATGTAGACAATTTAAAGGATAAGAACACTAATACTGCTGTCAAGAAAAACACAGAAACTCAGCCCAAAAAGACAGCATAGAAAACCAACATTTTGACCAAGAAACCAGACATAAACAAAGACAAAAGTGTCCAGCAATATGTTGAACAGAGTACCCCTAGCACTTCGGCTAGTGGTCCTAATAAAACTGTCCCAATTACCAGTCCAAACAAGGGTCAGCACATCAAAATTGCTGAAAAGAATTCAATTAAAAAGACAGATGTAAATATGAACAATTCATTTGTTCCTTTCAGCCTTGAGGGAGAGATCGCCAAGATAAAAATTACCATTCCCCTAGCTAAAACAGTAACCCAAGAAGTGTACAAGAACCAAGTTTTGAAAGCTTTGAACTTAGGAAGTGATACAAACACCTTAAAATTGACAGATGACAAACTTGAGTTGTTATTTGGTCCAGAAGTTGAAGGAAACTACCAAGAAGGGGTTGTCCCTCCCTTCTATGTTAGCTTGAACATACATGAGAAAATTTTACACAATGACATGTTAGACTCAAGAGCTTCACACAATCTAATGCCCAAGGTAGTGATGGAAAGCTTAGGCTCAGAAATTACTAAACCATACAAAGACTTGTATTCCTTTGACTCAAGCAGAGTCAAATGTTTGGGTTTAATCAAATATTTGTGTGTCAACTTATCCCAAATCCCTGCTAAGAGTTTAGTCATGGACATAGTCGTAGCTGACATTCCCCCTAGGTATGGCATGCTCTTATCATGATCTTGGGGAGCCAAAATTTAGGGAAGCCTTCAAATGGACATGTCTTATGCCACCATCCCTGTTTTTAACCAAAACAGAAGACTATATAGGGAATCTCACATGAAGTACATGGTCAGCAATATAGACAAACCAAACAACTCTCCAATCTATTCTATTCAATCAAGCTTAGATTCCTTTATCTTATGTAACAAAGATGAAATTACTCAACAAGATAAGGAAAACATGGACCCAATCAGTTCACAAGAACAATCAAATCTTCCCTCGGATCAAATTCAAAACATTGACAATCAACAAAAACAAGAGAATTAAAATAAGGCAAACATACTGTGGACTATAAACTTTGATGTCCTGTAATAAAACAAGTGCAGGAGCAGGTATTTGGATTCAAAATACAAATCAGAGTTTTTCATATAGATTGGATTTCCCATGCACTAACAATATTGCTGAGTATGAAGCACTTCTCCTAGGCATACAATTTCTTAAACAGTTAGAAGCCCAAAGGATATCAATCTTAGGAGATTCTGAACTTATCATAAGACAAATCAAAGGAGAATACTCAGGTAGAAATCCAAGGCTTAGGGAATATCGAAACGCTGCCCTTGATCTATTGAAAACCTTTGAAAAGTATGAACTTATTTTCATTCCAAGAGCACTAAGTCATCTAGCAGATGAACTTGCTTTCAATGCCAGCAATTTCCAAATACATAAAATAAATGAACAAATTAGTGTGAAGGTAAAACACGGACCTGCTGTGCCTGATAACCAAGATCACTGGCAAGTGTTTGATTCTAACAATCACATAGATGATTTCTTGAAATCAGAAAATGATTTCAGCATACCAATATTAGAAACCATCCATAAAGAAAATTGTCTGTATATTGAACAAATCCCAAAAGATGAAATGACATATACTGCTGATATAGATCATTATGAAAATCCTTTTGAAGAAGATATAATTGACAATGCAGGCCAAGAAGACTTGGAAGTTTTACAATGCAAAAATGATAAAATTCCAAGAGGTCTAGCACCTTTAGAACACCTTTTTTATTTTAACGATGTATCCAAAGAACCAAGAATCGAGCCTGTGGGAACGAATGTAGAAGAGCATAACATAGGCAGTCTAGCAGAACCCAAGATGATCAAACTGTATAGCACTCTCCCAGCTCACATAAATTTGCAATACATAGAGCTGTTCAAGGAGTTTATAGATGTTTTTTCTTAGGGATACAAAGACCTAAAATCGTATGATACCAGCATCATCCAGCATAAAATCCCTTTGAAGGAAAATCAAAATCCTTTCAAACAAAAGCTGAGGAGAATAAACCCTCTTTTACTCCCTTTAGTTAAGGCAGAAATTGAAAATATGCATGCTGCTGGGATCATTGTACCAATTAGATATTCAGAGTGGGTATCAAACTTGGTTTCTGTTAGAAAGAAAACAGGGGAAATCAGGCTCTGTATTGACGTCAGAAATTTAAACAGAGCCTCTCTAAAGGAAAACTACCCCTTACCCAAGATGGACCATATACTTCAAAGGGTAGTTGGGTAAAGAAGGATATCCCTCTTAGATGGGTTCTCGGGTTACAACCAGGTGTTAGTGCTCCCAAGTGATCAAATCAAAACTGCTTTTACCATACCTTGGGGCACCTTTATGTATGTCAAAATGCCTTTCGGATTAATGAATGCAAGGGCCACCTTCCAAAGGGCCATGGACATAGCCTTCTCTGAAGATATTGGTTATTTCATAATCATTTACCTTGATGACATAACCGTTTTCTCAAAAACTGATGAAGAACATCTGATTCACGTAAGAAATTTTTTTGAGAAGTGTAGGAAATTTGGCTTTTCATTGAATCCCAAGAAGACACTCTTTGGTCTCCAAGAAGGTAAACTTCTTGGTCACATAATTTCAGAAGAGGGAATCAAAATAGACCCTACAAGGATAGATGGCATATTGCAGATCAGCCATCCAAGAAGCCTCAAAGAATTACAATCTTTCATTGGAAAGATCAATTTTCTGAGGAGGTTTATCCCTAATCTTGCTGAGCTATTAAAAAACATTACAAACATGCTTAAGAAAGATGTCGGTGTAAAATGGAATTTACCAGCTAAACAATCATTCGAACTGGTCAAAAAAGCTCTTACTCAAACACCAGTCCTGATTAGTCCATATTTCACCAAAGACTTTTATATCTTTTCATTTGCATTTGAACATACAATAGCTGCAGTTTTACTTCAAAAGAATGATTCAGGGCAAGAACAACCAATATCCTTTTTTAGTAGGGCCTTAAGAGATTCTCCTCTCAAATATAACATCATGGAGAAGCAAGCCTTAGCATTAGTGAAAGAATTAAAAGACTTTAGGGTCTATATTTTACACTCTCACATAATTGATTTTGTTCCACACACTGTTGTCAAGGACATTCTAACTCAAGACCCTGATGGTAAAAGGGGAAAATGGATTGCAATTACTATTGAATATGACTTAGAAATCAGGCCCACCAAACTAGTTAAAGGGCAGGGATTAGCAAAACTTATGGCTGAGTCTAACTTCCAAGCACTAGACATGAATATGGTAGATGTGTTGGAAGAAATAGAAGAATCTACTGCTCCTTTTATTGAAAAAACATTTCTAAATTCTCCTTGGTATGCTGACATTATTTATGTGCTTTTATATTTAAATGCCCCTCCTTCTCTGTCTAAAACTAAAGCTAGATTTTTGAAACAAAAATCTTTGAGTTTTTGCATCTTAGATGGGGTATTATATTGGAAAAATGTTGTTGGAATTTTGCTTAAATTTTTACTTGAAGATGATGCAGGGAAAATTATGCACGAGTTGCATGACGAAGAATGTGGAGGACACCTCTACTGGAAGGCCACAACAAACAAAATTCTTAGATCTGGTTACTACTGGCCTACCCTTTTCCCAGACACTCAAAAGTTGGTCATGTCTTGCCATAAGTGTCAAATCTTTGATGGCAAAAGAAAACTCCCTCCCTTACCCTTACATCCCATCATAGTTGAGGCACCTTCTCAACAATGGGGTTTAGACTTTGTTGGGGAAATTCACCCATCCTCCTCAACTCAACATAAGTGGATCCTCACAGCCACCGACTTCTTTACTAAGTGGATAGAAGCTATACCTTCCAGAACTGCTAATGAATCTATCATTATCAAGTTTCTTGAAACAAATATCCTATCCAGATTTGGTTGTCCCAAAAAAATCATAACAGACAATGCTGCTGCTTTTAAATCTAAAAATATGGTTGATTTCTATTACAAATACCACATAACCTTGGGCCATTCCACTGCTTACTATCCCCAAGGAAATGGATTAGTTGAATCGTCCAACAAGAGTCTCATCAATATCATCAAAAAAATGTTGGAAAAAAATAAAAAATCATGGCACAGTAAGCTGGTTCATGCCTTATGGGTTGATAGGTTAACTACAAAGAAATCAATAAAAATGTCCCCCTATTAGCTAGTCTATGGTATGGACGTAGTTTTCCCCACCTCATTAGGAGTTCCAGTCATGAAACTCCTTCAAGAAGTGTAGATTGAAGAGAATGATATGTAGAGAAGAATCAACCAAACAATCCATTTACAGCAGAATAGAGAGGAAGTCTATGAAAGAACACAGTTAGTCCAAGAAAATATGAAGAAGATATTTGAAAAGAGGACTAAGGCAAACAATTTCCAAGTTGGAAATGTTTTTCTTAAGTGGGATTCAAGGAGAGAAGAGAAGGGAAAACATGGCAAGTTTGAGAACTTCTGGAAAGGTCCCTACATTTTTCATGCTGAAAGGGGTCACAATGCATTTTTCTTGAAAGAATTGAATGGAGAAGATCTGTATGGAGGTCCTGTCAATGGAAAAATTCTCAAGCATTACTTCTGCCAGGAATCATAAGTTTCAAATCATTCTATTTTGTCATTGTAAATATCATAGTCTGAACATTGCATTCAAAGTTATGAAAAACAAAAATACAAAAACAGAGAAAAGAAAGAAAAGAGGGCAGACTGAGAAAACAAGAAAGGTATAGCCCCATACCAAAAAAGAGAAACAAATCTGAAAGTGTGCAAGCTCAAATGCCACTCCTGAAAAACACACTTCTAGTTAGTCAAACAGCCTAATCTTGACTAATTAGTTTTAAATTTTCTACTGATAGGATGGTAAATTCGATTTGCCAAACTGCTTAATCTTGGCTTATCAGTAGATAGATTAGGATAGAAAGTAAAGGTTCAAATATGCTCAAAATCCGAACCTAAATTTCCAAGCAAAGAGAATGACTCAAATCTGTTTTAAATCCTGAGTCACAAAAGATGTAAAACTGGTTCTAATCAGCTCAAAATCTGAGCCAGTGGATAGAAGAAAAACAACTCAAACAAATTCAAAAATAGAGCTGTAAAAAAGGGTGAAGGAAATGCTTTGAAATTTTAGATCTCAATCCTTCCATCTTTGTTTTAAAAAAATTTGTGCAAAATAATGTCTATGTGCAGCTTGTTTTTATGCCATAGACCAGCATCAAGTTAGACTGCTCAATCCTGACTTGAATGCTTTTAAATTTCTGTTGTAGAATTTAGAGAATTAAAGTCTGTTGGACAGCTTAATCCCAACAGATAGTAGATTAGGTAGAGAATCATATGGGCTCAACTGTTTAATCTGAGTCCATGGAGAAATAAGAAGTAGATATAGATTAGATTTCCTGCTTTCAAAAGAATAAAATGTTGTGAAAGAGTTTGCCGATCCAAGTGCACTCTAAAGAAGAAAAAATGTTAGATTAGTAGGATTGGGTAGGTAGAAAGCTTGTTGTTAAGAGATCCATTGTTTGTATGGCTGCTAATATGTTTCATAGCATAAGAAGATCATCCACAGAAAGAAAGGCAACCCAATGGATGAGGCAACTGATGAGCTTCCCAGAGAAGGAAATTCTGAAGTTCTTGATGCCCTCAAGAAGGCACCATCCCCAAGTGGAGCCACTGTTAGCCTCCTATAAAATTTGTTATACCGAAAGGTGGCTAAATCATTTTCTGAAGTCTTCAAGGAACAGATTTTATTGCTTAAAAAGTGTTGGCTCTTGAAGACTCTCAAAAGGCCTCATGCCTCTGTCTAAATCTTCACTACTATGCTTATTCTACATTCAGAAATCCTGCTGATTCCGAAGAAAGAATACTGCTTCAAGCACCATATTCCCCCTTCCCTTCTTCCAAAACTAACCTTATTTCCCATCCTCTTTCCCCCATAAAAACCCTCATTCCCATGTTTTTCCCCTTTCCCCTTCATCATAATCCCTTTGATAAGTTTTTAAGACTCCTTCTTTGCCTTATCGAAACCCTCACAACCATTGAAAATCATTGAAAATCTATGAAAATCACATTTTTCATATATTGTAGACTTAAGCCCCTTGGGCTAAGTCTTTAACCCTTCTCCTCCATACGCCCTAGTGCTAGAACTAGGTGCTGGCCACCCACGTGCTTATCGCATCACCCCGATGCCAATTAGCCCTCCGTCCTATCTCCCTCGGTCATATTATCTCCCATGCGCCCAAAGGCCCCACAGACGGGCGCCAAACCATATCTAAAATTAATATTTCACCCCCCCCCCCCCGCACTATAAACCTTAGTTTTTTATGAATTTGTTAGTTTTATTATGTCCTAAAGGTTTACCGTCGGTGCAAAGTTTTAGTCATTCTCCATCGTCGATCTGATCTGCAGATCGATGGCGCACGATCTATTAGCCCGGTGCTCCCCACCAACCACTCACCATTGCAAAACCGGGTGGAATCCATCGCACTGCTTTCAAGCGGAGGGTGGTTTTTTCCCGATCAGCAGCAATTCCATACACCGACTGACACGTGTCTTGATCACTATTCACAAAATCGCCGCTCATCGCACATTAAAGTTTGGACGTGGACCCGATGCGATATTGATGTCCACCATCCGATATGAGGCTGCTCATCGGACGATGGTTGCTCTCTGAAGATGCCCATTTAATAATCCAGGTATGACGCGGTCATTAAAGAATTTCTGCCGTCGATCTGATCTGCAGATCAACGGCCCACAATTCATCGCCCCGATTCCTCATCCAGTCATCATTTCTGCACCCGGGGGTTTTATTCATCTGGATTTTATTGAATATTTGATGTTCGGGCATATTTATAACGTTTATTGGCACCTGTTCTCCGCCGTTGATCGCGTGGGCTGATCTCATTCGATGGCCCACGATTGTCCTGAACCCCGAACATGATTTTGTGACCATTTTTGTCCAAAACAAAGTTTTTTAACCATTTCCCCGTTTTTCTTTGACTTTTCACCTCTGCTCCCGACCTTCGATCTCTGCACGATCGAAGGCTCCGATTTAATTCCTTCCCCCATTTCCTTTTGACTCATTCCTATCAATCTCGACCGTTGAATGATACCATCCAACGACCATGCTCCCTCTACGCACCTTCTAAAGCAGTTAACCTATACATGCAGGATTTCATAACGTTTTCGTATTTTGCAAGGTTCCAATGGTTTTTTCCGCTGTGTCTGAAGAAAATTTAAAGGCAGAGGGTGACGATCCTACCGCCTTCGATTCATCAAATAAATTCATTCGCAGGGCTTAAAATTCACGTTTTATCAATGGTTCGTAAAACATTGATGCCATTCAAATCCCTGTGTAGCCCTGCATATCAACAAACAAAGAAAGTCAATCACAAATCAAATAATATTAGTGTCGAGGACAAAATGCACCAGCATGGAAGATTGAAGACAGTTTTATGAGGATTATGGCCAACAAATGATTATTAAAAGCCTAATCCTCTCAACTAAACACATTTTGAAGAAAATCATGAGTTTTTTCTCAGACAGAGAGCCTACGCTGCCACATCAAGGGCTCATTGAATCCCCTAGCTACCAAAAAGCCACCTACAGCCTCAAATCAATCAAAGGAAGGCCGAATTTATTACCAGACCAGGAAATATTTTGCATCAATACAGCTGAATAGTTAATTCGACCAAAGGAACTTATTGTAAACTGTCAGCAGAAGTTATTGCAAGGATAATGAGGAGCCTTGAAGTCAACAATTTATTTCTAGCAAGCCTAATAGTTAATGTAAAACAATTAATACAGGGGAAATGCCAAAAATATTCTCTATTAAGCCCCTCAAAGGCCGAGAGACAGTGCACTGTATTAATTGAAATTAGAAGATATTTTATCCCATTCCACCTCCTCATTCTTCTATAAATATTACTAGAGAAGATGAGAAAGTGTTGGTTGGTTGATCACTAGTTGTAATATTGAAACTCTCTAAAATAATACATATTCTGCTGAATTTGAAGAAGAAATTGAAGTCTTGGAAGTCCTGATGATGTTGTTGCATGCTTGTTCTTGAGAAGGCTCTATCATTGGATCCATGAGCTTCGCTGTTGGTGAAGTATTCTGAATTGTTTAATGTTTTCTCATGTATTCATTTTGTTCCATAATTTCTTACTACAGTAGGTTGAAATTTTTAGGCTAAGAAATGACTCCTGGAAGCACCTTAGACCTGTTCATCCATCACTGTTTCATGTTTTCTTCTGCTGAGGTATTTTAGAGTCTTTAATCTCTCTCTTTGGTCCTCATTCTTTTTTATTTCCTTAATAGTTCAAACAACTGGTTTCAGCATTATTTATGGTTCTCCCTGCTTGTCTGGTGCCACTTAAAGGTTGTTTTTGAAGTCTCCCTTTGAATTATTTATGTTTATAGTGAGCCAAGGAGGTCTATTCTGATCTTGCCCTTTGCCCTTACTTAAATAGTTGTCTTAAACAGGGAAACTTTTAGGGGCGAATTTTAGCCCAAAAACGAATTTTAAGGGGTTTTAAATTTTGATAGGGCGAATCTTTTATATAAAACCCATTTTCTATAGTTTTATAAAGTTAGCCCTATAATTATTTTTAAAATAATTAATTATTAAATATTAGCCCATCAAAATAAATGCTCATAAAACTTAAAAAATGGAATTCGCTCTCCATTTTCTTTGCTTGCAGCAGATTTCAATGGAATTCGCTCCCGATTTTCTTTTCTTGGAGAAGATTTCAATGGCATTCGCCTGGATTTACTGGGTCAGAGGGAGGTGTTGGAGTGATTCGCCCCATTTTTTCATTGGTTGGGGCTTGGAAGTTGGAGGTGTAACAAAAATTTCGCCATATTTACTGGGTCGAAGAGATGGTTGGGGCTTAGACAATGGAAGGGGGTTGAAAGTTATGTGCAGGTCGAGATCGATGGAGATCTGGACGCATTTTCCATTCACCGATGACAGGCTCACCTACACGCACACGCATTGACGAGGGCAACTCCCACCCTCTCCCGTGCTACTGCTCTCCCTCTCCTTAGACTTCTGGCGCATGTTATCCATAATGAAAAACATGCAAGCGCTATACATGTTGCCATACTCATCCAACACGCTGCGAATGCACTCTAATTTGCTTGGACCCAACTGGAGTTTGGCCTCTATTTGATCCAAAATTGCAGGCCCCCCTAGATGCGTAATCCAGAACAAGTCGTCCCAATATGAGACGCTGAATTGATCAAAAGCTTCTTTGAGGATCTTCTCAATATTCTTCGAAATTATCTGCATTCTAAGTGTCAAATTTGGGTGAAATCACTTAACCCTAAAGATAGTTTAAGAAGGGATGGATGTAAAATACTATTCACTTCCTGGGTTTTTAAGTGTTTCTAATGTTAAATCAGTGCCTGAAGGTGAAATGTAAGACCCACTTCTTTGAGGTGCCCATCTATGGCTCCTTCACTGTTTTATAGAACTGAACTTTAATTATTACTTTGAATTGTCATTGGAGGCAGGATTTAGCAGAGCATAGATTTAACCATTTGGTACTTTAGGTGGAATTGATCCATATAGACACTGACCTTCTACTGCCCACAATGCTCCTTTTTGGACCAAAAACTAGGGTGCCCCTGTTTGGAATAATAATTCCTCTCTTACAGTTGGTGAAAGAGGTGATTGTTTTATTTATTAGAACATTTTGTTTATGGTATCATGATTAAATTACATGATTGTAACATTGATAGATTAAGTGAATAATTGCATTTCAAAATTTGAGCTTCAAATGTTACACTGGGTCTGATTCTCAGAGCGAGGCTTACTTCAATGCTATAGGTCCTGTTTTGTTGGAGGATTATCACCTGGAAGAAAAGCTTGCCCAGTTTGACAAAGAAAGAATCCCTGAGCGAGTTGTCCATGCTAGAGGAGCAATAACCAAGGGCTTTTTTGAAGTCACATGTTATTTAACACCTCACATGTGCTGACTTTTTGAGGGCACCTGGAGTTCAGACCCCTGTGATAGTCTTCTTCTCTATTGTTATACATGAACGCGGGAGCCCAGAGACTTTAAGCGATCCCAGAGGCTTTGCAGTGAAGTTTTACACGAGAGAAGGGAACTTTGACCTTTTTGGAAACAACATCCCAGTGTTTTTTTTCATGATGGTATAAAGGTTTGTTTATTGGGACCATACACTGAAATCCATTCCTCTCATTTTGAAGTATATGTAAAACTAAAACATATGATTTTCACAAATTATTGACTCTTAATTTTTTAAACTTGTGTTTCTGGCTATGCAGTTCCCAGATGTCATTCATGCTTTGAAGCCCAATCTAAAAACCCATATTCAGGAGGCATGGCGTACCATGGATTTCTTTTCCCATGTACCAGATAGCTGTCATATGTTCCCATTTTTGTTTGATGACTAGGGAATCCCATATGACTTTAGACATATTGAAGGTTTTGGAGTTCACACTTTCAAGGTCAGGCACAATCTCTCAATATGTTCTCTATACAATTTTAGACGCATCTGCACCAATATTTAGTTGTTAATGCAAGAAATTCTCTCATGAATGGGATACATGGATTTCTTAAGTCTGTGGTAAATATGTTAGTGTGTTAAATATTTGTTATTAGTTGTCTAGTGCAAGCCTGCCAATTGCACTTTGGAATCATTTCTATCATTGAAATTCATGATACTCATGAAGCCAGATTACTACAAGAAAACTTGTAAGCAGATAGGCATTTTGGATCAATGTTGGCATTGCAAGCCACACCTAATAAGTAGCATTCAACACTGAACTTTCTTTGAGCTCTAAGCTGCACGAGTTCAAATCAATTTCATAAGTTAAACAAAGTCATACTAATATTTTTTTTTTCATTTCTCAACACATTGAGCTTGCCTGCTGCATAAAATGGTAATCAGCCAGTCTTTGAGCTCTAAGCTGCACGAGCTCAAATCAATTTCATAAGTTAAAAAGAGTCCTACTACTATTTTTTTTTTCATTTCTCAACACACTGAGCTTTCCTGCTGCATAAAATGGTAATCAACCAGCCTTTGAGCTCTAAGCTGCACGAGCTCAAATCAATTTCATAAGTTAAACAGAGTCCTACTACTATTTTTTTTTTTCATTTCTCAACACACTAAGCTTGCTTGCTGCATAAAATGCTAATCAGCCAATCTCAAGGTCACATTCAAAACACACTCGCATAGCACAGTACTTTCAATTACATGTTTCAGGTTTTGTGCCATATGATAGTTTGATTTACTATATTTGTGTTTGAAATATGATAGTAATCCTAGTACATACTTATCATATATGAAAATGGACTAGTGATATGCTTAGGAGATGGTCAGATTGGATGCGATGGGGATTTACCCAGGTTTTGAAACCATCTCTGAAAATTTCACAAAATTTCCCTCTGGATTCATTTCATACCCACCCTTTGAATATTTCTTTTAAACCCCTGGATTTGGGTACTTCAAGTATCCTTATTTGTTTTCAAATGAACCATGCTTGAATAATTTGTCATTACTGTTTAGATGACCTGATTTCTTTTTATCTTCTTTGCAGTTTATTAACAGAGAAGGTAAAGAAACCTACTGCAAGCTTCATTGGAAGCCTACTTGTGGACTCAAGTCTTTGCTTGATGAGGATGCTGTAATTGTTGGAGGTACCAATCACAGTCATGCTACACCTAATTTAAACTGCAAAATGCTACACCTTCCGAAATTAATTGTTGGAGGTACCAATCACAGTCAAGTATCAATCTTGCATTTTTTTATGGTCTGGAGTATCAATCTTTTTGAATTATTGCATGATTTATCATGTAGAAGAATCATACCCTAGCCAAAATTCAGGGATGCCTGTAAAGAATGTTGATACTTGAAAAATTTCCCCTATTGATCAGCCGAATTAAGTTTATCATTCAGTTCCTTGGTGTCTAACTTGAAATTATCAGGAGATAATGGCATAGATTACACATAAATAATAAATATATCATGTAGCTCACATGCTAGTGTTAAAAATCTCATGTATCAATCTTGCATTTTTTCCAGTTTAGATTATCAAGCTTTTTGAAATAATGCATGATTTGTCGTGTAGAAGAGTCATAGCCTAGCCAAAATGCAGTTATGCCTGTAAACAATGTTGATCCTTGTAGAATTTCCCCTATTGATTAGCCCAATTAAGTTTATCATTCAGTTCCTAGGTGTCTAATTTGAAATTATCAGGAGATAATGGTGGAGATTCCACAGAAAGAATAAAAATATCAAGTAGCTCACATGGTAGTGTTAAAAATCTCAAGTATCAATCTTGCATTTTTTTTTTCCAGTCTAGAGAATTAAGGTTTTCGAATTATCGCATGATTTTTTCATGTAGCAAAATCATGGTCTAGCCAAAATGCAGGGATGCTTGTAAAGAATATTGCTATGGAAAGACCTGATTCAGTTCGTTTAACTGCTCGGGATTTCTTTGCTTCAGGTTGGCATCTTTGTTCTGTATTTAAAATTTGAATAGTTTGAGAATTTGGAAACAAGAATGGATCCGTTGGCTAGGCAACATGGTCATGGACCACGGTCCTTGCATTTGTAATGAGAAAATAGGCTATAAATAAAAAAAATAAGGCCTTATGCTACGGTGCACAATATGTAGCTTGTACTAGCTGCAAATCCAGTGGTGGGTAGATTTCTCACCTTAGGATGTGCATCCAATGCAGGTTGAGTAATTTCCTCTCTGATGCTACTATCAACACAGATCTTTAATCTCTGGAAGGACAAATAAAAAAATAGGAAATCTAGGTTCTACATGCAATCCCTTAAAATTGTTTAACTAGAAGGCAGTTGATACTATCTTCCAAAAACATGGCCAACATGCAAAGATAATTAGTCATAATTGGTCTAATTTAATGATGGCAAGTACTGCTTAAAAAATATGCAGACAAATTTTATTATTAAAGCTAACGAAGCCATGAGTACCCATTCCCATAGCCTGCTTTTATTGCAGTTTAAATTAGGTGTGGCTGTAATTGTTGGAGGTACCAATCACTAGTGAAACATCTTAACATGAAATCATCGATGTAAGAGATAAGTAATTGAGTGGTGATGGAGCTGATATTTGAAGTATCTCTCAGATTTTTTTGCTGATATGTGAATTTGAAGAAAAACATCAAAACACAATATTGCAACAGTGTCTCTCAACAAGGAGATTATATCTTGATCAATCCTTACTATGATATGTAGGAATTTAAGTGTAGGCCGAGTGAATTTTTTCGTGAAATTATTAATTATTCACATTCTTGGCTTGGAGGGCCATTGTTGGCTATTGTGGCTATAATAAATGGGCTAATGATGCCATGTATGGCAGTATGCTCTTGGAGAGCTTTAATGTTGAAAGACATGAAATCCATATGTGGCAGTGAAATATATGCCTTCAGTACCATGGATCTTATTATCAAAGAATATTTAGGTGTTAGTTCCTGTTTAACTACATACATTGTCCTGTGGAATATGCTCCTTAAAACTTTGTGAGATCTCTATATTTTCCAACACTGTGTGCTTATGATTGGCTGGATGACACAATTTAAGTTGCTTTCTACAGCGAGTGCTGGGTTCTGCATTCTACAGTTGAATATGCCAACCATATCATAAGTCAAACAGGCTTAAAGAAGCCTTTAGATGATGTATTGAATTTGGTGAGAAGAGAATTATTCAGTGAATTCCATAAAACAGTTCCACATATGCCTTCTCCATTTTTTATGAAAGCTCATAGATGGTGAGACTTTGGGTTACATGATTTCAACCTCCATCCTCGTTTATTTGATAACTGGTTTAAATTTCAACCTATGAATTTTTGTCTATCCTAGTCATCGTGAACACAAATTTAAGGATGCTTCATAGATGTAGGATAATAAGAAGATATTTGACTCAATATTTCAACCATAAGCTTATCAACTTCAAAGAAATTAATCTGGATTTTCTGATTTCATATTTTGATTGCAGGGGTAGTGCATTACCAACAACAATCAGTGCAAAAGATGACAAATGTCTGTGGTTAGATAACAAGTGATTTGCTGTTTGTGGTGATTTTTGTGTTGCTCCAGATGTTGAAGGTGCCATATTGAGTGGCCTTGCTGCAGCTTCAAAACTTTCACAAGTACACAATTCTCTATAGCTCCTTAATCACGTCAAAGATTTGCTGAACTTAGGACACGTCCAAACAATAGTTTTCCTTTCTGCTGTTATAAGAAAGTAAATTATTTTGAAGAGCATCATATGAAATTTCAAACAAGATGTAGGTATTCTAATGCTGGAATATGTCGGGTGTTGTCACGTCCAAACTATTTATGTGAATTAGCATTTGATCTCTTTTCATGAGCATTTTTTTGTTTGTAGCAATGGGTTATTGTAGCAACAACTCCATATTAAAGTCAGTATACACTGTCCAGCATCATCAATATGGTTCTCTTTTTTTCCATATATACATTTTAAGTAATATAAGTGTGTAAAAGCCTTTCTTCACTTTACCATGAAGAGCTCAAAAAGAATTACAATGTATCATTGATCGAGGAAAGAAATAAGTTGTAGCCCCCCTTGCAACTTGTTACATGAAAATGATTCTCTATATGTTACTGTTTTAGTTTTTTCATATTATTTCTCTTCCAAAGATTATTAGAAAGAACATGTTGCCCAAATAAAATGACATTGGCTGGTGTTATATTTTAAGCACAAGTATAGGATCTATTTATGATAAAATGCTACGCTAATTACTGCAAGTAGAAAGGGAGACAATAGAATAAATTAACATTAAAAAATACTAAGTGACTAGAAAGCCAATTTGAATTCACTAGATTTTTGCTTGACTTGAGTATAATTAAATAAATTTTTCATAGAGAAGTCATGTGCTCTAAGTGTGGTTCCAAGTGCATGCACAACCAACATAAAACTAACTCTCCCTTAATTGTAGTTATCTGGGACAAAAATTGAGTTGTAGGGTCTCTAATAGAGTCAAGGTCACTAATAGAGTCAAAATATCTACTGAAAAACTCTAAAATATGCTTGCTACATGTCATATGGCATGATTTTTCACCTATGATATTCATTTCAATGGATAGTTTTGGACTGTTGCAATAGGATACATTTTTAAATTTGATGGATTAACATATTGGTGCACACAAGGAGAGAGGAATATCACTAAGATGGATGGTATGCATTCTCAGATGCATCCATACTGAACTAAAGGGTACACCTCCCTAATTCTATTCTTGGCTGCATGCACAGGAATTTTGGGACTTAATATGTAGGTTTCAAGGAGGAATAGCTTTTTAAAATAAGAAAAAATCATTGCAACGAGGATGAATTCTAGGAGTTTTGATCTTTGCCATTGCAGATTCAGAATCTAAAAGACTTGTAAATGCCTGAAAATCTGGAATGAGTAAAGGTTGGGCACTTGGTCGTCTTCCTCATGTATTTTCCATTGTTGGTGAATGCTTACATCTCTATTTTTCAGCCTAGTCAAGTTAATTTTGTGACATGGTGTGGGCCTTTGTCCCCTAGTTTCACTAAGATTATTATGAATTTTCCTAGTGGGTGGAGGCACGAGAACCTCTAGAATCCCTATTTCATCTAGTGTGTGTTATAAATCCCTTGAGTAAAATATTTCAGTCTCTGGAATCCAGTTCGAGGGTGATAGTCGAAAGTAAGCTTAGCTATCCCTATCTATGGTTTAGTGGAGAGTTGTAGTACCTAACTCAATTTCCCAAATCTAGTAATAAATTATGAAAATCTACTGATTCTAGAGGTTCATAATTTTATGAAATTTGTGCAATTCTATTAGTAGATTTTTCATTTTTAATTAAATTTGGTCTCGGTCCTCTAACTCACCCCAAACACATATATAAAATATTTTATTCATATTATTATGTTGGATTCTTATCTATATAGTTTTTATTTGTATTTTTGTTTTGAAATATTATTTGACACATACATAACACATCTACCTCTATACTGGGTTGTTGAGTGTGCCTTTCAGGGAAATAAAGTTTTTTGTTTGCTACAATATTGCTTGTATTTCTGCAATTTACTTTTGCTTCACATCTCTGCTATTTCATGTTAAATTCCGCGATTTAATGTTTTTTCCACCAGATTGCTTTAAATCCAGATCAATGAATTTCAAATAAATAAATGGACAAAGTAATAGTGTCTATCAGTGCTACTTACAGGCCCAGGATGATAGACAGAATAAGTTGGTTTGTATGTAAAGAACAAAAAACCCTTTCAATTAGATGTTAGAGATTGGATTTGTGCCTAATAGTCTGTAATTTTTTGGAGCAAAGCTAAATAGTATTTATGACACTTCCAGGAAGGATAGTGTAATTTTGGCCAGTTCATTTGAATATAAGTGCAGGATGAGATGCTTTTTATTTGGTAGGAGAATGGAGATAGGCAGATGTGATTTCCATCCTGTTGGTGAGAAAGCCATGTTTCCGAGTTTCCTGGTTTTGAAAAGCCTCAGACTTCTGTAAATATGTGGAATTAAGGGCACAATAAGAGGATCTCTATATGAAAGGAGCAGGATAAATCTCATCTACTGCACCACTGAACATGCAGAGATTTAAGCCATGTGGATACAACCAGCCATGATAGAGTTGTATGCTGGCATGTACCAGCACTATAACGCCAACATCACATTGTGAACAGCATGAGCGTGTAATGCTGGTGTTCTAGCCTGACCAATACGTGATAACCTAGAAGGTAAACCCTGCAGGTGTATGGTATACGGGCTGGCATAAAAACGTGCAACTTGGAGGGCATCAGGGACAAGATCTATCCTTGGGTTCTACTTCTATGTTGTATCCCCTTAAAACAATCTCCTTTTGTTTAATCTTTTCTTCTGCTCATATCACCTAAGAAAAGGATGTAAAATACCATTTTTAGATACGCTTAATTCTCAGCATGTTTCATAAGTCATTGTGGGAACTTACTACAACCAAAAGTCTTACCATATCTCCTGGGATGAGTGTCCTTTCTTGCCAGAGCACCAAGAGGACTCTTTCCATTCAAAATACATGTCATTTGGTACAGTGAACTTGTGAATGGGTGTGGGTACTTGAGCTATTTCTTTCCAAAGAGAACATGAGTGCCCTTCCCATATTCTTATGTCGTGGGTGATTATCCGGCATTAAGAGTGAGACATGTCGCACAATGATTATCCCAACAAAGGTTGCCAATCCATTCTACAAGATTACCATTTTTAATTTAAAATAGGTTTCATTCTCATTACCAGTGGTATTTTTATGAAGAGCAAGAGAAATCATGGGGTTCTTTGAATCAAAGGAATAGATCAACTAAAGAGGTATAAAAACCCTCCATGCAAAATAAATAAAAATACGAGGTGCAGAATTCACACATAGGATAGAAGACAGCTTCTTTGAACAACCAAAAAGACAGGCTCATCTTTGACAGTGGTCTTCTACAGTTTATTTAGCTCCCATTCAGTGACAGGAGTTTGAGCCACTGTGAGTGTACAGTATGGAAAGCTATTATGGACAAGATAGTTATGTAAAAAGGTCCAGTGTTTTTATTTTCCGTGAATGATCAGCGAGGTTAGAAAGTTGTAATTGTTTTAACTTATGATTATCCTCATTAATATTCTCCTTGATTAGTATATGGTTATATTACCCAACTAAAATCTGGCAGCGTTGTAAAATTGTACTCTTAACAGACTCTGAGTTACTGATTTTGAAGAATCATTTTGAAGGAAAAGTGATAGATGGGGAATCTTCTAATGGTTTGACATATTCAATATTGGTTTTCTGCCTCTTAGTAATTTCTTGTTTCATCCTCCTTTAACTTAAATCTAACTGTTGGCCTATCTTGAGCAGGACCAAGGTGTTGAAATCGTACAGGAGCTGTTTTTGACATTATTTTTTATTGCAGTAATCAAAATGTATTTCTTCCCATCATTGAGTACACTGGTCATTCGCTTATGTATGTTGGAGGAATAATATATCTCTAACACAGACTACTTTATGGTAAAGCCAGTGCCACTGATGTATAAAATAGCATTGGTGAATTGCATTGATGGTCTTTATCTCTTAAGGTTATCTGTTGTTTTTGTGCATGTATTTGTAGCGGTCCTCTGTCCAGGAATCCTGTGGATGTGTAGTGCCTCTTATGTTATTAGTGTTATTTACTTTTACTTCCCTAGAGAAAACTGGTTGCAATTTCGGTTGTTTATTTTGTGGGGTTCACCATGTAGATGTGAATGGTATACATGATACTTAGTCCTGAGTTTCACTTTTTGCAGATTTTAGGTATAGTTGAGGCAAATTTATTGTTTTACATATTTTTTTGACATCTGAAAGTGAAATCTGCATCTGTGGTGTTGTGAAGGGCCGAATCTGATAGAGCATGACGTGTAGTCTCCTATTTACATGCATGTGCAAGCACATGGAAAGGTTGCTTATTTTGTCAATCAGAGTCAAAGGAAAGAAGTTATTGTCCATCATTGGCCCCTGGAGGTTAGGAGAGCTCGTGTAGGTAACATCTAGTTGCCCCCAGGGATATCCAACTTGGTCCACTCAGTCATCCATTTCCTAGAGGACATTCCCAGGATCCGTATTAGTACCTTCATGATAGTTGACAACAAACAGTGCTAGCTCCTCTTCTACTTCTAATCCAGAGTAGTGTCCTTCTTGCATAGAGCAATACTGATTCCTATTTATTTTCTAGGGCTTACCACTTGTGTTTACCTCTCTGTGATTTTTATCTTTATTTGTACTTCTGTTGGTGCCTTGGAGTTGTTTTCAGCATTATCTTTTTGAATTGTAATTTCTAGTTCCATCGACCTATTTTGGTTATTTGTGGACATTAATAAAATTTTAGTTTGTTTTATTACTCCTGTCAATAATTAGCACTAATAATTTTCACAAATTATTTTTTTTAACTTCCATTACTATCCCTGATTTGTATATTTAGATCTATATTACATTAGAATTTGTAGCATAAAGTCAGTTCTAGAGTGGATAAAGTGATATATGCTTCCCCACTTGTAATTTTTCCCAATATGTGTTCCAAAATTTTAACAACCCCATCCCTTTAAAAGATGTATTGCAGCCTTTTTGAGTGGCATGCTCCTTATGAATATAATAAGTCATTCAAATACTTAATATTTCTTGGCTTGGAAATGAACTTAAACTTTGATTTGCTTAAGTTTCCTATAACCAGAAAAATATATATTTTCTACTTCTAGCTCTATATAAACAAGATAACTACGAGTAATCACAAGTTCTAAAATGATGCCTTCGTTTTGACAGCTTTCAAGCCCAACATTATACTATAACATACATAATATAGCTAATAATTTTGAGATAAATTACGAGTGAATAGTTGGAAGCGATCACTTATTTTTTTGCAAGTGTATTTAAAGTTTTAATGCTGAATATGATGCAGTTTCCATTGAAACACCTTTCAAAATTTTCTTTCCAAGATGGTAAAAATGAAAAAAGTACTCATTGAGTCATTGACTAAGCATTTCCATAGCCTTGTCACGACATGATGAATCCTGATACTGATATTGTACAACAGCTTGCAGACAAGTTTTTTATTCCCTCCAATCATTCAACCTTTCCTCAAAATTATGTCCAATACTCAAAAGTTGATAAACAAACCAACCATTCTTCCAAAAAATTTCGTATTGCCTCCAACTTTATCACCTACATCACCTTTATCTCGCATGGAAGATGTATCCCTGCTCCCTGGCATTACTTTGCACCTCTCGGTGCAAATGCTAGTATTACTTGATTTTCCATACTTATGTGGAACATGGTTGAGAGAAGGAACTATAACAACAATGGATTTGCATGAAAGATTTATAATTTTTTCAAACGTGAAATTTGTTATTCGTTAATAAGTTTCTTCATTATTTTATAAATCATTACATGTCAAACCGACTTTACTCCTTGACTAGCATTGCATTCAACATTGTGCACAAGTATGATTTAAATGTATCAATCAAAAGTATGATTTTATCTATATTTGATAATGCAAGTTGAATACATCATACAATACATAGGAGTGTTA
Source organism: Pinus albicaulis (assembly GCA_034641835.2). Classification (NCBI taxonomy): domain Eukaryota; kingdom Viridiplantae; phylum Streptophyta; class Pinopsida; order Pinales; family Pinaceae; genus Pinus; species Pinus albicaulis. The sequence continues at coordinate 179,365,332 of CM076577.1, forward strand.
GCTATGAAGTTCAATATGAAATAATCTATTGATTGCTACTATTACTATTATATAAGGGGTGCTCCTCCAATGGCCATTTATTAGCTATATGAAGAAGGATTTTTCGAATTTGTATTTACTATAAGATTATGTATAGCTGAGTTGCAGACAACTAAGTAGAATTTGGTAGGAATTTTGGAGTATGTGTAATTCATAATGATCTTGTCTTCTCTTCATTGATGACTTTTCAATGTGTAAGTTTTTACCTAAGCCATTGCATTATCAATGTGTCAAGGCTCAAAACTGGACCTATATGTCAACTACTTATGATCTTTCCTAGGAACATGAATCCTAATTTTTGTAGGTTTAGAATTTATCACAAGTCTTCTCTATTGTGGTCGAATTTGTAGAGGTTATCTCAAAATTTATTTAAGGTACCATGGATCTAAATTTATTATGAACTTTCAACACTATAACAAACTTTGGGGCAAATTGTTGATCAATTCTCACTTGGTTAGGGTTATAGATGTTAATGAAAATTTTGTGTGCATGCATGAGAGTTGGGTGCAAATGCACAATGTTGTGTAGCATTAGTGTGATAAATATGGGATAGTGCAAAGCATAGTTTTGAAGATTAGTCTAATTTGACTCGTACCTAATCAAATCAATCAAGTTGATTGTTGGTTGAATGGTTAATTGTTGGTTCAATGGACAGAAGATCTTGCAGGCCCAAATAACAAAGGGAAAAATGGAGCCCATCATGGGGTTCTCTTTGTAATTCTCCACCACTCCTACCTTCCATGCTTCCTCAAACTCCTCTCCAACCTCAATATCAGTGCTAGTAGTAGCATGAGCAACAACACTACACTTAGTAGAACTAGAAGAACATGTTTTCAAAACTGCACGAGAACTACTTCCCTCACGAGTCACTGTGTGCTATACTTGGTCTCGGTAGTTCGCTACCTTCAACTCCTGGTTCAACTACCATATCTTCATTGGAACCAACACCCCGAACTCCACTAGACAATGATTCGCCATTTTGTACTAGTGATTCGCCTTTTGTACTGGTGATTCGCCATGATTTTACAAGATAATATAATCTCGTGAGAGATTCACCAAAAAAATTATATATACATATTATATTATTAATAAAATCGCCTTCCATTTTTCCTATGTATCATGGGGATTCTCGCAATTATTATACATGTAAATTTAGGGGGGTTCTTAAAATTTTCCCTGGTGGAAAACCTAGTCAAACATGAGCCTCATGCTACTTCTCTTGCCCTCACTGAAATATCAAACAGTCATAAACCTCCTTTTGCACTACCTATACCCACAACGGTCCCAAATAGATACAAGCCTCTGGTTTTACCTTCTATCCTCCAGGCCCTCTGTGCAAATCTTGCAAATAATCTGCCTAGATTTGATGGAGAAAATACAAATATCACTGCTAAAAAAACACATGCAAAGTGTTAGGTTCCCGTGATTTAGCAGATTGGTAGAAAAAATGCACAGGGTAACATAAGAACAGTCTTTGGAGTCCTAGGACCTAGCCTTCCTAGACTCAGAGAGGGATCTCTCTATTATATGTGAAGGATGTGGACTTGCTTGTTGCTAGGGTTTGATTTTAGGCTAGTTATTAAGTGTAGGGTTTGTTGTTTGTTTTGGTTGGGTAATATGGTAAAGTAGAATAGGTGGAGTGAGAGGTCTTCAAATCATTGGGCTATGGAGTTAATGAATGTCATGGATATCTCAATAATAAAACCAGATGCATAACAGTGCAAATCTAGCATGGTCAAATGGATCTATAAGGCATGTGTGAAGTGAAATGAACAATAAGTTTGTGAACATAGTAGGTGTATAAGGGTAGTAAAGAATCCTTAAAAAAATACTTTTAAACAAGATAGTCTCAAATACTGATTAACATGAAGAATTAATCAATAGACAGGGAAAACCAGTAACTCTTTGATTCAACTTAGGGAAATAAGCATTCAAGACAAAAATTCCAATGAAATATAGAAGGCGAGAAACTCATTTAACTTCTAGTGATTTCACCGTCAAGGTTTCGAAAACATTCAAGATAACAAATAAATTTAATCAATGAAGAGGGAACACCTAAACATCAATGATCAAGCTAAAAAGAAATTTAAGGCAACTTCTAAAGCATAAACAAAGGGCATGATCAAAACACAGACTCTTTGGCTGAAACCTAGCAAGTAATACTTCAAAGAGAGATTCCAAAACAAAGTTTAAATAGCATCAAATAGGCAGGGTTAACCATAAAACATATTTGAAACTACTGTATTGAACCATTTATGGAATAAAAAAGCATAGATAGATCTAAGGAGCAGCTAAGAATTCCTTTAAAAAATCCAGCAGAGGAAAACATAAAGACAATAGACAACAGGAAGGACCAAGGTGCCCCCAACAACATTTCTTAGCCTATACTATTCTCTTCTACTGCAGCATAGAAGGATGGAAACATAATGAAAACATGAGAAAAAAATAACATGAAAGAGAAGCACTTCACCAATAACCAAGCTTAGGGATCCTGCAAACTATCCACCTTCATCATCAATCCAAGCGATCCATTCAGAAACTCCACACGACCAATTTCTCCTTCAAACTCAAGAAAACCATATATTGCTCTCAAAACTCATCAAATGCCTACCTTTACAATGGAATACTCATGTTATATTTATCTTAGCAAGTGAAGAGGTGGAAACCATAATAGGCTTCTAGAAACCCTAAATTCATCATAAATGTCATTTAGGTGCTTGAAGACCATGCAAGGCCCAAGACACATAATATCTAAGCTAATAAATGAAAGATAACATAACATAATTCCTTAGTCAAATCTGGAGTGATTTTCCCAAGAAAACATTAAAAAATAATTTTTCCATCAATTTGTGTGTTTTGTTGACTTTTTGGCCAAAAACACATAGTGTTGTCCATAAGCGCAGCACCACCTTAAGCAGAAAATAGGTCCTGTTGCAGCCAAGTTTTGAGGGCTTTTCCGATGTTGGATTTTTCTCCATGATGGCTCATTGGAAAGCGTGTTGAGTCCTCTTTCCATATATACGTTTTTTTTTCTGATTGAGCACGTGTAACCTATTCAAAAAGTCTAATCCCCAAGACTACTCTAAGTGCAACGCTAGGTATGAAACGGAGGCAGAATAGTGAAAAATGAGGTGTTTTTTGGCCTTTTGAGGGGTAAAAAATGCACCAATTTCTATAAAATTTGGTGAGAATAACGTGCTATTCATGAAAAATCCAAAAATTTAGAGTTTTCACTCTAAGTATGCCTGAGGGAAAAGCGTAGCGCCAGTGGTGTTGCGCTTATAGGCCTCCAAAATATCAAAAGACAAAAACTTGTCCAAATTCCTTCAAAATTGGTGGAGGTCTCCTTCAAGGGGTTTGAGAGACCTGTAGAGAATATTGTGCCAAAATTCCAAGTCTAACTTGGCCTTTTGCTTCTTTTAGTGCCTGGATCTTGACTTGGGCCTTCTTCAGTTTGGCTCTTGCAATTTGGTTTCTCCGGGCATAATGTTTAGTCATCCTTCTTTGGAGGTCAAGATTCTTGTTGGCTTTCTCTAATTTAGCCTCCAAGTGTATGTTGGCTCTTTCCAACTAAGGCTCCCGATCCTTTTCTATCTCCATGGCCAAAATTTGATCAAGGGGAAGTTGTTCTACTAGGGCTACTTCTTGTTCTTTTTGTTTTGCAAATGCCTTCTTCAATCCCATGGTTCTAGGCCTCCTCCTAGATTTTCCTTCCTCATCCTCACTCTCTTCATAAGTCCCCATGAACTCTTCTAGTTTCACCTATGCCCTTTGGGATTCTTTCTGGGCTTTAATGGCTCTAGCTTTGTAGATAGCAATTCATGCTCCTAGCTTCCTATTTTCCAAGTCAAGGGCATCATTCACACTTTTGTCCCTATTCAAATTGGCTTTGAGGTCTTCAATGAGTGCATTTTTGTTTTGGATGAGAAATATTGAGATCCTTGCCTCCTCCTCCTCATCACTTTCCACTTGAATGATTTCAAAATCCCTTTCTACCTCATGGTCTTCTTCTTCTTCTACCTTTTGTTTGCCCTTGTATAGTGGCTGAGTTGTGGTAGATGGCATGGTCCCTTGCCTCTTGGAGGCAGAAAACAATAGCCTTGGCCCTCTCTGGTATGTGCATGAAAGAGGTGTGATGGTGATTTTATTGGTCTCTTTTTCATGGTTTTGATCCTCATTACGACTATCACCCTTTGCACTTTCCTCACTTTCATTTTTTTCATCACCAATACTACTTTCTTCCTTTTCTTCTGCACTGTCATCATTTTCATTATCACTGAGGGGATGATTATTGTCATGACTGTCATGACAGTTGTCATGAATTTCATGAATATCTTCCTCTTTGATGTCTTGTCCCTTATTATCTTCCTTATCATCTGCCTCTTTGTCACTATGGTTTGTCTCATTGGTATCAGTGTTGCCATTAGTTTATGCACTATCCTTACTATCTTCATTTTTGTCATTGTCCTCTTCTTCATTCTCTAATTTTTTCCTTTTCATCATCAATGCTCATTTCATTTTGACTGTCAAGCTCCTCATATTCCTCACTATCCTCTTCCATATTGTCACTTTTTTTATCTTCATCATTTTCATGTTCACTGCCCTCTTCTTCATCATCATTTCCTTCTTCTTCCTCCTCATCAATTTTTGTCTCTGCCTCATCATTTTCCTCTTCTTCCTCATCATTATTTTCCTCTTCCTCACTGATTTCATCACCTTCATTGTCAGCACTCTGTTCATCATCCTCATTATTTTCTTCACTTTAAGCTAACTCATTTGCAAAATTTCCCTCACTGTCATTACTTTTTCCACTATTTCCACTCTCACCCTCTTCATTTGATGCATCAAGAGAAGGGGAAGAAGGGCGGTTTCCTTGAGGTGAGGGAAATTGTGTAGATGAGGAGGGAAACTTTGGTTGATGAGGAGGTTGTGGGCTTGTGAAGACTTCATGGGCTATGAAAACATCCCAAGGTATGCCCTTATATTCCAACTGATGTAATACCACCATATTGATCAAGGAATGGTGAAATAAACTTTACATTTGTTGTGAAGGATTCCTTCTCCAGAAAACAGAAGACATTTTGTCCATACTTCTATAGAGGTAATAGGGAAAGTTGAGCATCTTGACCCTTGTGAAATGCATGAGGAGTCTGACATGATAGGAGTAGAGCCTCGAGTATCTCCCCTCACAAGTGAAGTACTTCATGATAACCATTATTAAGGGAGCAAATCTCTATTTTAGGTGTGAGAAAGGGAAGATAGCCCTGCAGCCCATTTTGTACCTAGTTTTGACAAATGGCTGATAATAGTTCTTGTCAAATTTGGATTTCTTAAACCAATTTTCACCAAAATAAGGTATACCTGTAGCATTTGAGATGGCATCTATAGATAGTTCAAAATCCACTCATGCTGTTATCACAAAATCTGACCTGATAGGATGCTCATCAAGTAAACCTTGTGTAACTATTTCATACCAATATTTTGGCTGAGGCTTAGCATCCTTAGCCTGAGAGGGCTATCTCAAGGGTTAATGATATGGAATAAAGATATAGGTAGATGGATAACTCTATGAATTAAGTTTTGATTTTGTATATTTGCAGGTTGAAAAGATGAAAGGTTGATTTTGATTGTGCTTTTAGAGAGATCTTGCAGGTGTTCTTTCATTTCTCGATTGGTTTCATCCTCAATCAAATATTCTTGATTTTCGTGATAGTTACTTTGAGCATGAGATTCATGAGTTGCCTCTGATAGATTCTCAGGGTGCCAATTTCTTTTTATAATATGAAATGAATTAAAGCATAAGGGTAGAGACTCTAAATGTGTTGACTCCTTCTTTATTTCAAACTTTTTGATTTCAAGATGGCTGATTGATTCCTTAGAGCACTCCTCTCTATTTCTATTTGCAACTTACATGTAATACTCTCTTAATAATGAAGCACAAGATGTAGGAAAGTAACTATTACCTACTTGACAACCTTATTCATTTTCTTCTTTGCAATCTTTCTCATCATGCATATTTTGTTTGTTGTTCTTGTCTTGTAGTGGCTGAGTTTGTTCTTCCCAAGGAACAAGTATAGGTTTTTTTGAATAAGCAGCACCAACCTCAACCTTGTATTTTTCCTCTTTCCTACCAAGTATATGCATCATTTTGTTGAATGTATATATCAACATCTCTAGTTTTTCCTCTCTGTTTATACTTGGATCCATTTTTGTTTAATCAAAAGGGTCACTGCATCTTTTCAACCAGTCTAGAGTCTTCTACTAGTGGAGTCATTAGGTCTATTGAGAGTTGTGGAGTCGCCAGGTGGAAGATTTGAACTTTTTTGTCCACCATCAACAATACTAGGATTGATTAATGCATTCCTAGGGGATTTTTTGAGAACTAATGGGGTTAGTAGGGCTACTGGACTCTATTGGAGTCGCCAGGTGGATGTTTTTAGTTTTTTTGAGGATATGTATGTTATGGTCCACCACCAATAACTGACAAAAACCAATCTAGGGATGTTTCTTTGGGTTTTCTGAGTTCCTTTATATAGCCCTAAGGTTTGTATGAGTGTCCTATAGTTGAGTCATCATTTTTCTAAGATGGTGAAATGACCAGATTCTACTCTTTGGCTAACAGTTTGAGTTCTCTATGATTTGATAAGTGTTTCTGAAGTTCTAAGGAGTGCTTAGATTGTCACTAATTTTAGAAAGCCTCTCACCTAGATTTCCAATTATGTTAGGCTATGATTTGGTGATAAATCAATATATGTTGTGTACAAGGGTTTCTGAAGTCTTAAGGGATACTTATGTGGTTATTAACTCAGAAGGTCCCATTGTGATACCCAGAATGTTAGGTTCTTGTGATTTAGAAGATTGGTAGACCAAATGCACAGGGTAACATAATACCAGTCTTTGGAGTCCTAGGACCTAGCCTTTCTGGACTCAGAGAGGGCTCTCTCTATTATATGCGAAGGATGTGTACTTGTTTGCTGTTAGGGTTTGATTTTAGGCTAGTTGTCAAGTGTAGGGTTTTTTGTTTGTTTTGGTTGGGTAAGATGGTAAAGTAGAATAGGTGGAGTGAGAGGTCTTCAAATCATTGGGTTATGGAGTCAATGAAAGTCATGGATATCTCAATAATGAAACCGGATGCATAAAATGGAAAATATAGCATGGTCAAATGGATCTATAAGGCATGTGTGAAGCGAAATGAACAATACGTTTGTGAACATAGTAGGTGTATAAGGGCAGTAAAGAATCCTTAAAAAAATACTTTTAAACAAGATAGTCTCAAATACTTATTAACATGAAGAATTAATCAATAGATAGGGCAAACCAGTAACTTTTTTATTCAACTTAGGGAAATAAGAATTCAAGATAAACATTCCATTGAAATATAGAAGGCGAGAAACTCATTTAACTTCTAGTGATTTCACCTTCAAGGTTTCAAAAACATTCAAGATAAAAAATAAATTTAATCAATGTAGAGGGAACACCTAAACATCAATGATCAAGCTACAAAGAACTTTAAGGAAACTTCTCAAGCATAAAAAATGGGCATGATCAAAACATGGCCTCTTTGGCTAAAACCTAACAAGTAATACTTCAAAGAGAGATTCCAAAAAAGAGTTTAAATATCATAAAATAGGCAGGGCTAACCATAAAACATATTTGAAACTACTGTATTGAACCATCTGTGGAATAAAAAAGCATATATAGATCTAAGGAGCAGCTAAGAAGTCCTTAAAAAAATCTAGTAGAGGAAAACAAAAAGACAATAGACACCAGGAATGACCAAGTTGCCTCCAACAACATTTCTTAGCCTATACTCTTTTGTTCTACTGCAGCATAGAAGGATGGAAACATAATGAAAACATGAGAAAAAAATAACATGAAAGAGAAGCACTTCACAAATAACCAAGATCAGGGATCCTGCAAGCTATCCACCTTCATCATCAATCAAATCAATCCATTCAGAAACTCCACACGACCAATTTCTCCTTCAAACTCAAGAAAACCATATATTGCTCTCAAAGCTCATAAAATGCCTACCTTTACAATGAAATACTCATGCTCTATTTATCTTAGCAAGTGAGGAGGTGGAAACCATAAGAGGCTTCTAGAAACCCTAAATTCATCATAAATGTCATTTATGTGCTTGAAGACCATGCAAGGCCCAAGACACATAATATATAAGCTAATAAATGAAAGATAAAATAACATAACTCCTCAATCAAATATGGAGTTATTTTCCCAAGAAAACATTAGAAAATAATTTTGCCATCAATTTGTGTGTTTTTTTGACTTTTTGGCCAAAAACACACAGTGTTGTCCATAAGCGCAGCACCACCTTAGGCAGAAAATAGGTCCTGTTGCAGCCAAGTTTTGAGGACCTTCTCGATGTTGGTTTTTTCTCCGTGATGGCTCGTTGGAACACTTTCTGAGTATTATTTCTAGTTATACTTTTGGTTTTATTATTGGGAACATGTAACATGTACAAAAAGTATAATCCCCAAGACTACTCTGAGCACACCACTAGGCCTGAAAAGGAGGCAGAATAGTGAAAAATGAGGTGTTTTTTGGCCTTTTGAGGGGTAAAAAATGCTCCAATTGCTCTGAAATTTGGTGAGCATAATGTGATAGTCATGAAAAATCCAAAAATGTAGAGTTTTCCCTCTGAGGATTCCTGAGGGAAAAGCGTAGCGCCAGTGGTGCTGCATTTATAGGCCTCCAAAATCTCAAAAAACAAAAAGTTGTCCAAATTCCTTCAAAATTAGTGGAGGTCTCCTTCAAGGGGTTTGAGAGACTTGTAGAGAATATTGTGCCAAAATTCCAAGTATAGCTTGGAATTTTGCTTCTTTTAGTGCCTGGATCTTGACTTGGGCCTTCTTTAGTTTGGCTCTTGCAATTTGGTTTCTCCGGGCATAATGTTTAGTCATCCTTCTTTAGAGGTCAAGATTCTTGTTGGCTTTCTCTAATTTAGCCTCCAAGTGTATGTTGGCTCTTTCCAACCAAGGCTCCTGATCCTTTGCTATCTCCATGGCCAAAATCTGATCAAGGGGAAGTTGTTCTTCTAGGGCTGCTTCTTGTTTTTCTAATGCCTTCTTCAATCCCATGGTTCTAGGCCTCCTCCTAGATTTTCCTTCCTCATCCTCACTCTCTTCATAAGTGCCCATGAACTCTTCTAGTTTCACTTGTGCCCTTTGGGCTTCTTTCTGGGTTTTAATGGCTCTTGCTTCGTAGATAGCAATTCGTGCTCCTAGCTGCCTGTTTTCCAAGTCAAGGGCATCATTCACACTTTTGGCCCTATTCAAATTGGCTTGGAGGTCTTTAATGAGTGCATTTTTGTTTTGGATGAGAAAGTTTGAGATCCTTGCCTTCTCCTCCTCATCACTGTCCACTTGAATGAATTCAAAATCCCTTTCTACCTCATGATCCTCTTCTTCTACTACCTTTTGTTTTCCCTTGTCTAGTGGCTGAGTTGTGGTAGATGGCATCATACCTTGCCTCTTGGAGGCAGAAAACACTAGCCTTGGTCCTCTATGGTATGTGCATGAAAGAGGTGTGATGGTGATTTTATTGGTCTCTTTGTCATGGTTGTGATCCTCATTACGACTATCACCCTTTTCACTTTCCTCATTTTCATTTTGTTCATAACCAGGACTGCTTTCTTCATTTTCTTTTGCACTATCATCATTTTCATTATCACTGCGGGGTTGATTGTTGTCATGACTATCATGACTATTTTCCTCTTTGTTGTCTTGTCCCTCACTGTATTCCTTATCATCTGCCTCTTTGTCACTATGGTTTGTCTCATTGGTATCAATGTTGCCTTTATTTTTTCACTGTCCTTACTATCTTCATTTTTGTCATTGTCCTCTTCTTCATTCTCTATTTCTACCTTTTCATCATCAATGCTCATTTCATTTTGAATGTCAAGCTCCTCCTCTTCCTCACTATCCTCTTCCATATTGTCACTATTTTTTATCTTAATCACTGTCATGTTCACTACCCTCTTCTTCATCATCATTTCCTTCTTCTTCTTCCTCATCAATTTATGTCTCTTCGTCATCATTTTCGTCTTCTTCCTCATCATTATTTTCCTCTTCCTCACTGATTTCATTACCTTCATTGTCAGCACTCTGTTCATCATCCTCACTCTTTTATTCACTTTGGGCTGACTCACTTGTACCATTACCCTCATTGTCATTACTTTGTCCATTATTTCCACTCTCATCCTCTTCATTTGATGCATCAAGAGAAGGGGAAGAAGGGAGGTTTCCTTGAGGTGAGGGAACTTGTGTAGATGAGGAGGGAAAGTTTGGTTGATGAGGAGGCTATGGGCTTGTGAAGACTTCATGGGCTATGAACATATCCCAAGGTATTCCCTTATATTCCAACTGATGTAATACCACCATCTTGATCAAATAATGGTGAAATAAACTATGCATTTTTTGTGAAGGATTCCTTCTCCAAACAACATAAGACATTTTGTCCATACTTCTATAGAGGTAATAGGGCAAGTTGAGCATCTTGACCCTTGTGAAATGCATGAGTATGACATGGTAGGAGTAGAGCCTGGAGTATCTCCCCTCATAGGTGAAGTACTTCATGATAACCATCATTAAGGGAGAAAATATCTATTTTAGGTGTGAGAAAGGGAAGATAGCCCTGCAGCCCATTCTGTACCTAGTTTTGACAAATGGTTGATAATATTTCTTTTCCAATTTGGCTTTCTTAAACCACTTTTCACCAATATCAGGTATACCTATAGCATTTGAGATGGCATCTATAGATATTTCAAAATCCACTCCTACTATTATCACAAAATCTGACCTGATAGGCTGCTCATCAAGTAGACCTTGTGTAACTGTTTCATACCAATCTTTTGGTTGAGGCTTAGCCTCCTCAGCCTAAGAGGGATATCTCAAGGTTAATGATATGGAATAAATATATAGATATATGTATAACTCTATGAATCAATTTTTTATTTTGTATATTTGCAGGTTGAAAAGATGAAGGCTAATACTACCACTGGGCTTATGGAGTCAACAAGTCAGTAGTTTCAGTGGCAAGGTTCCTTGACATGGAAGCTGAGGCAAATAGGGGTTTTTAACAAAGACAATTCACTCAATAACATAGGTCAACACAGTCATTCCATTACTAAAGGAATTCATAGAATAGAGTTATGAATTCTGATTAATAGCAATGAAATCTACTGCTAGTGGTCCAAACACAATTTACTCATAAAACACAGAAAAAACACAGTCATCTCATTACTAAAGGAAGTCGGAGCATAGGGTTATGAATTCTAAGTAATAGAAATGAGTTCTAATACAAGTATTTAAACATAAAATGTAGATAAAGAAAACATTAAAACCCCATGAGAAACTCAGATCTGTCAAGAGGAAAACCTCTCTGCATTACTTATCACAGTCCATTACATGAAGCAGCAGTTTTTCCAAAAAGTCTCCAACCCTTTGCTAATTCGACCTCTTGGCCTTTAATAGACCATTTAAAATATAGGATAACCTTATCCTCCACTAGATACCTCTAAATCCTACTGTTTGACACCTTTTCTAACCATAAACATGGTCTTTATTACAAAATGACAGCTGCAAACCTAATGAGCAATCCTATTTCAAATAGGACTAAAACTCTTTAAATTAATTCCTAACAACCTTATCTAAACTTAAAAACATCAAATGACACTTGTTATCTTCATGAAGTCGAATTATGATGATGAGCTCCAACTTTTTGTGACCATGAGGGTGACGATGTTGTTCTCCTGAAACCTAGGAAATTGTCTCCCTGTTTTTTAGGCCTTTGATTTTTTTGACTCCTTGGGACATTATGAACCTTTAATGAACCATGATTTAGATGCCATTTGATGAAAATAAATAAGCCATATGTATTTAATCATCTCCCTATTCCAGTTTTGCAACATTTTCTTCGAATTATCCAAAAAAAAAAATGAAAACAGAGCTGCGCTACGAAAGCAGCACAGTTTCATAGCGCTTTTCGTAGCGCATTTTAATTTATCCATTTCTCACACCTCCTAATTTATTTAAAGAAATAGAGAGAGATTTTTTTATTTAGTTCTGTTAGGAATAAAAACCTCTTTAATTTTTCCAAAAATCATTTTCAGTTGCTCAGGAACATCCTTGGAAGTTGACTACTCAAACCAGAAAACGGAGTTTTTTGTTTTTTTATGACTTTCAGCAGTTTTTTCCAGATTTCTTCAAAATGAAAAAAAAATGTGCCAAAACTTATAAAACCACTAGTTTCATCAAAACAATAGATCATATTAACTAAACACACAATTTTCATGAGGCTCATTCTTAGTTTTCCATTTGATTTATCTTTTGACCTTTTAATGATTTGTTGTTCTGCACCTTTGTTTTTTTAAGCTCATCCTGAGTCAATTTTAGCTGTAGTTCCAAATATTTCATTTTGCTTCTTAGCTTCCTATTTCTTGCCCTCAAATGAGTGTTGATCACTCTAACAAACCTTGCCTCTTTAATAGCTAGAACTGTCCATGCATAGAACTGCTAGGCACTACTTGGGATCTCTGACTTAGCAATTGTTTGACCTTCCTAAATAGCCTTCAACCTCTTGAATTTTGTCTTTTCAATGCTGTGATGTCTTGCCCTCTTTATCATAATTTCCATTTCTTTATTTTCTAGTTTCAACCTTTCTTCCAACATCTGACACTCTGACATGTGTTCTTTTCCCTTCTCTACCTTGTTGACTGCATGCTCTACTATAGGAGATGAGAGATCAATCACCTTTTCAGGGGCCTTAGCTACTTTAATAGTTACTTGGTTATCATTATTGCTTCCTTGGAGTTTATGTTCATGTCTGGTTAGAGGTTTCCTAGCTTGGAAGACAAAATCTGCATTCTCACCTTCAAAATCCAATTTCTTTGCTGATTTGATTTTTTTCTATTTAGGATCATTCACTTCAATGAAATTTGCTTACAAAATGGGTGATTCTTCTATATCAATTGCATGAAGTATATCATCGAAGTTTCCTTTCATCACTGGGATATAATCTATCACTGAAACAATTGCTTTTCCCTTTGATGTTGTTGCTCGGCTTCGTGTCTTTCTCAGATTTCCTTTTAGCAATTGGTTTCTATTTTGCCTCTTTGACACTCTTTGACTTATGTTTTTTTACTTCTTTCATCCAAGATTGTCTTGATTACCCTTTAATACATCCTCCCTAGAAATTTCAGTTCTTGATTCATCTTTTTACATTTCAAAACATAATGAAAAAGAGCAAGAAAAGCTGCTACAACAGTTTCGTAGCGCTTTTCTGCTTTTTTACACTAAATGCGCTACGAAACTGCTGAGTATGCAGTTTTGTCAAAAAATTTACCAAGTGAAAGTATTATTCCCCCAAAACCTCAAAATATTTCTTATATCATCATAAAAAAACCATAGAAACCATATAATAACTTCAATTTAGCTTTTTTGAGGCATTTCTTCTTCATTTGCAATAGGTTGGCCTATTGGTTTTTCCTGTTTTTCCTGAAAAATAGGTCTTGGGACAGAGCCTATATCTCCTACTCCATGATGTATTTTCCAAAACTGAAGGAGGTTTTTGTAGGCCACTGTGTCTTTAATAAAAAATCTCTTGGTTTTTTGAAACACATCTCCTCCTATCCAAAAACTGCATTTGCAAAACATGTGTAAAACAAGAAAACTTTGTTTCTAAAAATAGGGCTTCAATGAAATCCTTGTATCTCCCAACTGATAACACCTGTGAGAAATTTGAGAGAAGCGTTTGTAGCTGGGGCTGGGATGAAGACAAAATTCTTTCATAATTCCAGAATACTTTTCCATTTGGCCAGAAACTGAACTTGAAGTTGACTGCTAAAAAGTCATGTACAAGACAATTTAGTAACAACAGTTTCATAGCTCATTTTAATTTATCAATTTCTCCAACCTCCTAATGAATTTAAAGAAAATGAGAGAGGTTTTTATAGTTAGATATGGAGTTCTAAAATTCATTTTCAGTTGCTTAGAAAACGCCTTGGAAAATGACAGGTACAAAACCACTTTTTCGTAGCGCGTGTAGTGTATTTTCTGCATTTTGCGCTACGAAAGTAGCAGCGCTTTCATAGCGCAAATCCTATTTTTTGAACTAGCGGCGCTACGAAACGGAGGATTCTTGGATAATTGCAGAAATTTAATCTGAAACCTTATGGATTGACCCCTAGATGGAAAATGTCAATATTTAATCATGGAATGGACCTATAAAGACTTTATTTGAATCCAATAATGACCTTTAAACTTACAAAAACTCTAACATACCCTTAACCAAATCCCAAAATGAATTTCAAACCCATTTTAGACCATGATAAAAAACAGAGTTGACACAATGATGTTTTGATTTTTTTTTTTTTTTGGATGATAACACCTGCAAGGCTTCATTGTTTGTTGTGCAGATTGAGGATAAAAAGCCTTGTAAGCTCTGGGTGGCTTTGTACTTGTTTGACCTTCTCAAAAAATTGAAAACATCCCACATTTTGGAAACATGAGAGGATCATGGGAGATGAGGTGATAGCCACTGTCCTCTGGGGTTCAAATCTGTTCACTTTTCCTCCCTTGTGATTTGGCCTCATAGGCCCTTGGACTCTTTCACTACTGCTACTTTCTTCTGCCCCTGACATGGTGATGGGAGTTGTTTGTGGACAAAATAGGGTTTGGAGGAGAAAAATGAAAATGGTGGTGAGGGCGAGTTCTGTGAATGAGTGATGTGGAGGTTAGGTTTAGGACATGAGTGTTTGAATTTTGAAAGAGGGCTTATTTTGAGATGATTTGTGATTGCCCTAGTTTACTCCACTTCAAATGACCATTAATTTGTTCAAGGAGGCAAAAAACAGAGATTTAGTATGCATTTAAGACCTAGGGTTTTCACAACTATGGTTTAATCATTCCATAGCCACCAAATGACTAAAAATATTTGAGAAGAGGAGACAATGGGTGTTACACAGTAATTTTTCAATGTCCCTGCAATCCCCCATCCCACACATTGGAGGGCTTATTCCGTGACCTGTGAGCAGTGACATGACCTGAAACCACTTTCATGGCATCCCCCTGAACAAGGACATTCATTCCCCTGAAGACAATTCCTTGTGAAAAACCCTAAAAATAGCCTTTTTGGCCTTGGCGCGACTACTCAGTGTCATACCTGCGCCAATGGGGGAAATCCTCCAAAGAGGGCATGCCAACTGGTGCACTGTCTCAGTGTTGTACTCGTGCTAGGCTTATTAAGGAGTGTTTTTTAAAAATAAATGGCGGAAGATTGACTCCAACCAATTCCTGAACTGGTCTCTAAATTGAGTTTGGAGGTTGGCTCTGGATCTCCATGTAGAGGAAGTGGTTTTCCACCTCTCATGGAAGCTTCCTTGAGGATAGGGTCAATCCCATGATTGTAGGGATCCCAACTCCCCTTCCACCATCCATATAAGCTTGCCATTTTCCTTTGCAAGCTAGTCTCCAAGAACCTTCATAGCGTAAAGAATGCTGCAAGAGCCTTGATAGTCCTCATAGAGCCAAATCAGTAGCAAGGAGATTGACGATCGAAGAGAGAGGCTTGTCTTATTCCTGACAAGCTTTACCGAGACGTATTCTGCTGACAACCTACCAAAGGAAGATTCATCGTCAGAGTCAGGTTGTATTTTCCTTTGTATGAATTAATGATAAGCGACTTTGGTTATGGTTCCAATCGGATTGTTCATTATGATCATGAGTTGTGTCTTCTCTGACTGATACATAATTGCATATATTGGGTTTTACGCTGGTGTTTGTCGCGTTTATTGCGTGTGCAGGTGTTCCATCATGGCAAGCGTGAGGATTGTGATCTGCCAAAGCAAGGGAACGGGAGTGCTATCTCCTCTACAAACAACAGCGTTGGATTCAAGGTAAGCCTTCTTCGCCATTTTGTTTATTGCAATTAGGAACTTGCACCTTAGCGTGATACAATTTTTGCTAGACCTGATCTGGGCTAGTAGGGATTGCCTCTATCCGCAGAGGGGATTTACCTCTACAACAAATTGGCAACTCCACTGGGGAATGTTGATTTGGAGTATTGTCTTGTCTTTTCGGTTGATTCTTGACTTTGCTTGCTTGATCAGCTCTTTTGGCTGGCTCTTTCTGTGTGTTTGGCTTTTGTTTAGCTTTAACATCACTAGTTTGTTCCTTGGATTGCTCTTTTTTATTTTTCCTTAGTAAACTTGACTGGCGCACTTATTAGCCTGACAGTCGCTCCCATTGGTGCATGTTGCCAGTGTATTGCCCATGCCAATCTTGTTCTGGCGCTAGATTCCGCCTTACAGTCGCGCCAATCCTGTAAGGTGCTAGGGTTTACTCTGTTTTGAGCTTTTTGAGCTTGACCTGTGTGTTTGGTTTCATTTTTACGATTGCTTGAGTGTTCTAGAGCCTTGTTTGACTAACTGTGACCTTCATCCTTTGGTATTTTGCCCGTTTCTATCGATTTTACATTCTAGCCCTGGGGCATCTAGGTGCTATAGTGTGTCGAGCCTCCTGTGGGAGTTTTTGGTTTCTATCTGTTCAGTCAACCTTGTGATTGCTTCTCTGCATTCATTTGGTGGTTTCCTATCATTTCGTTGCACTATTTGAGTGATTGGTTTCTTCTTCATTTGAATTTCGCTTTGTCTCTCTTTGAGCCTAGATTACATGGTTCATTTGAGTCTTTGGGATTCTCTTGGTTTGGAGGGATTGTTTTGACAATTTGAGGTCTGATTGTGTGTTTGTGTTGAGTGAAATTTGCTTGTTTTTACTCCTTTGCTATCGCTTCTCAAATTGTTCTTTTCATTAGTTTTCATTTTTTTTAGTGCACTTTGCTCTTAAACATTGAAAATAAAAAAAAATCTCTTTTGCTTTTGATTAGTTAGTGTGAATTAAATCTTTTCTGTGTTATTAGTGATTAGTGACTTTGAAAGAAAAGCTTTTAGTTTCCATTAGCTACATTAGAGACATTACTGGTTGTTGTCTGATCATTTTGTTATTGTGTGAAAAGCTCTTAACTCTCTTGTAATTAGCTTTCATCGAATGAAATGATATACTGTGGCATGTAGTGTGCATTTAGGAGATTTTGAGACATAACACTCGCTATGGCCTGAAAATTGAAACATAATTGAAGATAAACATTAAAATTTATTCAATTTACACTAAGGCAGCATTGGAACATTAACGAAATATTTAGAGGTCTAGGCTAGAGACGTGTTCCAGCGTCTTTAAACCTAGTAGTTGTCGTTCGCCTCTTGGCTTTAGACAACACTAGTACGGACTTGTGCTCCCCGTACCGTCGCGTATATAAAGGGAGACGCCACTAGGTTTCTATCCTTTATCCATAGGAAGCCGAGTTTTCCGCCCTATACCTGTGATACACCGGACACAGCATTTGGGGAGATTGCCTGCATGTATGTTAAGTCCTTGGTTGATTTCTCCTTCATTTTGAAACTAAGGTGTATATTGCAGTTCACTGTTATTTGGTACACCCTTTGCCTAGAATTCCTGAGAAGTCATTTTGATCTTATCTGAATCCTTAAATTTGAAAATATCACCAAGCACTTGTCCTTTCACGCTTGCTTCAAAACTGAGAGAGATAGAGTCATCTTTCATCCGTTTCTCAACTCTTAAAACATGAAACGGTGAAGTTTATAAGTTTCAATGTCGTAAAATAAATCACCCGAGATCACACGCCCTGTTAGATCTTGCTTGGCAGTTTGATTGTGTGCCTTGATTCGTTTTAGCCCGTGTGTTGTGTTTGATCTTTTCCTTTTGTCATTATTGTCACAGTGGCGGAATCCTCAATTTCATCTACTGGTAGTCCATATACGGATGATTCATCATAGGTTTCTCAATACTCTTCTGAACATCAGCAGCCCATCATTTCCGAGTTTCCCGACGGGGGACCAGTTCTATCTGAGCTTCCCTTTGGAGGACCAGTTGAGTTCAATTGGCCCTTATCCGACCCTTGGTCTGGATTTGGAGTAGGGGAACATTTCCCTCCTCTTACATCGAGTTTTCCTTTTCTAGCTGCTGTTATTCCTCCTAGTCCTCGCCGTCTATTATGAGATCTAGTGGCAGGTTCAGATATGGGTGCATCCAGCCATTCTCCTAGTGAGGAAATCCCCACGCCTGGTGAAGATTACCAGTTTTTCCCAGAAGAAAACCTCGAGTTATCTGTCATGTCTTCGCCTAGTCCCTCACTTCCAGCGGGATATAGATCTTTGAGTCATATCATGACCGTCGTTGCCTCTATGGGGATATCAACTCCCTTTACGAGGCCAGTTATTCCTTCATTGGGGATGTCTCCAAGGAAACCCATCACGTCATCCCCTCAGGTCACTTGTGTACCTGTCAGGCCCACTATTTGTGTGGCTGCATCTACACCTGCTGTTATCACTCAGTCCGTAAGGGTTGTGTCGCTTCCCAAAGACATCTATATAGCATCTGCTATGCCGGAGAGCATCTCTCGTGAGGAGTATCGATTGTCCTTACAACAATCGAACCCCGAGGTCGGACAATCCTCTTAAGATCCCAACCGCTCGTATTTTTCGCATTATGCACAGGACGGTACACCCGTTTATGTTTTTCCATATCAGTACGATGAGTACGGGAATCCTTTATGTTTACCCGCTCCAGAGGCTCACCTTCATGCTCAGGGTTTTCCGTCTAACCAGGCTGGGCAATCTTATAACCCGCAAGGACAACCTTTTCAAGGCCAACCTTTGGGCCTGCCTGACTATCCTTATGACTCGCAAGGACAACCCTTATAGGGCTACCCTTCAGGCCAGCAGGGGCCATTATATGGTCTGTAAGGACAGTATTACAACCCTTCAGGTCAACCTATGTAGCCTCTCCCTGGAGTCCAACCTGGCCAACCTCAGGGACTCACAGGTCAACCGGGGTACCAACCAGGGTTGGTATATGGTCCTGGGGGGCAAGTACAACCTTCCCAACCCATGCAACCTCAGTATCCTATTGGTCAAAATGTTGCACATCAGCCAGGGTCATCTTATGGTCCTGCTGCAGGACAAACCGGTTACCAGCCACCACCTGGCTCCATTCCACCACCAGGCCAACCGACCCATCCGGCACAACCTGGTGTTCCACAACAGCCAGGTCAACCTGCACAACCGGCACAACCTGTTCACCCGGGGCAACCTGTTCAACCAGGTTAGCCCGTCCATCCAGGTCAGCCTATCCAACCAGGCCAGCCTGCACATCTTGTCAACCCTGCTCAACAGCCGATTTACTCAATGTCACAACCAAATCAACCGATGCACCCTAATTATCAGGCTCAGCAGGGTCCCAGCTACCAGTAGCCCGCTCAACCCCAAGGAAGTTACTATTCTCAAGGTCCATCTCGACCGAATTATAACCCGCCCCAAGGTTCCCATTATTACACTCAACAACCCGCCCACACCTATACTCAGCAGCCAAATCCGCAAACTGCTCAAACGAGGTTGACATATAATCGAGGTTCATACTCTGGTTATCAACCCCCGTACACTAGTTACCAGTAGCCATATCAGACTGGTTATATGCCCTATACCCCCTATGGTGAGAATCCTCCAGGACAGAACCCATGGGGGCAAGGATACACTCAACCAGCATGGAGTATAGGTACAGGTCCTTATCGAGGGCCTGGTATGCCTTTTAATCTGCAGTTGCCATTCTTGGCTACCTCGGAGTTACCAGACGTTTCTAAATTAACCAATGATCCGATTCTTCATAATCCTTATTGGCCCCTGGTTCTGACCAAGGTACCCGACGACTGCCCTAAGTTTGAAGGTAAAGCTGGAGAGGACCCCCAAGCTCATGTAATGACCTACCATCTGTGGTGTTCGTCTAATTCTGGGGTCGATGATTCAATTCATCTACGTCTCTTCCAGCACACTCTTACCGGTGTTGCCGCTAAGTTGTATATCGAATTACCCCGTGGCATCTTTCAAGATTTCCACACTTTAGCAATGGATTTTCTGACTCACTTTCAGTTACCAGTTCACTATGAAGCCAGGATGCATCTCCTGACTTCGTTGAAGCAGGATAAAGCCACCCACGTATCCGATCACATTCATGAGGGGCGACGTCGTCGTAGACTGATCAAGTTTGATATACCTAATCAACTACTAACTCATTGGTTCACCACCTCCTTCGTTAGCAAAATCACCCAAGATATTGCTATGGGGGCGTGTGTGACTGAAGAACAAGCCATAGTGCATGCCCAGTATCTTGATCTGGTATACTCTCAATCCGACACGCTTTATGATATTTTGACTGATGCTCCATGCTCGAGAACCTATAAAGCTCCACCTACCCCAGCAGTGGATGGTGTTATTGGTTCCGTGTCTCAAAATTCTCGAAAGTCTTCAAATAGGAAGCAGAAGTCCAATTCTTCCAATAATTCTGCTCTCCCCGCTCCTCCAGATTCTGGGAAAACTGCAGAGGTCAACGCCATTCAGGATAATCCTACGGAAAAGGCCTCCAAAGGAAAGAAGAAGGGCAAAGGAAAATCCAAACCCGACGCCACTAAACTAGAGTCTTCTAAACCTCGTACTGATGATGGTTCTCAATGTAAACTGAAGTACCCCTGCCTTATTTGTGAAGAAGATCATTATACCAAGGATTGTCACCGACGATCTGAAATTAGTCAACTTCTCAAAGGCTCCAAAGGGACTTCGGCAGTTCTCAAAGAACCGTTCCCGTCTCAGCAGACCCAAATGGTTGAACAGCCTTCACCATCTGCACCATTTGGGTCCTAGGTCTTTATAATGAATGGTGTTGCACCTGTCTCAATTGCTACGCGCTCGAAGGATTATGCCGGATCGTGTCAGGTAGCTGGGAAGGAAGTTGTGGATGGCCCACCTCCTCCTCCTGTCTCCAGTCCTTTGGAAATTGAGAATCCTACTGCTGAACCTGTGGTGAGGCAACCCTCTAAAGGTGTTCTACGAAGATCTTCCTATAATCCAAATTCCCGTGCCGCTCAGCACTACAGTATTGTTGAGGATTCGGCACAGGCGCCTTCTTCTATGTCCACATTGGAAGTCCTTCAAAGTTTCCCTTCACAATGAAAAGCTCTGTTGTCTGCGATTGGTGGAATCGATCCCACTGATTCTAGTCTTCTCACCTTCAACCTAGAAAACTTTACCCCCCGACTTCCGTATCAAATTGCTCTTGTGATCCAAGTCGGGATCAACGGCCTCAAAATCCATAGGGCCATTGTGGATGAAGGTGCTTCTACCTGTGTCATGTCATCTGCCTACTAGAAGGCCATTGGCTCTCCGGCTCTTTCATCATCTCCCAACGCCTTAGAGGCATTTGATGGTCGAGAATCAAAACCCTTGGGTGTTCTCGAGATTTTGCCGATTACATTACAAGGGAAGACAGTTAACGCAGAAGTAGAAGTGGTTGACGCCAAGCTTAACTAAAACCTGCTTCTCGGCCGTAGTTGGACTCACGCAATGCTATGCATGCCATCCACCCTCTTCCGACATCTTAAGTTCCCACATGAGGGAAAAATTGTTACTGTGGATCAATTGTCTTTCTTCACCTCCACCTCTGAGAACAACGTTCCTTACGTGGATCATATCCTCAATCCCCCTGATAGTGTAGGACTCGGTCTCTTCAAGGACCCCGTCCTCATGGGTATTTTTCCCGCGCCACCACCGCACACCATTCAAGTTAATATGATCTCTAGGTCTGACAACCCATGGTTCATCCCTTTGCCTGAATAGGTGACTGATTTTAGAGAATCGATGCCCTTAACTCCAGTAGAGATTAATTACTGTGAAATTGTCGCCGCATCCAATCCTCCTCCTCCTCAACATGCTCCTTCAAGCATGGCTTTAGATATCTATTCCCAATCCCCCTGGCTCGGCAAGGCTGACTCGACTGATCCTCTTAAAGAGATTTTCCCCTGTGACGAAGCCATTGTTGAAACAATGTCTCTTGAGGAGCTGCCTTGGAGCGATGGACATCATCGTTCCTCCTTCATGCCCAGCCTGGGGGAAATGTCCGATTGTCTAGAGCGTTTTTCATCTTAGGTTCCTACTCCCCCTCTCCAGATGCCTATATTGACTCATGAGGTCCTTTCAGAAGGAAACCTGAGAAACATTACTCAAACCACTCTGATCGACATCTCCGTCAAACCGGGGATAGTTGAGAACATACATGTGGGAGTAACTTGTTCTCCTGATGAGATACAAGTTTACACTGATATTTTTAGTGAATTCAGAGACGTGTTTGCTTGGTCCTATGAGGAAATGCCTGGGATTGATACCAGCATAGTAGTGCACGAGATTCCTACCTATCCCGGTGCGAAACCTGTGCACCAACACCTACGCCCAGTGCATCCTCGCAAAGCCACTGCCATTAAAGCAGAAGTTGAAATTTTTTTGAACGCGGGCTTCATTTACCCGATTCCCCTCACAGAATGGGTCTCAAATATTGTCCCTGTAGACAAAAAACAAGGTACTATAAGAGTCTGTGTTGATTACCGTGATATTAATCGGGCCTGTCCTAAGGACAACTACCCCACTCTCTTCATAGATCAAATCATTGATGAATGTGCTGGGAGTGAGATTTATTCCCTAATGGACGACTTTTCCGGGTACAATCAAATAAATATTTTACCTCCCGATCAACACAATACTGTATTCATCTATCCCTGGGGTACCTTTGCTTATAAAAAGCTCCCGTTCGACTTGAAGAATGCTGGAGCTACTTTCCAACATGCTATGTCTTATGCATTCCATGACATACACCATATCGTTCAGCCTTATCTGGATGATCTGCCATCTCACTCAGCTCAGCGAGAGGACCATCCTGAACACCTCCGCCAGATTTTCCTTCGTTGTAGACGCTATAATATCCGTCTTAACCCTCATAAATGTGTCTTTTGCGTGGATTCTGGCTGTCTTTTGGGGTTCATAGTCTCCAAGGATGGGATTCGCCTCGACTCTAAAGGTCGAGGCTATTTTCAATCTCCCATCACCCTCCTCGTTACATCAATTACAGAGTCTGTAGGGAAAAGCTAATTTCCTTCGACGCTTCATCCTGAACTACGCGGAAGTGGCCAAAGGATTCACGCGTATTTTAAAGAAAAATGTTCCCTTTCATTGGGATGAGATTGCTCAATGATCCTTTGAGAAGCTTAAGACGTTACTTGTTAATGCTCCGTTGCTTCGTCCTCCAAACTATCACCGTGATTTCACTCTATACTTGGCCGCCGCGTTTAGCACCATAGCTATGGTTCTGGTGCAGGATGACGATGATGGCAATGAACACGTTGTTTATTATCTATCACAGAATCTTCTCAACATAGAAACCCATTATGCTCATGTTGAGAAACTGGCATTAGCCACAGTGCAAGTTGTGCAGCATTTTCGCCACTACATCTTGTTGCGTACAGTAACTGTGGTTTCAGATTACAACCCCATGACATATATTCTATCTTGACAATTACTAGGGGGGAAATACTCCAAATGGATCATTATCCTTCAAAATTTCGAATTAGAGTTTACCATTGCTAAGTCGACCAAATCACTGGTTTTTGCGGATCTCATTTGCTCCCTCCCGACAGACTCCACCCCATCTCACTCTGAGGAACATATCCCGGACGAAACCCTCTTCCTTATCAGTACTCGCGATCCATGGTACGGCGACATTATTCTGTATCTTCAAACGTCAACGTTCCGATCAGAGTTGACCAAAGATGTCCGATGTCGGATTCGGCATCAGTCTCAACCCTACCGCATTATAGGAGATACCTTATACCGGGTTGGAATAGATTTGGTGCTTCGTCGGTGCTTGACCCTAGAAGAGGTTGAAAGAGTCTTGAATGACTGTCATAGTGGCGCCTGTGGCGGTCACATGTCTGGATATGCCACCGCCCAGAAAATTTTACGTGCGGGCTACTTCTGGCCGTCGATATTCAAAGATTGTATTGTTGTAGTCCGAAAATGTCATGCGTGCCAGGTTTTTCAGCGCAAGATGTCCGCGCCACCTCTCCCTCTGCACCCTGTCATTACCATCGGCCCTTTTGCAAAATGGGGCATAGATTTTATGTCGTGTAACCCTCATTCGGCCGGGGGGCATGAATATATAATCGTCGATGTCGACTACTTTACTAAGTGGGCCGAAGCGATGCCTACACTAGCTGTCGATGGTAAGAAAGCTGCCCAGTTTATTTTCAACCACATTATTGCACGTTTCGGGGTCCTTCAGGCCATTGTTACCGATCATGGCACTCATTTTTGAGATTATATGATGGCCGAGCTAACATCAAGATTTGGCTTGCAACATGATAGTTCAATGCCATATTACCCCCAGGAAAATGGCCAAGTTGAGGCTGTGAACAAATTTTTGGTCACCATGCTTCAACGCACAGTTGGTATTCATAAGTCCAATTGGCATCTCCAATTTCTCTCAGCTCTATGGGCCTATCGAACGTCAGCAAAGAGTGCGACCGGATTCACACCATTCCAATTGGTGTATGGTCTGGAAGCAACTCTTCCGATTGAGTGCAAAATTACTTCCTTAAAGTTGGATGTGGAACTTTTCCCGACACTTCTCCTGAAGAAGAGTGTATCTTGTATTTGGAACGGCTGGATGAAACCTACCGCTTGGCTGCCTTAGTCATTGAATCACAAAAGAAGCGGTTCAAAGCTCATTTTGATCAATCAGTTTCTCCATGTTCCTTTGTCGAAGGGGACCTCATCCTCCTATATGACCAAGCGCACGAAAAAATTGGAGCAGGCAAGTTCCAACCCATGTGGCATGGGCCCTAAGTAAAATGAGTATTGAAAAACGGGGCTTATGAGCTTATCGATTACGAAGGAGTTCCATTGGTACAGCCTAGGAACGGGTTGTACCTTAAAAAATACTACGCTTGAGTTATTTTTGGTGTCGTGTGTGTACATAGGTGTGTATATTCATTTGTGTGTATGTGTGGTGTGATATGCATTGTAAACATTCTTCTGCTAATTGGGTCTTCCTGATTGTGCAGATGTCTTTTACTCCTTTTCTCGGTTTCACGGATGGTGCCTCCCGCAGTACCAGGAATCTGTCCTCGGCAACCTGGGTAATCTATGATCCTACTAGTGAGTTGGTTAATTTGCAGGGTGTGTGTCTAGGGCCTACCACAAATAATGTTGCGGAGTATAGTGTTGTTTTAGAATTATTAACCGAGGCTGTCAACCTCGGTATTCTTGCATTACTTGTGTATCTGGACTCACAACTTGTAGTATTACAACTTAACGGTCATTATTCAGTAAGAAACCCATCCATTTTACGTCTGTATCTACGTATTCGTTTACTGGAAAGAAATTTTGATTATATCACATATCAACACATACCCAGACATATGAATACATTAACAGATGCAGTAGCTAATTTGGTTTTAGATCGACATTTGCGCAACTTATAAAAACATCATCACATGTAAAAAGATCCATCCATAAATATATATATAGATATATGTGTCGAATAGTTTGCAGTACATCACATAAATTCAAAAAATATACATGTTTGTCTAATAATAGTCAGAGACAACATGTCTCTCAAAAAATATGCATATGAAAACCCTAAATAGCTAATTAGCATGGTTCTCGTGGTAACACGCCACCGCGTGCACCAATCACCTCAGCAGTCTGTGGAGGCGACTAGGCACCCCCACAGTGTGTCGCTGGTAAGCTAATGAGACATCTACCAGCCGTGCATAGTCTAGGATTCCCTGAGAAATTCCCTCCAGGTTCTAGATCAGCTTGCTCCCTTCGCCACCCTCAACCTGAGGGTCGTGTACGAGATGGGTCCTCCGCGCAATGGGCGACATGCCCGCGGGCCTCTCTGGGCCGACGTTTGCATACACATATTAACTGTTGTTAGAATGGACATGTATTACCAAAAAAATCATAAATACATCAAAATAAAAAATAGAATCATACCCAGCTCCTCGTCCCAGTCCTCCCCTTCTGGGAGCGGGAGATCGGGATCTCCAGTGAAATCGTTCCTAGCATAAGGCCAATCCTCAACCACGATCAGTTGACGCCGTAACCACACAAAGAACTTGGGCCTCTAGGACATCTGTTGGCCTCCTCCTGACCTGGGCATAAGTGCTTCCCAGCGAGCCATCCTTGGCTCTCTTAGTACCGGCTCAGAAACTATTGCCCCTTGGCCTTGAAAAATGGGTAGTCGTTCCAGGATGAACGACACCAAAATGGAACTGTATCCAAACTGCTTTAGTTTGGCTTGCTTGCACTTTGTTAGTTGCCTCTTTATGTTGGTTGTCACTACAGTAGCCCAATCGAACAGTGTAGGATTCATACACTCGAAGGCTAATAGTAGGTGCGCCTTTGTTGCCTCATGCGGAGCCTGCGATCCTACAACTTGCATAATGGTATGAAGTACTACCCTGAGTGCTAGGTCGCGGACAGTGTGGATGTCCACCTTCCCGCTTCCCAATCTTGTTCATGCCCTTGGGCACACTCTTGCCATTACCATGTCAATTTTCTCTCTGAAGGGTCTGCTACCCGTTATGATTTACACTGGACCTCTGCGCGACAATCCGATTATAAAATAAACATCAGAGACCTCAAGAGCTAATACTTGGTCCCGAAGTTTGAACACTTCTTCGTTTTCATCCCATATGCTGACCAGGTACTGTAATAGCTCAGGTTGAGCTTGTAAACATGGTGTAAGGAAGAATTTCTTGAGACCACAGTCTCGGAGTGCATTCATGCAAGCTTCGTTTTCCATAGCCATTTCATCCTCTTCCCCATGTTCCCTCTCTTTCCATTCAATCACCATTGTGCCTGGATACCTGCACCAACATGGTCAAAATGCCTTGTTAGATCTCTGTTACACTTAAAAAATCCATATTAATGGCTCACATTTGGGAAATTTAAAGCGAAAAACCGTGTTGTGTCATTGGCGCGACCCCTTTGTGAGTAAAAGTCCATTGGCGCGGGTCCGTGCTCGATACTCACGCGAATGGGCGGAGCCCTAAAATTTCAAAAGGTCTACTCCAGAGATCGAATGCACAATGGAAAACCATAAAGAATGGATCAAAATAGAGCTTAAGGGAGTGCCTCTTACCTGGAACAAATGAGGATCTAAATGGTGTCCTGGATCAGTCGCAATCACCGCTCCAAGTTCGCGCACAAAATGACCACTGTTGCTCTCCAGATGGGGTAAAAAGTAAAAGTAAATATGTTTTTACCATTTGTGGCATATTTATAACTTTTGAAGTCAAAATTAGGTTTTAAAAGTCATTTTTCTCAATATTTCAATATATTTTGTCAAAAAATGGATTTTACACTTGCTTTTCTGTGCAGCGACAGGTTTTTTCGCAGCTTCGATGGTGATACGAGTTGTATTTTATACTTTTTCGGACTCGGTAAAAACACGAAAAATTCATTTTGGAGTCATCTTTCAGCTCTTTTCTGACTCTCTAAACATGAAAATATCATCGAGTCCCTTGTCGTTTCGATCTCGTTAAAGTGGCCACGAAACGACATCTACCCAGTATACGTTTACCCCTTTTTTGGGCTGGGATAGATTACTTACGAAAAAGGAATACCGTAGCCTATCACAACTAGGAGGTTTTCTTAGACATATTTTTCTACCTTTTCAGGTCTGAGGAACTATTTACGAAAAGGGACCATTGGAGTTTATTTTTCTGCTGTCTTTTCAAACTCTCTAAACATGAAAAGACGTCGAGTTCTTCCTTTGTCAGACTAGTTAAACCCTGATGACATTGGATTCAATCGTGATGACGATATTCGAGTTTCTCCTTCCTAGGGCTCGTTAAATGTACTAGGATGGATTCGTCCGAAGGATGGATTTATATTACAAGCATATGCTATCCCCTTCAAGCTTGTTTTAAAAAATAATTGGGGTACTCGCCAAAAATGGTGGGGAAAAATGGAACCAAAATCGTTGTCGTGTCGGTAGTATGTCGCTCTTGAACATGGCACTTGTCTGCATTCGTGTCAGGTTGGGGACATCTCACCTCATTATCTGATTGCCTCCGTGGGTTTGGGTAATCCCTTTTGACCTCTCATCTGCTCTTTGCCTCATCATCATGACCCCTGATCTGTTGATGTCAAATACTGCCAAATCCACTGTCGTGCTGCTGATATGTTCAAGAGAAGTTGACCTCTGCAAAAGTCTCAACCTTCCTTTGATTCTCATCTGATCTTGATTCACAAAGACATTATGTTCCTTTGTCTTGCGTCGATGATGTGGGAAACACTATGGCCTACCTTTGGTCAAGGTCACTTCCTGTCGACTTCAACTCATTATCCGGGAAGCTGATCTAGAGAATCCCTTCTGGTACCTTGGAGCCTGCATGCCTTAATGGCAGGTTTTTTGTGTTCGAAGTGAGGTTTTCATCATTGGCCTCCGATCGAGTGATTCTACGGGTGTTTGATGCTAGCTCACTATTTCACATGCCGTAGATTGTACCTATAGTACCTTGAGGGCCATTGTCATTATTGGTGGTACCTCTCGCGTCTGTTAACAACTTTCATCATTGACTGGTAATCAGGCAATGTTCTTGCATGTTCAACTTCAGCTCACTTATTCCCATGCTTGAACTTGTACTTTGTTCGGGTTGAGATGAAGCGCAAGACCCTGGATTTTGTCTGTTAGAGTCCAGGCTGCGATTTTGTGGATTATTATGATTGGTTGCATGACTCATTCATTGGATGGCTACGCCCATACCTGAGTCTATTTATCGATCCTTACTGGATGGTTGCGTCCATGCCTTGGGTCTGGATTATTGTATAATCTGTTATGGATGGCTATGACCATACCACATATATCATGTATTTGGGACATCAGTTGTACTTCTCTACACAGTTTTTCTGACAGCAGTGTTTTCAGTTGGACACGTTCCCGTAAAGCATTTCACCCCTCTCTCTCTTGGGCCTCATGCTTTAGGGGGCATCTGTTACACAGTAATTTGTCACCGTCCCTGCAATCCCCCGTCCCCCACATTGGAGGGCTTATTCCGTGACTTGTGAGCAGTGACATGACCTGAAACCACTTTCATGGCATCCCCCTGAACAAGGACATTAATTCCCCTGAAGAAAATTCCTTGTGAAAAACCCTAAAAATAGCCTTTTTGGCCTTGGCGCGTCTACTCAGTGTCATACCCGCGCCAATGGGGGAAATCCTCCAAAGAGGGCGCGCCAACTGGCGCACTGTCTCAGTGTTGTACATGCACCAGGCTTATTAAGGAGTGTTTTTTAAAAATAAATGGCGAAAGATTGACTCCAACCAATTCCTGAACTGGTCTCTAAATTGAGTTGGGAGGTTGGCTCCGGATCTCCATGTAGAGAAAGTGGTTTTCCACCTCTCATGGAAGCTTCCTTGAAGATAGGGTCAATCCCATGATTGTAGGGATCCCAACTCCCCTTCCACCATCTATATAAGCTTGCCATTTTCCTTTGCAAGCTAGTCTCCAAGAGCCTTCATAGCCTAAAGAATGCTGCAAGAGCCTTGATATTCCTCATAGAGTCAAATCAGTAGCAAGGAGATTGACGATCAAAGAGAGAGGCTTGTCCCATTCCCGACAAGCTTTACCAAGACATATTCTACTGATGACCTGCCAAAGGAAGATTCAACGTCAGAGCGATGTTGTATTTTCCTTTTTATGAATTAATGATAATCGACTTTGGTTATGGTTCCACTCGTATTGTTCATTATGATCATGAGTTTTGTCTTCTCTGAATGATACATAATTGCATATATTTGGTTTTACACTGGTGTTTGTCATGTTTCTTGTGTGTGCAGGTGTTCGATTGCGGCGAGCGTGAGGATTTTGATCTGCCGGAGCAAGGGAACGGGAGTGCTATCTCCTCTACAAACAACAGTGTTGGATTCAAGGTAAGCCTTTCTTTGCCATTTGGTTTATTGCAATTAGGAACTTGCACCTTAGCGTGATACGATTTTTGCTAGACCCGATTTGGGCTAGTAGGGATCGCCTCTGTCTGCAGAGGGGATTTACCTCTACAAGAATGGGCACCTACCAATTTCACTTGCTTGCAGGTCTTTGGAGGCAATTTGGAGGATGACCTTGAGCTTTTGGGCAAGTTTTTCCATTGTGTGAGGACTTTCTGCATTAGCGCAGTGCCCTGTCTGAACAGTCAGGTCGGCCTGTGGGCGTACAACCGGAAATTCGTGCCTTTGGTCTGAGCGCAACTTCGAGCACATGCAAGCCTACTAGGACTCTCGGCATAGCCCCGGGCGAGTTGTGTAGTCTGTGCGTAGCGCCAACAAGGGAACTGGGTGTCGTGCTCACCTATGCATAGCCCCACTTGATTCACACAGCATCACCCCTTATTCGCATAGCGTCGAGTAATTTTGAATGGGAAAAAACATGATTAGCACAGCGCCACCCTGTTCGCGCAGCACCAAGGAAATTTGCCCAGAAATAGTCAAAAAAACCCTGAATTTTATGTTGAAGGTTTTCTCTCTTTGCAAAGTGACAAGTGAGTTAGAAATAGTTGAGGTGCCTTTATACCCTTTGAAAGATAAATAAAATTTAGAAAATCCCACTTTTTCTAAGTTTTTTTTTGTCACTTTATGATTTTCACTGATATCCTATCACCTTTTTTGCAGGTGATTTTGAAAACTCTTCAAGGCAATTATTCTTCCTTGGGTGAGGGCTTGCTGGAGAGATGAAGAGGTCCCTTTTTATCTTTGAGCATGTGGGCACTGCTGAACCTCTCTCTACATGGAGAAAATAAAGGAAAAACATGTTTTATTCCCTTTTGAAATCTCTGAGTGTAAGCAATCCAAACATATGTTTTCCTTACTGTTTTTAACAGTGACTCATTCACTTTGACAAAGACTACAAATTAGATTTGTCATGTCTTCCCTTAGCCACTTCTTATTTGTGTAGGTTCCTATGACACATTTGTTTTTTTTTCCTTTTGTCACTCTTTGGATTTTGACAACCTTAGTTACTCAACAGCAAACTCATGATCAGCTTGATTTTCCATTTTGACACTTAACCTTATGTTTTTCTTCTTTTGAACATTTTGAGGGCAGTTGAATGTACTTGAAGGCTTGATCTCCTTCACACTGATACTCTCTGCATTTTCTCATTTTGATGTAGTGAAGAATTGTTGCCTTAGAAAACCCTGAAGGTCATCTTCTAATATCTTCTTCAACCTTTTGCCTGCTGCCATCATGGATATTCATAGTCTTTATTTCACCTTTTTTTCCTAACTTTCCAAAACTTTAGGTGTTAGGGATATTAGAGAAAAATAATTAGTGTTTTCTTCTAAGTTCTCTATAGCCCTTTCGAGTTCATTCATTTCTGTTCAGTTCACCTCACCCTTTTCCCTTATTTATTTAAACTTCTAAAAATCTTCAATTTATGCTTGGTTGTGTTGATGTGCCTTTGTCCTTGTGGCCTTTTGCATTGGCTTTTTGTTTGAAAACATTTTTTAGCCAATAAGTCCTAAGAACCCCTACTTCTCTTTAAACATAGGCCTGCCTTATTTTATTTGCTGTGGATGTTCTTTAGTGAGGAGCTAGCCTCTTACCTTACCTCATTTTCTGCATGATAGCTATCTCAATCATTTCTGCAGAAATGTTTAAGATGCATAGTCATACCTTTCCAGAATGTTTCCTTGACCAAGGAGGCCTTTCTTGAGGGTTTTTTGATCTATTTTGGACATCCAAGTGCTGGCCCTCCTTTCCATTTAATTTCATCTTCTTGGCACATGTAAAGCAGTGATTCAGAACACCAAAACAATCCTATAACCTATGAAACCATAAATGACCTAGTGGGATGGCTCTTTGGGCTTGTCTTTGGCTGAAAACTTGACTTGGGGTCTTTAGGTATGAAATAGAGCTTATGAAAAAATTTATGCATTGCAGACCCAAAACAACTAATTTTGATTTATCTAAAGAGCCTAGAGAGGTAGCTTGATACCACCAATGCTTGAGGCACTTTGTGAATAGGGGAAAAGGTTAGGCCACTTGGCAATCCGAGGTGGAAGTGGAAGGGTTAGGCAAGTCAAAACAGAGTGCTGGGGTTAGAGGTGGAAAAAAATAGTGAATATGAGTGGTATGAGCCCATGATGGGTCTTCTAGGAGTGATAGGCTGACCATGACTTGACAGAGAAGTGAAATAGTGAAGCATTTATCCTAAGGATAATGAAGGCAGTGATATTTCTAGAACTCACAATATTCATGAATTTTGTTTCTAGAAATATAGGATAAGCATTTAGTCATCTATAAAAAGGAAAAAATTACTGATGACTATCACAAATTATGGAGGATTTCCTTGACCTGTTTGAGGTAGGAGAAGATGATGTGCATATCAAAATTTTTTCCTTATCATTACAAGGAAAGGTTAAGAGTTAGTTTAAATATCTTCTAACTGCAAGCATTAGCAATTTTCATCAATTCACTCAAGTTTTCCTAGATAGGTGGGTAGTTATGGGAAATTTTCTCCTCATCATAGAGGAATAAAACCATTTAAAGAGACATCCAGGGGAGACAGTACAACACTTTTCATCCAGGTTCAATAAGTTATATCATTCCATACCTGCTAAAATAAAGCCACCCCCAGGATGGGCTCTTTTGCACTACCCAGATGACTTTGATCTAGAGATGTCATTCCAATTAAGAGAAAGGGACCCTATGGACCTGGAAGAAATGAAAAAATGGCAATTGATGTGGTAGCCAACATGTTGAACAGAGAGGAAAAGCTAAGAGAAATAAAGAAGGAAAAAGTTGATAAAGAGCAACTGATATCTTAAGAGGTAAAGCTAGAGATGTTGATAAACATAGTTAGCAAAACAATGCATATGATTAGCAGGAAGAAAGAGGAATGATATGATGAATCAATCAGGGAAGAGATGGATGAGACAAACCATTTTTTAGATCCAGAAGTTCTCCCCCTAAGCCATCTTTAAATCATAGAATCTGAAATAGAGGAGGAGCCATGTAATATCCCAAAATAGGGAAAATCTACACTATTGGGAATATCTTAAGCTATTCCAAATGTGGAGCTACAACAATACATGAGCACAAATGAATTACTACAGCAAATTCTCTCATGAAATGTTTCTTGAACACCCTTCCATCAGATTATGAACATATCAACAAAAGAATGCCTTTATACATTGTCTCCTAGTGGGGAAAAGCAGCAAAATAGACCCCCAAAACGTTATTCCTAGGTAGCTAGGTTATAAACAGGGGAAATAATGGTTTTCTCCCTTATCATATAGACTAAGGACCTTAGATACAAAAGGGAATAAAAAATAAATCCATTTTGATATGTTAAGCAGGTCTCCCAGTCTTACAATGTCTTAGAAACACCCAAATCCCATGACACTTGATTATGCAGAAAATACTGAATCATGTACATCGTTAATCCATGAGGGTTTCTATAAAATTACAATAGAAAAAAATATATTTTGATATTGATGGCACAATATGCTAAGAAAACAGAGATCTGGCCTCCTTATTGCATTATAGAGATAACCCAGCAAGGGTTTCTTGAGACACATATACAAAAAGAGAAGATATAATTTTTTCAGCTCATAAATAACGCAATATCACTACAACATGACATTAATTTGGCTGAATAATACATAGAGGAATAAATATCCCTTCCTCTAGCTTTCCGGGAGAAGGGTTGGCCCTTTCCCTGGGAAACTAGCTTCAAAACAAGGGTTAAAACCCTGCTGCAGCAACTCTATGGAAAAGGAAGTAATTCCTACAAGGGACTGCATTGTAGAAGAGAAGAGGTGCTTTGGCCTATTTCCAAGATAGTAAATAAGCTCAGAAATCTCCTTTTCTGATCTCTCAAGAGAAGGAAGGCACCCTCTACTGAGAAACAGATTCGGGAGTGGAATTATCAATCTTCCACTGCCACACCCTGCAACACAAAATTACACTGCTACAGAAATAATGTTGTGACTAAATATTGATGTTTGGCCTCAAGCCTAGATGTGGAACAAATCAGTACAATACTCTCTCAAGAGACCTCTCAAGGGAAGAGGTGGGATTCCCGCTCGGGAACACCCGGTGCTCAACAGCACTGCAACCCTGCTAAACAACAAGAGGAAGCCAAAAGTCTAAAATAGACCAAATAATAGTATATCATAACATGAATGGAAAAGGCTTCCATCCTCTTCATATATAGCAAGTGAACCTCTTCTCATTGGGTCCTATCCACATTTGCCTCCAAGCTCATGCAAGTTGTCCTCCACCAAATTTGCGTTGTTCATCAAGGAGATGCAATGTATCTAGACAACATTTGTTGACTTGGTCAAAGATGACTGAATCAACATGATATCTTCCTTGTTAACACCTAAATGTGCTCCTTTTAGCTACTTATTCTTCCTCTTTTCACATGAGGAATGTTATTCTTCCTATCAATGGGCCTCCCTACCCATTTATTCACTTATCTAAAGAAAAAATAAACTATAATATTCCATTTAGATGAGGTCTAAATTTTGGGAATATTACAGTCCTACCCCTCCAAAATGTTGCTTTTTCTAAAGCAACTGCAAAGGTAGAGAAAAATCTCTCCCTCCCTCTTCTTGTGGCCTCCTCATCAATACATCCCACCATAGCTTAGCAATAAATCCTCCCAAGTGTGTAAGAACATGAGAGAGTGGAGGGTGCAAGTGGAAATATCCTTGTTCTTCAATGGAATCCTCAAGGTAGGAGTGATGACCAACATGGGGAATCTTATTCCCAATTAGTGATTCCATCACCCATGCTATCATCCCAATGAAACAATCATCAACCCCTTGTTTGTGCAATGTAGTGGGGCTGCATGGAGAGATTAGTTTTCCTCCCTTCATTTGTTTCTCTCTCCATTTATGATAAGTGTGGGGTTGTTTATGTCTTTGGGCTGAAAAAATATGGCCTCCAAGTATAGCCCAAGCTACACCATCAAGTAATTCAGCCATGAAGTGCCTCCTCCAAGCACTCAAGTTCTTCAAATGGCTTACTCCATATGAAGAAAAGAGTAGTGATGTGGCAATCATGGTTTGCCCATTGCTCCTCCTAAAACATACAACATGAATAGTAGGGAGAATCATACTCACAATGGGAATCTCCATCTCATATCCCACTCTCCAAACAAAGCCTCCCATGAATATAGAAATGTCAGCAATACATGGAAGCAAAAACAAATGAGAACAAGGTGCCATATGACAACCAGAAAGTGGATCATAGTTCCACACATGGAACCAGCGCAGTGCATCCTTTGCCTGCATCAAACCAAACGATAAAAAGTTCTTTTCCAGCCACTTGTTTGTTGCCACAATCCTTTTACAAGATAGCATCATGAAAGTACAAAGTGTTGTCAATGGTGCACACCAAAAAACATGTGGCTTCCCCCACAAACCACCAATGAGATAGCCAATCTCAATGCTGAAAAAGGCTACAAGTACATTATTATACAATATGAAATAAGGAATGATCATCCTTGGTACAATATGCTGCTCATATAGAGAAAATAAGTACAAAATATAAAATGAAATTGTACATCGTCCATCATTTACTTGAGATCTTGAGCTGAAATGGCTCAACCAGAAATTCTCTCTCACCTCCAAAGAGTAGGGAAGTGGCTGTGACATCCTCACTATCACCATCCAAGCTATGCATCTCTCCATATGCTGAAATATTTCATGCTGAATGCCCTCCCAAATGAACTCCTCGGCCAAAGAAAGATATGCATCATAATGCATGGAAGAGAAGTCCTCATGTGCTGTATGAAGCAGCTTCTCCTTGAGCTGAGAAGCTCCAGTCAAGAAGACTCTATCATAAGAAAATATGACCATATCATCCACCATATACTCATCATCTCTATCCAGGTCATCAAGAATCATACATGCACCTAGATCCTTGGAGTACTCTACCAAGAGTTGAGATCTCCAATATGGATCAATCCTCCCAAGAAACAGCATTGGTGATTTTGTGAAGCTCTCCTCATGCTGTTTCCTGCTACTTTGACATCCCCCATGCCAAATTTCTCCTCCAATATCTTCACCACTCCAAAATCCAAGAGCGGTGAATCCAAAGACAAGATGTCTTTCATCAATGCTAGATCTGGTGGCCTCCCAGGTGGAATGCCTCCATGTAGTGAGACATCAATGTCAAGAGTGGACTGTACATATGGTTGGGCAACCTTACCCTTGCCTTCACGGTGCAGTACAGTCTGCCTCCTCTTTGCATTAGCTCTATTAAATAGAGAAGGGTGTGTGCCTCTCATCAAATGATTCTACCCTTCCTTCCTACCTTCTCCTTCCATCTGCAATGCTTCACAATCATGCTGCTCACTGATTGTGCTTTGACCTCCATGTATGAGATCCTGGGGAAATTATTGCAAGAATACAAAAATCCCTCCTGTTGGAGTGTGTGCTCCTCCTTCCTCTACATGAGGTACTATATGTGCTCTAGATGTGATAGCATTGTTGCCCTCATCTTCATCAATGTGTATGGGAAACCCTCCAATAATTGGATCCTCTTGTGAAAAAGAGATTCCCATGCCCCCTTGTTTAGGAATATGAGATAGAGGTATTTCCTCTAACAATATATGATGCAAGATGTCAGCTTCTCCCATGGTTTTCTGAAGTGGAGTGAGGTCTGTATTTTCCTCCATTACATGCAAGGGTTTTGTTTTCTCAAGTTTCTCTTGCTCCAATACATGTGTTTCAGGAAGTTTCCCATCAAAACTTCCCACCAATGTTTTAATGAATCTTGCATAAGAGGAAGTATTTGCATTTTTTAAAGAAAAAGATTAAAAAATCCACCATGCATAAGCCTTGCCTCCAAAATGCAGCGCTGCTACTCTGAGGGCTTCACTTTCAGAAATTTGATGCTGCTGCAAAAAGGTGTCTAGCTTGTCCACCCAAGCCCTAGCTGAACATGTAGGTGAACCGTCAAAGGTAGAAAGAAATAATTTTTCCATATTCTACTGCTTGCTTCTCTTCACCTAGATCTTGCAAAACTCTTGGAAAGTGGTATGATCTCTAAACCTCTCAGTTTGAGATTCATACTCCTGCAACAAATCACTAAGAGTTTTCCTCTTAGTCATTTTCCCTCCTTTCATCCATCTCATGATAGATCTAGGAATTTGACTGTGTTGTGCATCATGGGGTGTAGCTGCATTCCCACACTCACCATGTGCAAATCTAGATCTAGCTGTAGATCCAAACTCTTCTAGAGATTCCATCTCCATCCTTATTTTCTTTAGATCTTCTTGAAAGCTTTGTATAGATCTCGGAAGTAGCTTTGTAAGCCTATCTTCCTTTCTTCCTCCACATAATGGAGTCTCCTCTTTTCTATACATCTCCCCTTCTGTAGATGGCATAATGGATAAAAATCCACAGGCTATGCCAAGAAAGAAGCTCTGATACCACTGTCATATCCAAAAATAGGGAAAATCTACACTATTGGGAATATCTTAAGATATTCCAAATTTGGAGCTACAGAAATACATGAGCACAGATGAATTACTGCAGAAAATTATCTCATGAAATGTTTCTTGAACACCCTTCCATCAAATTATGAACATATCAGCAAAAGAATGCCTTTATACATTGTCTCCTAGTGGGGAAAAGCAGCAAAATAGACCCCCAAAACGTTATTCCCATGTAACTGCATTATAACCAGGGGAAATAATGGTTTTCTCCCTTATAAAATAGACTAAGGACCTCACATAAAAAATGGGATCAGAAAGAAATCCCTTTTGATATGTTAAACAGGTCTCCC
The DNA here is from genome assembly GCA_034641835.2 of Pinus albicaulis. NCBI lineage: Eukaryota > Viridiplantae > Streptophyta > Pinopsida > Pinales > Pinaceae > Pinus > Pinus albicaulis. The sequence continues at coordinate 179,403,149 of CM076577.1, forward strand.
GGTCTTACAATGTCTTAGAAACACCCAAATCCCATGACATTTGATTATGCAGAAAATATTGAAGCATGTACAGTGTTAATCCATGAGGGTTTCTGCAAAATTACAATAGAAAAACATATATCTAGATATTGATGGCACAATATGCTAAGAAAACAGAAATCTGACCTCCTTATTGCATTATAGAGATAACCCGGCAAGGGTTTCTTGAGACACATGTACAAAAAGAGCAGATATGATTTATTCAGCTCAAAAATAACACAGTATCACTACAACATGACATGAATGTGGCTGAATAATAAATAGAGGGATAAATATCCCTTCATCTAGCTTTCCAGGAGAAGGTTTGGCCCTTTCCCTAGGAAACTAGCTTCAAAACAAGGGTTGAAACCCTGCTGCAGCAACTCTTTGAAAAAGGACACAATTCCTACAAGGGACTGCACTGTAGAAGATAAGAGGTGATTTTTCCTGCTACCAAGATAGGAAATAAGCTCTGAAATCTCCTTTTCTTATCTCTCAAGAGAAGGAAGGCACCCTCTATTGAGAAATAGATTCGGGAGTGGAATGATCAATCTTCCACTGCAACACCCTGCAACACAACACTACAAAACTACAGAAATAAATTTGTGACTGAAGATTGCTACTTGGCCTCAAGCCTAGATGTGGAACAAATCAGTACAATACTCTCCCAAGAGACCTCTTAAGGGAAGAGGTGGGATTCTCGCTCGGGAACACCCAGTTCTCAATAGCACTGCAACCCTGCTAAACAGCAAGAGGAAGCCAAAATTCTAAATAGAACAAATAATAATATATCATAACATGAATGGAAAAGGCTTCCATCCTCTTCATATATAGCAAGTGAACCTCTTCTCATTGGGTCCCATCCACATTTGCCTCCAAGCTCATGCAAGTTGTCCTCCACCAAATCTGCGATGTTCATCAAGGAGATGCAATGTATCTAGACAACATGTGTTGACTTGGTCAAAGATGACTGAATCAACATGATATATTCCTTTTTCACACCTAAATGTGCTCCTTTTAGCTAATTATTCTTCCTCTTTTCACATGAGGAATGTTATTCTTCCTATCAATGGGCCTCCCTACCCATTTATTCATTTATCTAAAGATAAAATCAACTATAATATTCCATTTAGATGAGGTCTAAATTTTGGGAATATTAAAAGCCAACACATTTGGCATCTCTACCCTTATGCTTTAATTCATTTCATACTATAAAAGGAAATTGGCATCCATAGGATCTATCAGAGATAATTGATGAATCTCATGCTCACATTAAAAATCATGACAATCAAGAGAAATTGGTTGAGAATGAAATCAATCAAGAAATGGAAGGAGGTTCGCAGGATCTCTCTGAAGAGACCAAGGATGATTCATATATTCTTTTGTGTGAGGCTCAAGAAAACGTCTAGCCTTATGATCATTCACAAGAGAAAGAAAACTACTATGGTTCTATCCAAAGAAAAAGACAAATGCCTCCTCCTTTAACTGAAAAGGAAATCATTCAGGGTCTGGGCATACATCTAGCTTCTAAAATTTCATATAAGGGATTGTTTCTTTTTTATCTCCTGCTAATTTATATACTACAATCTTGCCTCATGAAGAAACAAAAGAACATACTGATACTGATGCTATACTACCTTCTCAAGAAGACCTATTGCCAAAGAATTCTCCTAATGATGTTTTTCAGACGGAATTCAGTCCGCTCAGTCAAGACATATCAGGTTTGTTGGAGGACAACATAGTAGTATATACTGAAGCTACCAAGTCAAATGATCATGAACAAGAGGTGGAGTTTCTCTCTCAAAAGAACCCCAAGCACAACAAAGTGGAGCAAAGAATAGTCCTGGATGCAAATTACCATTTAAATCCTCAGGGCCAGATATTATTCCAATATCCTTTTGCAGGTTTCTTGGAGACATCTAAAGAAGGAGTGTGTTATGTCGAGAAAAGTTTGTTGCAGAGTGTAAAGAAGATTTTGTGAAATGTTGTTCAAGAGAAAGTGAGATAGGAGTGGCCTTTATGTGTTTTCAACATACCTAATAGGCTAAACAAAAATCAATAATGTAGTCATTTACTTGATTGGTTGCATTGGAGAAAGGAGTTCACCTAGTATATATATAATCTCCAAGTTAGACTAGGATAGGTGGGTGTGAAAATAAGCTCAATACTACGAGAATCTTCTCAGTTTTAATTTTTTCATTATATATAACTTTGCTGAAACAAAAATCTCAGAAAAAAATGATACAAAAAGAGAATAAAGAAATAAAAGAAGAAAAGAGGGCAGATAAAAGAGAAAAGGTAAAGTCCCATACCAAAAAATGAAAAATTCTGAAAGTGTGCTAGTCCAAATGCCACTACTTTTGAAATGGAAGTCTTGTTCAAATCATACAGCCTAATCATGTTTGAACAAATTTTGAATTTTTGTTGATAGGATAGAAAATGAAGATTTTCCAAACTATTTAAACTTGGCTTATCAATAGGTAGGAAAATATATTGGTTCCAAAGTCTAAATCTGAACCAAAAAATAGAAGAAAGGGATAAATGAAAAATTCCAGATCAAAGCCCTTAAGTTTTAGTTTTTCTTTTTGCAAAATAAAATTTGTGGCAGCTTGTCCAAAATGCCATAATTCATGACAATCAAATTGCTTAAACTTGATTAGGTCATGATTTAAATTTCATGTTAATAGTTAGTGAATGAAAATATGTCAAACTGTTTAATCTTGATAGATAAGTAGATTAGGAAACGAATAAAAGAGCTCATTAGTCTAATCTGAGACTTTGGAAGTTATAAGGGTAGACATAGATAGTTTTTTCTTTCAAAATAAAAATGATGTCAAGGATTTGACAGTCTAAATGCACCCAAATGAAGAAAAAATGTTAGACTAGAATCTTGGGTAGGAAGAATTGATTTACAGGAAGCATGGTTTTCAATGTCAAAAAGTCATAGTTACAAAGAATTACAGCAAATCAGAAATTGCAGAATGAAAAATCAGCCAAGAACAAATAAGGCACTGATCTATGAAATCCAGAGATCTGAAATCTGAGGTTCTTGACACCTCCTAAAGCAGCTGCCCTCCCCAGCTGGAGCCACTGTTAGTCACCCGTATTCACAGTATCACTAGGTGACTATGGATTTTCTACAATCTACTGAAAATAAAATTCCTTGACTATCATCTATTTTTAGAAATCTCACTGCCTTCATTACCTTCATTTAAACCTATTCACTATCTCTCACTCTACCTGTTCAGATCACTCTTTTAATCTGAAAATTACATGTTTGGCCTTGATCCCCCATTTTTACCCTTTTCCCATAACTAAAACCCCAAAAAAAACCATCCTCTTCATCCATTTCCCCTTCTTCCATTAAAACAATGTAAAAACCCATTTTTACATTGTTTTAAACTAAAAATTTATTCTCATTCGGGTCCAATTCTCTTTTTAAATAAAACTTTGTTTTATTTGAAAACTACCCAACCCCTTTTATAATATACCCCGCCTCCTTTTTATATTAAAACCCTTGCTTTAATAAACTTAACCCCCTGCTTTAAAGACCTTACCATCCACTCATATAACCCTACCCTCCACTTTATATTAAGCGCTCACGCTTAATCCCTACCTTGGGCCCCGCTTTACTAAGACCCCTGTCATGTTTTAAATCCCAAACCATGCTTTTAAAATAAACCCACCAATCTATATACCCCTGGGCCCCACTATCTAAACCTACCTGCCGATTCATTAAACCTCGATCACCGTTGGATCAAGTCCCCCAGATCCAACAGCTCATGCATCATATCGCACCCCCAAATGCGTGGGGGTTAAAACCTTTGAACCCTATTATATTGGCAGTATTATTGCCTGTCCTCCCTGCCACACATAGTGCACCCTATGGTATCGCATCCCCGTGATGTAAACCACCATAACACCTATCGTTCGTGTGAAAAAATGCTCATCGCTATTGCGCCATAACCCAAAATTGCCTCCTACCATAACCCTAACACCGTTGAACCTGTTCAAACATGTCAATAGCCTCCTGTCACCGTGATAAGCCCTGAATATTTGCGGAAAAGCCCTGAGCCACCATGTAAACCCCTGCAAAGCTTCCAAATACCTGGACTCTGTCCATAGTTTTTCTGCTACCTCCAAGCCATATCTTTTTTTCTGCAGAAATCCATAACGCAGGTTTTAATTAACAAATTGATTTTAATGTACAGGTGATCGAGGCAGAAAATACATAATTTTCATTTCTAAAGTCCGAAAATTGTTTAAATAAACTTTCTGGGTGAGGATCCAACAGCTTTGTTTACTCAAAAGGACCAGGAGCGCGAGATCAAGCAGAATCATCATTGGATCATGACCATTGCTGGATATTTTAAAACTCCTGAAGCAGCAACACGCAGAGATAAAGACAGGTGAAGAGCATGGGTTAGAAGACCAAGTTAAATGCAAACCATGGAAAGATCAAAGCATAAAATAGTCAGAGGACAGAGATAAAGAAAGAAATTACAAAGGCAATAAAGAAGAAAACATTGAGACAAACAGCGAGAGACAAATCCGAGTTTTAAAGACTAAACAGGGTTTAAAGAACAAATCAAAGGTAAACTAGAAAAGAAGGCATGTTTGAATGATAAGGAAAAACAACAATTACTTCTTCCAAATCACATTTTCCACCTACAGCTCCATTTCAAATAAAAGCAGCTACATTTATTTGAAGCAATCAGAGATATTTTAAAGCATCTCAATATTTATTGTAAGAAGTTAATGATAAAGCCATAAAAGTCAAAAATATCTCAAAATTTAACTCAGCACTTAAGTTAAAATTTATTGTTACAGTGAGTCAGTCAATGATATTTTACCTTGGGCCTTGCATGGTCTCTGTTGTAGCTCATTTGCAATATCTTTTATATTTAATTTTCAAAAAAAAAATAAAAAAAATAGAAAACTATCAAAATATATGTTAGAGTATCAAAATTCATGTACTTTAGCATAAAAATATATTTTCTCGATATATTAAGTTTAAAGTTTAAATACTTTAAGTCTTTATGGAAGTGGCTCCCAGTTCAAATATTAAATATCGAGCACTTTACAGAGCGGGATTCGCTGATTTATCAAGTGGTGAGTAAAAGGCTAAACACGCGGGCACTTTCAGCGCGTGGGTTAACACATAATGTGCCTCCACAGTTGACCCTATTGACTGCGGGGGTAATCCAGATGAACAGTCGAGATTTACTACAGGGGCATTAGCCAAATGAGCTCTCCGTACCTCGAGGCCTCCCGCAGTAACGTATGTAGCCAAGTGGGTGACAGTTGTAATCCACGTCGGGTTTTCTTAATGGTATCTTGGCGTGTCTTGTCAGCATTTAATTTTAAATCCCGCGCCACCTATTTAAGGAGGTTTTTCATTTTTTTGAAGTTATTATTGTTAGTTTGATTTTGAAGTTTGCGTGCATTGTGTCTTTCTCCATTATCTGTCACCCCATTAATTATTTGTCATCTTTTCAATTATCTGCCATCCTAAAGTTGAATTATGGATAAACTCTCATCCCTGTCAGGTTCTTCCAGTCACATCCCTCTCATGGACACTGAGAGGGATATCCAAGACACATATTGTTCCCTTGACTACCTTTGTTTTAATCATCAAGTCCTCCTAAATGATAAAACTTCTCTAGTCTACACCGCCATGGAAAAAAATAGTGTGTTGTCTGCATGTATCCCAAGAACTCACCTTTTTCCCGAATTTGTGCATTTCTTAGTGTCTGTTATGTACCCTAGGAAATGTTTCATAATGAATTATCAAGGGGAAAATGTTCTGCAAGTCTCAGCCCAATTAATTCGTCAAGCTTTGTGTTATCCTAAGTCAGAGTCGTATGTCCAATTCACCGATGATTCCTTGATAGCGCATTATGAAACTCTTGTAGGTTAGGATTTTAATCAGTTCATTCATTTTCTAAAGCCAAATACACAACAATTTGTACCTAATAGTAAATAATTCTCCATGGAGTTTTTTGATATAGAATTCAAACCAGTGCTGAGCTGCATTGCAAATATTTTGGGAAAGGATGATGACAGTACAGGGGACAAGTCAATTCTGGGAATTTTCGCCTTGAAGATGAAGCCAGGAGTGGTGCTGGATATTCCATCTTATTGGCAAGAAGCTATTAATTCACATCTCATGAGCTTATCATTGACGGGCTCATTCAGGTTTCCCTCTCTTATTGTTTACCTATTTTTATATCAAAATGTAGAATAATTCATGCATTTGGGGTTAAACATTATGGATGTGAATAAGAAAAGACAATCAGTAGTATTTTGGACAGACATAGTGAGGAAAGAATAGAATGAGGTTGGTTTGTTTGATTTTGCTGGTCATTTTATGTCTTCTGCATATAAAGTTTTGAATGGAGTTTCTCCCCCCTGCTTTCTTCCCAAAGCTCAAGAGTTCTTACATCTGGGGAAAAATTGTAAGTTTGGTGATTGGTTTGTCTTTGAATATTATTCTGAAATTAGACTTTATGCAGCTAGTGTAGAACCTTATAGGCTTCCTGTGTTTGTGCCTATGATATTATTCGCTCTGGAGGAAAGGTCATGTGTTCAAATTTCCAATGACTATGGGTCCCTTTATAGTTAATATGAGACAATAATTTGATAAATCCACTAAGATGTTAGATTAAATGCACCTACTATTAGGAGATAAGTGGGCTTAGGACCCTCATAGTGTCATTTCTAATAGGATAATTGAAAATTGATATTCAACATTCATTCATGAGAGCAAACCAGATCTAGAAAAAGTGGCAAGTAAAGGTGTTGTAGGTTCAGTGAGCTCAAATGTTTAGACTCCTGTCATATCAGAAAAATAAAATAAGAGAGGTAAAGAGGCAATGATTGATTCAGAGGATGAAGAACAAAGGATTGGGAAGAGAAAAAATTTCAATGAAGATTTTTTAGATGCTCAACCTAGTTTCTCATTACAATTGGGAGATGAAAAAAATGTCCCTGCTTCACCTAGGAGACATGAAAGCACTCAGGAACAAGTGCCCCTAATTAAACAAATGTTTTCCCAGATTATAGAGAGAAATCAGAAGATGAAGGCAAGCATGGAGGCTCAAGTTGAGTACCAGATGACCCCAAATCAAACAAGACTTCTAACTACAATGGATCTTGAAAAGGATCAATTCAAGATTTCCCTTTCACATCCCTCTGATATGTCTATTGGTTCATCTAATAATTTTAACATTGTGAATTTGACTGTAGATGTGAAGAAAATTCCATTGCTGGAAAAGGTGAATCTACACATGAAAACAGGTTAACTAATTGTGAATGACCTAACCAAAACGAATTTTGTAGAACTGAAGGCTAAAAATATGCTTGGAAAAGTGATCAAGCAGTTGAAGTTAGAGAAAGCCAATTTTAGGGCTTTGACAATCCAGAATGAGGAACTCAAAAATATTATAGTGAATATTGGAGTAGATCTTAGTGACAAGTCTACTATACAGAAGCTTCTACAAAGTTCTAAATCATAAATCTTTGTACTGAAGAAAAAATTGAAATTTCCTATAGGAGAACACTCCATGGCAGCAGAGGTTGCAGAGATAGAAAATGATAAAGAAAAACTTCTTCAGCAGCTCTTGCTAAAAGGAACATTATAGTTAGCAGTAGATGAATAAAATGGGTAGGGAGGCCCATTAACCTCTTTAGAAGAAAAATAACATTCCTCATGTGAAAAGGGGAAGAATAAATCAGCTGCATTGAGCACCTACAGGTGTGTATAGGATTGGATCATGTTGATTCAGTCATATTTGACTAAGTCCACATGCACTATCTAGATACATTGTATCTCCATGATGGACTGCGCAGTTTGAATGGAGGACAACTTGCATAGGCTAGGTGGATGGGACCCATTATGGAGAGGATCACTTGCTATATGTGGAGAGGAGGATGGCCATTGTACTCATGCTTGGATTATTATTTGGTTTGGTCTGTTGAGACTTTGCTTCCTCTTGTTGTTTAGCAGGGTTGCAGTGCTGTTTAGCACAAGGGTGTTCCTGGTCAGGAATCCCTACCTCATCCTCAGGGAAGGAGAGGTTCTTGAGCTTCATTTCCTCATTCTAGAATTTTATCCAAGCTACCTCCTTCATCTACAGCTAAGTTTCTGTTTAGAGTTGGGTTGTGTTGCAGGGTGCAGCAAAGGAGGATCTCTTTGAGCCATTTCTGGGCTTGTTTTTCAGTGGAGAGTTTGTCTATCCCTTGGAGGATCAGAAAGGGAGGCTCCTAGGCATATTTCCACATCTTGGAATTGGGCCAAATCATATCTGCACTTTTACAGCGTAGTCCCTTGCAGGAACTGCGTCATTTTTCAGAGAGCAGCTGCAGCAAGGTTTAATACCTTGATTTTTGGCTAGTTTCCTTGAGCAAGGGCCAACCCTTCCCTCAGAAAGCTAGGAAAATGGATTCTAATCCATATTTTAATTATTTCAGTCATATTTATGTAATGTTGCAATAAACTACGTTATTTTTTAGACTAAATATTCATATCTACTTCTCTTGTACTCAAGTTGTCAAGAAACCCTTGCCGGGTTATCTCATTTTGTATAAAGGAGGCTAGATCTCAGTTTTTCTCCATGTATTGATGTAATAAGATTTATATATAATATTTATATCATATTACATCTGAAACCCTCATAAAATCACGTTGTGCAAGCTTCAGTAATTTCTGCATACAATAAGTCATGGGATTTGGGCCTTTTTGAGCTATAACGGGATCGGGAGATCTGTTTAACATATCTAGATTCATTTTTTTCTAATGAAATTTGGTATGTGAGTCCCAAATGACCTAAGATAAAGGATACCACCATCGATTTCCATTATTTTTATGAAAATCTCAGAAATTAACACTTTTGATGTTGGAAATGATGATTTTCCCCACTTTTGATTGAGGGAATGGATCATACTTCTTGTTGTTGTATATAAAGTTGATGTTGAAGTGTTTCTTGACACATTACATGGATTAATAGATTTCTGAAGCTCCATCATTGTGTTTACATATTTCTGCAGTCCATTATTGGGCATTTTCCAGCCATTCTAGTTGTGAGAGGCTTGTTTATCTCACCTAGTTTTTTTGGTTTCTGATTTCATCTTGGATTTGGATCTTAGATTATCAAATATAAGAGATCTAAGGGCTAATATTCTTCTCTATAACATACATTCCTAAAAAATTCATTTTTTAGGCATTCCTTGCTAGCAGTCTTGATTTTGGGATATTACAATGGTATCAAAGCATAATCTTGGCTCAGCCTATGCATACAAGGCATCATGACATTAGGAGGAGAAGCTTCTCACAGAAGAGAGAATTTTTACAGAATAAATGAAAGCATGACTCCATTACTTGGAGGAATGAAGGAAGAGAGGGTCTCCCTGCTTCTTTTCCAAGCTATGAAGAACATCATAGAAGATCTCAAGGAGGTGAAAGGGGAGGAGTGTGGAAGATTTCTGAGAGGGTTTGAAGCAAGCCCTATATATTCACATGAGGGGCATGAGCATTCATCCACACATGCAGATCCACAGTGCAGTCTATTTCCCACATTGACTACAAGAAGGATGGAGGAAGAAGGTGCACCAAGGAAGGAGACCTTGAGTGACTACCTTCAGGAGTATGAATCTCAATCATGGAGGTTCAAAGAGCACTTAGACTTCCAAGGGTTTTGCAGACTCAAGGAGGCAAGATCCAGCAGCCACAAGAAAAGTAAGAGAGGTAGAATCTTCCTGTCTCACTTTGATGGATCAGCAAAGTGCACAACAAAAGCTTGGGTAGAAGAGTTGGATTCCTATTTTCGTCTAAACCAAGTTTCAGAGAAGGAGGCCATCAGAGTAGCAGCGCTGCACCTCAAAGGTATGGCCTATGATTGGTGGTTTAATGATTCTACTTCATTTTTTCATGCAAATGTAAAATTTTATGTTGAGTTCACTAAATAATTGGTGAGGGGATTTGATAAAGAACATTGTCAACCATCATTTGTTAAAAACAAAAACTCAAACACTTTGCATGAGTTGGAGAGACCTATTGAACCAACTCCACTCCATATTATTAAAGGGGATAAAAAAATGCATGATAGTTTCCCAAGGGCAAGATCCCCATTTCTTGAAGAATCCTCTTCTATTTTTGAAGACATGGAGTCTTCTCCTTCAAGGTATGACCGAGATCAAGGGTCTCTCATTGAGGATGAGGCATTCTCATACATAGAAGAAGAGGGGAAGGGTCAACATCAAGGGATGATGAGCATTCACCCTTATCTATTTTAGGAGGTTTCTACACATAAGGAGAGGACTGCAATGCACAGTGAAGTGAGGGAAAACTCAGTCCACTCATATACACAGTCCACTTCAGATTTTGATGTCTCACTACATGGAGGAATTCCACACGGGAGGCCACCAAATCTAGAGTTGATGAGAGACATCTTTTCTTTGGGTTCACCACTCTTGGATTTTGGAGAGGTGAAGATTTTGAAGGGATACTTTGGCATGAGGGATGTCAAAGTAGCAGGTATCAGCATGAGGAGAGCTTCACATGCCAGATCACCAGCACCGTCTCTTGGGAGGATTGATCCATATTGGAGATCTCAACTCTTGGTAGAGTACTCCAAGGATCTAGGTGCATGTATGATTCTTGATGACCCAGATAGAGATGATGAGTATATGGTGGATGATATGGTCATCTATTATTATTGCAGAATCTTCTTGAATAGAGCTTCTAAGCTCAAGGAGAAGCTGCTTCATACAACACATGAGGACTTCCTTTCCATGCATTATGATGCATATCTTTCTTTGGCAGAGGATTTCACTTGGGAGGGCATACAGCATGACATATTATAGCATATGGGGAGATGCATAGCCTAGATGGTGATAGAGAGTAGGTCACAACCACTTCCATACTCATTGGAGGTGAGGGAAAGATTCCAGTTGAGCCATTTCAGCTCAAGATCTCAAGTACATGATGGAGGAGGTATAATTTCAAATTTTGTATTGTACTTCTTTTTGTTTGAGCATCATGATGTATCAAGAATAATTATCCCTTCTTGCATATTGTATGATGATGTACTTATAGCTACTTGTAGCATTGATTTTGGCTACCTTATGAGTGGTTTGTGGGGGAAGCCACATGAGTCTTGGTGTGCACCATTGACACCACATTGTATCTTCATGTTTCCATCTTATGAGATGACTGTGGCAGAAAACAAGTGGCTGGTGAAGAACTTGTTATTTTTTGTTTTGAGGTAGGCATGGAATGCACTACGCTATTTCCTTGTGTGGAACTTTGATTCACTCTCTGGTTGTCATTTGACAACTTGCTTTCATAGGATTTTGCTTCCACATATTGCTGGTATGTTTGTACTCATGGGAAGCTTTTTTTGGAGAGTGGAATTTGAGATGGAGATGCACATTGGGAGTATGATTTTCCCTATTTTACATGTTTTATGTTTCAGGAGAAACAATGGGCATACCATGATTTCCACAACACACCTCTTTTCTTCATGTAGGAGGAGCCCTTGGGTGAACTTGCGTTCTTGGAGGAGGCACTTCATGGTTGACTTATCTTGTGGGGTAGCTTGGACCATTTTTGAAGGCCATGAAATTTTAGCCAAATTTTAGCAGCCCCCTCATACTTACCATAAATGGAGAGAGAAACTACTTGGATGGGAAAACATAAACTATTCATTCAGCCCCAACACATTACATAAAACCGGGGTTGCAGATTTATTTTATGAGCTACCTAGGATGGCTCATTTAATTTGGATGATAGCATGGAATGAGATTTCCCATGGGTATCATCACTCCTACCTTGAGGAGGCCATGAGATAGCAAGAAGGTTTCCACTTACACCTTCCACCTTTTCATGATGTGAGCCATTTGGTCATGCATCTTTGGGAGGAGACATTGGAGGGCAGATTTGTTGCAGATTATCTTGAGCAGTGGTGGGAACTATTGATGAGGGGCCACAAGAGGAGAAGGGGAGAAATTTTTCTCTCTCTATACAGTTTCTTGAGTACAAGAAACATTTTGGAGGGGAGGACTGTAATGTTCCCAAATTTTAGCCTCAAGCTAAAAGGAACATTATAGTTAGTAGTAGATGAATAAAATGGGTAAGGAGGCCCATTAACCTCTTTAGAAGAAAAACAACATTCCTCATGTGAAAAGGGGAAGAATAAAGCAGCTAGATTGAGCACCTACAAGTGTGAATAGGATTGGATCATGTTGATTCAGTCATATTTGACCAAGTCCACATGCACTGTCTAGATACATTGTATCTCCATGATGGACTGCACAGTTTGAATGGAGGAAAACTTGCATGGGCTAGGTGGCACATATGGATGGGACCCATTGTGGAGAGGAGAACTTGCTATATATGGAGAGGAGTATAGTCATTGCATTCATGCTTGGATTATTATTTTCTTTGGTATGTTGAGACTTTGCTTCCTCTTGTTGTTTAGCAGGGTTGCAGTGCTGTTTAGCACAAGGGTGTTCCCGGTCAGGAATCCCTACCTCTTATTCAGGGAAGGAGAGGTTCTTGAGATTCATTTCCTCATTCCAAAATTTTTTCCAAGCTACCTCCTTCAACTACAACACATTTTATGTTTAGAAATGGGTTGTGTTGCAGGGTGCAGCAAAGGAGGATCTCTTTGAGCCATTTCTGGGCTTGTTTTTCAGTGGAGAGTTTGTCTATCCATTGGAGGATCGGCAAGGGAGGATCCCAGGCATATTTCCACATATTGGCATTGGGCCAAAGCATCTCTGCACTTTTATAGTGTATTACCTTGCAGGAACTGTGTCATTTTTCAGAGAGCAGCTGCAACAAGGTTTAATACCTTGATTTTTGGCTAGTTTCCTTGGGAAAGGGCCAACCCTTCCCCCAAAAAGCTAGGAAAAGGGATTCTAATCCCTATTGTGCTTATTTAAGTCATATTCATGTTTTCAGCAAACTGTGTTATTTTTCAGAATTAATATTTAGATCTAATTCTCTTGTACTCAAGCTGTCAAGAAACCCTTGTCGGGTGATCTCATTTTGTATAAAGGAGGCTAGATCTTAGTTTTTATCCATGTATTGATGTAATAAAATATATATATGATATTTCTATAATATTACATCTGAAACCCTCATAAAATCACGTTGTGCAAGCTTCAGTAATTTCTGCATACAATAAGTAATGGGATTTGGGCCTTTTTAGCTATAATAGGATCGAGAGATCTGTTTAACATAGATAGAGTCATTTGTTTCTGATGAAATTTGGTATGTGAGTCCCAAATTACCTAAGCTAAAGGATCCCACCATAAATTTCTGTTATTTTTACGCAAATATCAGAAATTAATGTTTTTGGTGCTAGAAATGTTGATTTTCCCCACTTCTGATTGAGGGAATGGATCATACTTCTTGTTGTTGTACATAAAATTGATGCTGAAGTGTTTATTGACACATTACATGGATGAATATCTTGTTTCAACTCCATCATTGTGTTTACATATTGCTGCAGTCCATTATTGGGCATTTTCCAGCCATTCTAGGTGTGAGAGGCTTGTTTATCTCACCTAGTTTGTTTGGTTTCTGATTTACTCTTGGATTTGGATCTTAGATTATCATATCTAAGAGATCCAAGGGCTAATATTGTTTTATGTAGCATACATTCCTGAAAAATTCCTTTTTCAGGCATGCCTTGATAGCAGTCCTGATTTTGGGATACTACAAAAAGGAAGAATAAATTACTAAGTTAAAGAAAACTGCATTGTCCTTACAGAATCATATTGAATATCATACTTGCACTTTTGTTTTTCCATCAGGTAGTGAAGATCCATCAGCACAAATATCTCAATTAACCACTAAATTGCAGATGGCAAAGAGAGATCGAAAAAGAGCACAAGCTGATTTAGAAACAACAACAAAGATTATAAAAGCCACTAAAGGAGAAGTCAGTAAATAAAAAATGTACTACCAAACCGCTAATCCTGACATCAAAAATCTCAAAGAAAAATTCAAGGGAAATATATCCTTAATACACGCTAAGGATATCATCTGGAATAATATTATTGCAAAAATGAAGACAATCTGGGATTTTCTGACTATGGTTGCAGAAGAAAAAAGTATTATCAAGGAATTTGAAGAAAAATTCATGGCAGACAAGAAGAAGACAATTAATAGGGCCATTTGGTCAAGAAAGTTTATTAATTTCATTGATTCCAAAACAGATCAGGAATTCCAAGAAAATGAAATTAAAGAAAGGATTTTATATGTTGTGGAAATTCATAAAATGGTTATAAAAAATTATTGCAGGAAGTCTACAGAAACGAAGTTGATTGAACTTGAGGAAGAAATGAACTAGTTTGATAAATTATTGGACAAAATAGCAAGATCAGGTTTACCATCATGTTGGGGTCTTGGAGGTGGTTTGTTATAGTGAAATTCCTATGAACCCTTGCTAGTGTTGGAAAAAATTAAGGTTGACAGTACTCATGAAAAGACTCAGGTTCTTAAAGGAGAAATAGTGATCAATTTCCTTCAAAGAAAGTTTTAGCTGCTTTGGTTAGTGAAAACTTTATTTGCAAAGAAGTGATCTTTCAATAGAATTATTGCTTTCAGATTGGAGTATCACAAGTTGGTTCATTCACCCAAGACAAACATTGAGATATAGAAGAAATGTAGAGCCTGGATGACAGATTTACCAAAGGAACCCTTGACTTCAAAGAAGGATAAACCAGATAGTCAAGGAAATGCAGTAGCATCGTCATCAATTCACATTCAGCATATAGATTAGGATTTTAATTTCATGTTAGTTTCCTCTTTTAAAGAGAATGTAATTGTAATAAGACATCTTGAGGACATGTAATAGATAGTTGACAAAGTCCTAAGTAGTTGAAGTAGTTAGGATCACTTATAGCAATTACAAACTACTTTTGATTGTATTTAATGAGATGGACAAGAAAGAAAAGGTTCCGAGTTTTGGACCTTCAGACTGTAATTTTTGTACTCAGAATTCAAATGATTAATGAGTGAAAAGCAAGTTTCTGGCATTTGTTGTTATTGATCTGTCTTCTATTTTACATTTTGTACTTTCCATCTCTGAATAAAATGAAGTAATGAAGTTGCAGGTCTCTTTTTACTTGTGTGAATAAGAGTTAAAATCCTTAATAGGCGCTCCTTCATTTTAAATGTTTCTTTTCTTATAACTCTTCTGGAGTTTGAGGTGATATATTTTGTACAACGTATCAGTTTTGGATTATTTCTTTCATGTTCTTCTGATCATTCCATTCTATATCAACAAATAATAGCATTGTGGGACATTCATTGTATTTGACCTTTGAGGATTTAATGATAAATATTTGAAGGTGATTAAACAAAGACCAATATTTCTGTGACATAACTATATAAATGTCTTAAGCACAGATTCCTTATCACAGCTAAGGGATTGTCTCTTAAGGTACAACATTTTTTGGCGTTGTTGCTGGGGACAAAGAAGCAAAGTTCTTTCCCTAGGTTTTGTTCATATTTCCTCTGGTTTTTCAGAGAGGAGGAAATATCAGGTTGTGTTTTTATTTCATGAATTATAGCGTATAAAAGGCCACATACGAGGTCAGATACCTCTTAGCAGAAAGCTCCCATTATATCAGATCCTGAAAAGATGGTTTCTAAAAAAGGCCAGAAATCAAGAACGCTTTCTACAGCTGATGCTACACTACCTGCACCAAGCAGCAGTTCCCATACCCTTTCATCCAAGGATATTTCCCGAAAACTCATTTTCTCGGAACAAGAATCCTTGTCCCCACATATTCATTTCTCATAACCAAGTTAGAAGAACAATATTTTGAGTCTGTTTCATTTACATTTACAGAAACTCGGCCTAATATAGTTGCCAGTTCTTCTGCTATTTTTCATCTACCCCTTCCCATATCATTTGTTTCACCTCATCCATCCACATCTACAACTGGTATACAAACCCCACCTACTCAAGGAGAAATTAATCAAGGCATAAGCATGATAGTCCTTGTCCCTACTTTCTTGATGAATAGATATGCACCATTAAATATTCCACAACCAATGAATGTAATGCCTCAGGAATTCCTTAAATTGCTTCCTAGATTTACTGGTGAAGATGAAATAATTGTAGAACGACACTTGCCTTTGTTTTGCACTTTTGCTGAAAATTTAAATGTTGAACAACTTGATGTAGTAATGAGACTTTTTGTACAGTCACTAAATGGAGAGGCAAGAAAATGGTTTAAATTATTACCAAATGGCTCAATTAATGATTGGGATGAATTAGAAAGACAATTCATCCAAATATGGGGTGAAAAGTGAGATCATGTTTATTCATTGACAGAGTTTAATGCTATTAAGAAAAATTCTAATGAAAGCATGAATTATTTCATTCAAAGAGTTAACAAATTGTATAATAGTTTTCCCACAGAAATGAAACCCCCTCCTATTGGAGCAAGAGTTGTTTTTTCTGGAGCATTTGTATCAGATTTTAGTTTCACTTTGAGAGAGAGAAGGTCTGCTACTCCTAAAAAAATCCAAACAAATGCTTTAGAGATTTAAGCAAACATCACTGCTGCTGGAAAAGCACAGGAAAAGCAGACAGTTCAAGATAGAGGTAAGGGTAAAGAAGATTCATCTCGGGATCATAGGATTGATGACATGACTAAGGTCATCAAGAACTTGTCAAATAAATTAGTGAAGATGGAATTGGATAATAAGAAACCTACATAACAAAACAGAGATGTTTTTAATCCACATTTCAGAAAGCAGCCCTTGCAGATTTTGCAGAGGGAAAGAAGAGACCAGGATCAAGTTCAAGCACCCTTATATATAGAATCATCAACTTCATAGTCTGCTGAGGATGATCAAAAAGAGGTTGAATATCAAATATTTGTTGTTTATATAAAAGATGATGATGAGGAAGAAGAGAAATGTGAAGAAGAATCCAAAGAAGATGGTGTATCATTTGATCAAGAAGAGATGGATGACTATTGTAAACAATTCACTGATTTTATGCAGGAAGAGTTGCATAAGAAGTATGACTTAAGATCAAAAAAGATATTGAGAACTCAGGATGATGAGGAAAAAGAATCAGATTCAGTTCCTTCTCCAATGGCGACTCCACAACCAAAGAACTCAGTGAAACAATCAGACAAGGGGAAACAACCTATGAATTCAGTGAGTACAAATGAGAAACAAGTTGAGGCTTCCTAGAATAAGTCAATTGATTCAAATATTTTGGAGAAGAGTGTTATTGTACTTGAGAAAAATGCTAATTCTAACAAAAATCAAGAAGAACCTGAAAATATTATTAAACATAATCAAGCATTCAGTGTTTCCAAAGAATTAGAAAAGATCAAAATTCAAGTACCTTTGCTTGAATTAGCTAAGACATTTGGTGACAAGAAGGAAATTGCAGAATTTATTAATCTTTCTCAGTCTCATGATATTGGTGATACTGTCAATTTGCAAGAAGAAAAGCCAGTAGTCACTTTTGGTCCACATGTTGAAGATGTAGATTATTCTGTTCCTCCATTTTATATCTCAGTGTTGCTTCATGATTTCATTCTGCATAATTTAATGTTAGATTTTGGTGCATCACATAATCTTATGCCATTATCTGTGATGAAAGAATAAAATTTACAAATCACTAAGCCCTATAGAGACCTTTATTCATTTGATTCAAAAAGGGTAAAGTGTGTTGGCCTTATCAAAGACATGGTGGTATCCCTGGCTCAAATTCTAGCCAAGAGCATCATGATGGATGTAGTAGTTGCAGATATTCCAGCCAAATTTGGTATGTTGTTGTCTAGATCTTGGGGGGAAAAGCTTGGAGGTGTCTTAAAACTAGACTTTACATATGCAATCATTCATGTGTTCAATGGGGAAGAAATAAGGTTATACATAGAAACCATATTTGTTAAGACTACCACAAAGAAAGATGCAGGAAATTCCCCTGTCTATGGTAAAGAGAAGGAGGATCTCTCTTGTTTCATGCTGCATGAAGATGCAAAATTTGTTGAAGACTCATAGAAGCATCTCTCTTTATAAATTGTACATAAGGAGCTTGAGTCAAATAAAATTTGGAAGTGTTATTTCGATGGTGCCTACTCAAAGGATGGCACAAGAGATGGGTTTTTATTCATATCTCGAGAAGGTAATATTTTAATTTTTTCTTTTAATCTTGAATTTGAATCAACCAATAATGTAGTTGAGTATGAAGCATTGATTTTGAGTCTTCAAACTGCTAAACAAATGGGAATTCAATGTATTTCCATTTTTGGTGATTCTAAGTTAATTATAAGACAGATTAAGAATTTGTGTCAAACCAAACATCCCAGATTGAGGTCTTATAGAAATGAAGTGTGGGACCTAATTGAAAATTATTTTGAAGCCTTGAATCTTCAGTTTATTCCAAGAGAAGAAAACAGAATGGGATATTCCCTAGCAGTTGGAGCTAGTACATTTAAGCCACCCATTAATCCAAGATTGAGATATGAGATTGAGTTGAGGCATAGACCTTCAATTCCTAATAATGTATATCATTAGCATGTTTTTGAGGATGATGAGCAGATCAACCATTTCCTAACAATTATCAAAAATTTTGAAGACAGTGAAACAGATCAAGAAAGTGAACAAACTGATTAGAATGATGTCCTGAAAACCCTGAAATAGTCAATAGGTGATCAGAAGATAATTCAGTTGAAAGATAATACATTGTACAGAGGTTTGGTTCTTCTTGAAAGAATGTTTGATGCAAATGATGTAGCAGTAAACTAGGAAAAAGTATCTTAGGATGGAGAAATGGAAGACTATAATTTAGGAACTCATCAGGTGCCCAAGATGGTTAAGTTTTTCAAAGGAGTTCCTAAGGATTATAAAGAAAGGTATGTTGATATTTTCAAGAAGTATATGGATGTGTTTGCATGGTCCTATGAATATTTAAAAAAATATGATTTAGATGTTATTCAACATAAAATACCATTAAAAGATGGGGTTAAGCCTCATAGGGAGAATCTCAGGCAGATTAATCCATTGTTACTTTCCCCAATTGAAAAAAGAAGTGAAGAAATTGCTGCAAGCAAAAATCATAGTCCCACTTAGATACTTAGACTAGGTTGCTAATCTAGTTCCTGTCAGGAAGAAGAATGGAGAGATAAAGTTATGTGCTGATTTTAGAAACTTGAACAGAGCTTCCCTGAAGGATAATTATCCTTTTCCAAAGATGGATTATGTTCTACAGAAAGTGAATGGATCTCATAGGTTATCCATGGTTGATGGTTTCTCTAGGTACAACCAAGTAGCTATCAAAAAAGAAGATTAGAAGAAAACATCTTTTACCACACCTTGGGGAATGTTGTATGCCAAGATACCATTCGGTCTCATGAACGCAGGGGCTACTTTCCAGAGATCAATGGATATATAATTTGTCGATGACAAATTTGTAGTCATATATTTGGATGATGTGACTATTTTTTCAGGTTCTGATGATGAGCACTTGGAGCATCTGCATAAGGCTTTCCTAAAATGTAGGAAGTTTGGGTTATCATTGAATCTTAAGAAATATTTATTTTCTTTGAAGGTAAGTTACTGGGACATTTAGTTTCAAATCAGGGGGTGAAAATTGATCCAGTAAGATTTGAGGCTATAAAAACAATCCCATTGCCTAGAAGTAAGAAAGATATCCAAAGATTTCTAGGGAAAAATAATTTTCTAAGAAGATTTGTCCCAAATTATGCTGAGATTGTCAGAGAAATAACAGATATGCTGAAGGAAAATGCTGAAGTGAAATGGGATAAAGATGCAAGAGAATCCTTTGCCAATATTAAAGAGGTACTTCAAGAAGCTCCAGTTTTGATCAGCCTAGATTATCAAAATCCTTTCCAAATATTTTCATTTGCATCACCTTCTAACATTGCTGCTATGTTGCTGCAGAAGAACGAAGAAGTAAAAGAGAAACCTGTAGCATTTTTCAGCCAAGTTATCAGAGATGCAGAACTCAAATACAATATTTTGGATAAACAGGTATATGCTTTAGTTAAATCATTGAAATATTTCAGGATTTATGTACTTCATTCTCAAATAGTAGCATATGTGCCCAACTCACCTGTAAAATATGTGCTAGTTCAAAGTGATGTGCAGCGAAAAAGAGGAAAATGGATTGCTAAAATCCAAGAATATGATTTGGATACTAAGCCTACTAAGTTGGTAAAAGGACAAGGCCTGGAAAAATTTCTCACAGAGTCTAATTTTCAAGCTCTGGGAATTAATCTGCTTGCACCCTTGGATGAAGTTGTTGATGAGCCAAGTCAAAGTAGCACAAAATCGGCAATAAAATAAAAATTGCTATGCTTTTATTGGTATAAGGATATTATTCACTATTTGTGCTTTTTCTCTTGTCCTCCCTCAATGAACAGAACAAAGTATAGAGCTCTTAAACTCAAAACTCAACCTTATGTTATAATTGATGCTAAATTATATTGGAAGGATCCTACTAGTGTTTTGTTGTTGTGTTTGACAAAAGGAGAGTCAATGGAAGTTATCAAAGAGTACCATGAATTTCAGTGTGGGGGGCATTATAGCTGGAAAGTTACTACTCATAAAATCCTCAAATCAAGTTTTTACTGGCCTTCTTTAATTTTTGATGTATACATAGTGGTTAGAAGTTGCCAAAAATTTCAGTTGTTTTCAGAAAATAAAATGTTATCCCCTCTACCTCTTCTCCCTGTATTTGTTGAAGAACCCCTTAAACAATGGGGATTGGATTTCATTGGAGAAATTAATCCACCATCAAGTGGGCACCTGAAGTGGATTCTGACTGCCACTGATTATTTTACAAAGTGGGTGGAGGAAATACCTACTAGAAAATAAAATGATATGATAGTAATGAAGTTTCTGGAAGAGAACATCTTCAGCAGGTTTGGATGTCCAATGAAGATTATAACAAACAATGCTCAGGTATTCAATTCAGTCAGATTCATAAATTTTTGTCAAACTTATAATGTCATTTTGTCTCATTCTACAACATATCATCCTCAAGGCAATGGGCTAGCTGAATCTTCCAACAAGACATTGGTTAAGATTTTGAAGAAAATAGTTAATGAGAATCATAAGCACTGGGATTCAAAGTTGACATTCGCTCTCTGGGCAGTGAGAATGACTACTAGAAGATCTATTGGTATGTCCCCTTATGAATTATTTTATGATACTCAAGATTTGTTTCCCACTCAGCTAGCTAGACTAGTAATTTCTTTTCTTCAAGAAGCATAAGAAGAACCTAATGCATTAATAAGAATATTGAATAAGGTGATAGAATTAAGTGAGAGCAAGAATAAAGTCAAGGAAAACTTGGTCACCTATCAAGAAAAGATGAAGTCCATTTTTGATAGGAAGGCAAAGGAGATTCTTTTCCAAACTGGAGATTTGGTATTAAGATGGGATATTAGAAGAGAAGAAAAAGGAAAGCATGGTAAGTTTGACCCTCTCTGGTATGGCCCATACAAGATTATTGAAGCCAAATAAAACAACACTTTTATGGTGGAAAATCTTGATCGAGAAACATTAGAGATGCTTGTGAATGGGAAGTATCTAAAACATTATTTCCAACAATGAAATTTGATGGTTCACCATTGTACATATTTGGTTTCCTTCATTGTACATTTTTCATCAAGCAGTATTTGACTCCATGCCCGAGGTGAAGGCACTAATCTATGGTTCTTAGTGTTTTGTGGAAAAAACACTATCCCCAAGTGGAGCCAGATGCTGTGGCTCATTTGCAATATCCTTTATTTTTAATTTTCTAAAAAAAAAAAAATAGAAAACTATCAAAAGATATGTTAGAGTATGAAAACTCATGTACTTTAGCATAAAAATATATCTTCTTGTTATATTAAAGTTTAAAGTTTAAATACTTTAAGTCTTTATGAAAGCGGGTCCCAGTTCAAACATTAAATATCGAGCACTTTACGAAGTGGGATTTGATGATTTATCAAGTAGTGAGTAAAAGGCTCAACACAAAGGGTGCCTCTGCAGTTGACCCTGTTGACTGCGGGGGTAACCCAGATGAACGATCAAGATTCACTGTTGGGGCATAAGCCAAATGAGTTCTTCGTACCTTGAGGCCTCCTATAGTGATGTATGTGTCCAAGTGGGTGACATTTGTAATCCACGTCGGGTTTTCTTAACGGTCTCTCAGCGCATCTTGTCAGCATTTAATTTTAAAGCCTGCGCCACCTATTTAAGGAGGTTTTTCATTTTTCTGAAGTTATTATTGTTAGTTTGAGTTTGAAGTTTGCATGCGCTATGTCTTTGTCCGTTATCTGGCACCTTGTTAATTTTTTGTCATATTGTCTATTGTCTTCCATACTAAAGTTGAATTATGGCTAAACACTCATCCCTGTTAGGTTCTTCCAGTCACATCCCTCTCATGGACATCGAGAGGGATATCCAGGGCACAAATTGTTCCCTTGCCTACCTTTCTTTTTATCAGCAGGTCCTCCTAAACGATAAAACTTCTCCAATATACACTGCCATGGCAAAAACTGGTGTGTTTTCTGCATGTATCCCAAGAACTCACCTTTTCCCTGAATTTTTGTATTGGTTAGTGTCTGTTATGTACCCTGGGAAATCTTTCGTAATGAATTGTCCAAGGGGGAAATGTTCTGCAAGTCTCAACCCAGTTAATTCATCAAGCTATGTGTTATACTGAGCCAGAATCATATGTCCAATTCACTGATGATTCCTTGATAGCGCATTATGATAGTCTTACAAGTGAGGAGTTTAATCAGTTCATTAATTTTCTGAAGCCAAATACACAATAGTTTGTACCTGAAAGTAAATAATTCCCCATGGAGTTTTTTGATATAGAAGTTAGACCAATTTTGAGATCCATTGCAAATATTTTGGGAAAGGATGATGATAGTACAGTGGACAAGTCAGTTCTGGGAATGTTCACCATGATGATGAAGCTAGAAGTGGTGCTAGAAATTCCATCTTATTGGCAAGAAGCTTTTAATTCACAGCTCATGAGCTTATCATTGACGGGCTCATTCAGGTTTCCCTCTCTTATTGTTTACGTATTTTTATATCAAAATGTAGAAGAATTCATGCATTTGGGGTTAAAAATTATGGATGTGAATAAGAAAAGAAAATCAGTAGTATTTTGGATAGACATAGTGAGGAAAGAACAAAATGAGGCTAGTTTGTTTGATTTTGCTAGTCATTTTATGTCTTCTACATATAAAGTTTTGAATGGAGGTTCTCCCCCCTGCTTTCTTCCCAAATCTCAAGAGTTCTTACATATGGGGACAAATTGTAAGTTTGGTGATTGGTTTGTCTTTGAATATTATTCTGAAATTAGACTTTATGGAGCTAGTGTAGAACCTTATAGGCTTCCTGCGTTTGTGCCTATGAGATTATTCACTCTAGAGTTCATTAGGAAAATTTTTAAAGTTGACCAAATACACTATCAAATAGTTAATATGAGACAAGTAATTGATGAAGCCACTAAGATGTTAGATGAAATGCACCTACTATTAGGAGAGAAGTGGGCTTATGACCCTCACAGTTTCATTTCTAATAGGACAACTGAAAATGGATATTCAACATTCATTCATGAGAGCAAACCAGATCTAGAAAAAGTGGCAAGTAAAGGTGTTGTAGGTTCAGTGAGCTCAAATGTTTAGACTCCTATCATATCAAAAATATCAAATAAGAGAGGTAAAGAGGCAGTGATTGATTCAGAGGATGAAGAACAGAGGACTAAGAAGAGAACAAAGTTCAATGAATATTTTGTAGATGCTCAACCTATTTTCTCATTACAATTGGGAGATGAAAAAAATTTCCCTACTTCACCTAGGAGACATGAAATCACTTAGGAACAAGTGCCCCTAATTAAACAAATGTTTTCCCAATTTTCAGAGAGAAATCAGAATATGAAGGCAAGCATATGAAGGCAAGCATGGAGGCTCAGGATGAGTACCAGATAACCCCAAATCAAACAAGACTTCTAACTGCAATGGATATTGAAAAGGATAAATTCAAGATTTCCCTTTCACATCCCTCTGATATGTCTATTGGTTCATCTAACAATTTTAACACTATGAATTTGACGGTAGATGTGAAGAAAATTCCATTGTTGGAAAAAGTGAATCTACACATGCAAACAAGGCAACTAATTGTGAATGACCTAACCAAAATGAATTTTGCGGCACTGAAGGCTGAAAATATGCTTGGAAAAGTGATCAAGAAGTTGAAGTTAAAGAAAGCCAGTTCCAGGGCTTTGAAAATCCAGAATGAGGAACTCAAAAATATTATAGTACATATTGGAGTAGATCCTAATGATAGGTTTTCTGTACAGAAGCTTTTGCAAAGTAATGACTCAGAAATCCCTGTACTGAAGAAGAAATTGAAATTGCCTACAGGAGAACACTCCATGGAAGTAGAGGTTGTAGAGATAGAAAATGAGAAATAAAAACGTCTTCATCAGCTCTTGCAAAAGGAAGAAGAAATTACTAAGTTAAAGCGAACTGCATTGTCCTTAGAGAATCATATTGAATCTCATATTTGCACTTTTGTTTTTCCATCAGGTAGTGAAGATCCATTAGCACAAATATCTCAATTAACCACTAAATTGCAAATGGCAGAGAGAGATCGAAAAATAGCACAAGCTAATTTAGAAACAACAACAAATATTATAGAAGCCACTAAGGGAGAAGTCAGTAAATACAAAATGGACTACCAAAGCGCAGATGCTGAGATTAAAAATCTCAAAGAAAAATTGAAGGGAAATATATCCTTAATACAGGCTAAGGATATCATCTGGAATGATATTATTGCAGAAATGAAGACAATCTAGGATTTTTTTACTGTGGTTGCAGAAGAAAAAAGTATTATCAAGGAATTTGAAGAACAAGTCATGGCAGACAAGAAGAAGAAAATTAATAGGGCCATTTGGGCAAGAAATTTTATTAATTTCACTAATTCCAAAATAGATCAGGAATTGGAAGAAAAATAAATTAAAGGCAGGACTTTATATGTTGTGGAAATTAATAAAATGATTGTCAAAAATGATTGCAGGAATTTTACAGAAAAGAAGTTGATTGAGCTTAAGGAAGCAGTGAACCAGTTTGATAAATTATTTGATCAAATAGCAAGAGCAAGTTTACCATCATGTTGGGGTCTTGGAGGTGGTCTGTTATCATGGAATTCTTATGAAACCTTACTAGTGTTGGAAAAAAGTAAGGTTGACAGTACTCATGAAAAGACTCAGGTTCTTAAAGGAGCAACAGTGATCAATTTCCTTCAAAGAAATTTTCAGCTATTGTGGTTAGTGAAAACTTTATTTGCAGAGAAGCCATATTTCAACAGAATTACTGCTTTCAGATTGGAGTATCACAAGCTGGTTCATTCACCCAAGAAAAAAATTGAGATATGGAAGAAATGCAGAGCCTGGATGACAAATTTACCAAAGGACCCCTTGACTTCAAAGAATGATAAACCAGCCAGTCAAGGAAATGCAATAGCATCGTCATCAATTCACATTCAGCATATAGATTAGGATTTTAATTTCATGTTCTTTTTCTCTTTTAAAGAGAATGTAATTGTAATAAGACATTTTGAGTACATGTAATAGATAGTTGATGAATTCATAAGTAGTTGAAGTATTTAGGATTAGTTACATCAGTTACAAACTGCTTTCTATTGTATTTAATGAGATGGACAAGAAAGAAAAGGTTTCGAGTTTTGGACCTTCAGGCTGAAATTTTTGTACTCAGATTTCAAATGATTAATGAATGAAAAGCAAGTTTCTGGCATTTGTTGATGTTGATGTGTCTTCTAGTTTACATTGTGTACTTTCCATCTCTGAATAAAATGAAGTAATGAAGTTGCAGGTCTCTTTTTACTTGTGTGAATAAGAGTTAAAATCCTTAATAGGCGCTCCTTCATTTTAACTGTTTCTTTTCTTATAACTCTTCTGGAGTTTTAGGTGATATATTATGTACAACAACATATTAGTTTGGGCTTCTTTCTTTCATGTTATTCTGATCATTCCATTCTATATCAACAGATAATAGAATTGTGGGACATTCATTGTATTTGATCTTTCAGGATTTAATGATAAATATTTGAAGGTGATTAAACAAAGACCAATATTTCTATGACATAGCTATATAAATGACTTAAGCATGGATTCCTTATCACAGCTAAGGGATTGTCTCTTAAGGTACTGTTGTAACTCCTAGAGACAGCCTTGAGTTGTTAAAGACCAGTTCCCAGGACATCTTAAATACAAGAGGATGTAAAAGGTATTTCGTATGCTAGTCAAAAGAAACCTCTTGTTATGTGAGGATGGTTTAAAGTTTTGATATCGATCCACGATATCAGAGATATAATATTGATAGGACTGACATCTAGTTGTATAGATAAAGAGTCTCAAAGAGTGAATCCAAAGTAGTCATGAAAGTAAATTGCTGTGAGCTGGGGCGAATGTGAAATCAATGAATAGTTACAAGGATAAATGGATGTGAGGTACAATGTAAGAAAGTGAGGAAAGTATCATAGTAAGGCAGGATTATACGAACTTAAGAATCCACCCTCCACTAACATTAGAAGAACTACAACCTATGAGTATAATTATGAAACAGAAATCGTGCCTCAAGCCATATTTAAAATGTTACGGAACAGAAGACATGAGTATCATTTAGGATAAATTCACATCAACTAGTTGAACATTCACTTTCTGAAAGCTATGATAACAAGGGAATAAGGAGAATACAATGAACATTATATTTAGAAACTGCTGAAAAAATACATATTGTTCAATAACCTTAGTTGGAATCCACCAAAACAATAGCTTAGCTTCATTTCCTTTCCCGAAGGGGATTTTCTGATACACATTAAAAGAGGATCTCAAAATTTACAAAAAGAGAGAATTCACAGTTAACAACTTCTTCTCATGAAAATCCAAAACCTCTTCTTGGTTTCTCATTTCATCTTTTATAGCTCCAAAGATAAGCTTCGAGAGAAGATATTTTCAAAACAAAATATTCTCTGAGGATATTTTATGTTTGTGGTCTCAATCAAAAAACCAAAACTGGTGATGAGGAAAAATGACCTCTCATCATATACAACCTAACCTGATAAAGGCCCTAAATAAAACATAACAGTAAATAAAAAATAAAGAGTGCATAGGGTGAAATCAATATTTCACCCAATTTTACAATTCACAAAAATAAAAGTAAATAGTCCGCGTGGGTCAAATCATGAGTGTCATTTTTGATGGCGATGAGGGGTGCTTGATGGCTATTGATGTGGCCGAGTTGATGACGAAGATGACCCTGCTTTGTGACCAGAGGGAGGTAGTGACTAATGAGAATATGACGATATCAGACTATTGGCGTATTCAGTGCATTTCTACCATGAGATCTCGCCTCGAGCTGGCATAGTGACAAATTTCTCAACTAGTGCCTGCATATCTGTGAGCTCAATATAGTCTACTCGGATGGCTAAGAACTATTTAACCTAGCAGAGGAGGAAGAATTCCTTACTTAGAGCGGCTATGATGGTATTTGGCTTAAGGCAGACAGTTTTTTCCAGAGGCAAGCTGGCATTGTTCATGATGTCTATCATTTTCTATTCATAATCTGTTAGCTTGGAGAATGTAGATGTTTCTGGGTGCAAGCATGATGGGAGGCCTACCTCCACTAACTTATTCCATTCTCGGTCAAACTTTTCAACTCTGATTGAAAGCAGTTTCAAACAACCTAATGTGTTCGTGTGAGCGGTCTCCTTCTTGATTACTCTTCTAACCTCCATTACCCTTCTGAAACAATCAATGATTCCTTATGCTTGCAATTCCTCTGGGCCGAGTTCATTTAGGTACCGAATATACTTTCTAACCATTGCGGCCTTTTCTTCACCTTCCACGCACCCTTCCTGCAATTGTACTCCAAATAAGCCAACCAAAAGCTTCTTATCATCAATCAGGGTGAGGTAGTTCCAATGCTGCTGGACCTCTGCTATCATATCAGTCCAAATTAGGCACCTTGCTTCTAGGAGTGTCATGCTACCCTTCAGTCAAGCAGTCAAGTATTTGGTGGAATTGTCTTGCGCCTGTTTGTCTCTTTGTAACTTCTCGACCTCATTCTGCAGAGACGTTACCACCCTCTAATTTGTATCCAACATAGCTTCCATATCCTTTAGTCTTTGGCGAGCTATACATGCTTCACTTTCTGAAACCTTTAAGTCTGACAGGGCCTTAGTCATATGTTCTGGGGTGGTTTCGGGCTCATTGGATGTTGGGGCTACGCATACATGTTGGTCCCATTTTTCCTATAAGTCAGACAATCCCTGTTTTAGACATACAATCTCTGTGGTATTTTGAGTATTATCTTCCTGCTCCTTAGCCAGTGAATCGACAAGAGCTGATTTCTCCATTTCAACTTGGATCAATTCGTCCATTTGCACATGCTTCCCTCTAGGTATATTTAATTTCTTCTTCAGCTCAGACTTATCTGCTTCCAGATCAGTGATGAGCTTCTGCCGAACTACATCCTTGTCGGCCCCTTTGTCTTTTATTTCTTTCATAAGGGTTTCTAGCTTGTTATTGATTGCTCTGGCACTAGCTCTCTCCCTCTTCTAGTTTTCTAATACCGAGGCATGCTTCTCCTCAAGCTTCCTCAAGCTTCCTCAAGTTTCACTACCTCATCTCACAACATGTCTCTGACGCACTAGTGTAAGCCAAGCTTATCTGTTAGCAGGATATTAGCCAGGTTCAAGGCAATCTCTAGGGCTCTATAATGACTTCCATCGGCTGAGGGTTGCAACCCTGCCTATGAAATAGCAGATATGAGTTGTTCCTTTTCCATGTCTAACTCTGTAGTAAGTCAGGTATGATATTTATCTACAAACCCGACCAGTTCAGCCCTTAGTTTTTCTCGTGTGGTCTTGTTCTAGGTGTTTATCTCCTCTCTCACTTCCTCTCTATCAACTGAAATTGCCTGCGAAAGCCCAGAAGGGCTTGACGAAGAGGCACCATTGAAAGAAACCATGAAACCTACCTTGTATTTATCCGGCAATCCATATCAGGAAAACTCTTCCTGAAATGGCTCCTCCCATACATTCTTTGGCCCTTCCGTTCTCTTTTTCTTATAGGGATGAGCACCCTCATCAATGTTCATGCCCTCTTGACTTGCTGAGGCATCTAAATCATCTTCTTGCCCTTCTTCTCTGTCTTTGAGGACGCATTTTTGCCCCTCCCTTCTGCGGCTAAAGACTCATCCTCCATCTGTGCATCCAAAGGCCATGTATCAAGGTTAGCTCTCCACTCAATGAAGGGCCTAGTCTCATGTATATAATAAGTTGACTTTATTTTCATTTTTCTATTGGAAAGAACTCCTTTCGGGTCATAGGGCCAAAATTTTCCTTGTAGCAAGTCAATCCCTTGCAGTAATGTTTCCATAGTGGAGAGGGCATGTCTCGAATTTATGGTGAAGGGACCGATAGAAGTTGGGAGCTTTAGAATATATCCTTTCTTCGCGGGCACGAAGTGGATTTGGTTAGCCTTCAAGGTTTTTCAAATAAAGTTGAGGGAAAAAATCTGCATGGTTGGAAAAACTGGCAAACAATAGGGAGTTATTTCCATGCCATAGACCCTGATCTCGATGTAATCATCATATAGGTACCAGTCCCCTGTGCTATCTTCCTCGCCAAACTGCAGCCAGTCCTTCTACTCAGGAAATATTCTAGGAGGAGGACTGTCATGTATTATGGCATAGGCTATGGACATGAACCCATTTAAGAATCTAGTATAACCATTCCCCCAAGTTGCTGACGAACTGAAACGTTCCACTCAAAGACGATTCTTGGCTAGGCATTTTCCTTCGAGAGTTTCTCTGGGCCTAGGCTCTCAAACTTGTCAGCATGCTCAAATAAGAATAGGTAAAATACTAAAGAACAAAACCTGAAAGACCCAGTAGAAGGGAATTCTTGAAACTGGGTTTGAATAGCCGAAGCTAGGAAAACAGGAATATTTAAAAGCATACCCTTTTGCATCATGAGCCATAGAATAGCTATAAATTCTTTTGATGCCTTCTCAAACTCCCGAAGCCCTAAAAACCCTGAAATAAGAGCTAGGACCAGCTGCACATTATGTCTGAAAGTAGACAAGGGAACAACATCCGAATGCGGGAGAGTTGTTAGGCAGGAATCTGAGCGGAGGCTGAGGAAGTCACTTTGTTGCTCCTAGGGTAACTTTGAGAATTGACAAGAAAGGGAAACCTTAGTGAACTCAACATGATTTTTACTGTGAGGAAAATGAAGAACTTTCTTTATGTGCTCAAGCGATATGTGGAAAATCTTATTTCCTTGAGCAGACAGAAGCAAGTCCCTGTGCTCGTCATAAGCATCACCGAGCCAACTAATTAATTCGGCAACTGGGTATGTGGTTGGAGCAACTTGGTATTACAAACCTGACTCAATGACTCTAAACATGTCTTGACCCTTTAAATGACCTTCGAACAGCTCGAGTATGACACAGGCTACACTGAAAGGGTAGAATGGGTCATGAATTCGTGCATGGGCATCAATAAGAGGTTCAAGTCCAAGGACAACCCTGACCTCACGAGCTTGTGGGGTTTCAGGTTCAAACTTTTCAGATTTATTTTTCCCCATGACCATTTGAACAGAAAAAATAGAAGGAAAATGGTGGGACGAAGGAATGAATAAATACCTTTGAACACTGAGGAAGCCTAAGGAGAAAGCGATGCGGGGTTGAAAACGACCTGGCACTAGAGATTTAACCTTCGCTGCACGACAGACCCGTGAAAAACAAATATTTTACCCAATCTCAGAGTAAAGCAAGATTATATCAGATCGATTTTTGCAGAATACGAGGTGAGGGTGACAACTATAGGGGTAACGTCATAAGGACATCGACAGTGGGACACGTGGTTGTAGGTTGTAGGTTATTAGCTTTTGGGAGCCAGGTGGGTGAGAGCCACGTGCCAGGTTAAAGCATGTACCGGTTTCGTACCGCATTCCCTAGACTTAACTTACCTTTACTTACTTGCGCGAGATGCCCTTCTTGATGGGCCCATGTTAGAATTCCGGTGGGGGTTCACAAGGGCCCTGTGCTCCATTCCATCACCCCATGGAACTTTTTCACTTAGTCCACCACCAAGGGGCATCATCTTCTTTGGGGGGTGAACCTTCCTGTCCTTCCACCTTCTCTTGATCCCCCCGGAACATCCTGTTTATGCTCCCTTTCTTGGTGTCTCCTCCATATGGAATGTGGCTTTCTCATTAGGCTATTTCACACATCAAGTCTCCCATCCGCGTTTGTGCCTTAAGGAAATTACCTGTCAAGGTATCTTTCAACCTACTCACCCAGCCATCCTCTTAAATCTCTTTGTTTTATCCCAGCTGCTCTTTTTTCTTGGTGTATGAGGTGGCTAAACAACATTGGCTCCACCTGGGGATGGCACACTTGTCCTCGAGGGTATCGAGAAATTTTCAGACCCTCCATGTGACATTCATCAAAATCTGGGACACCTTCCAAAAATCACATGCACTCCTATGATGAAACAAACAGCAATAGTAATGTAAAATGGAAAGTATATACAGTATGTACAACAGGCCTCTAAGACCTTTCATTAGTATTGAAAGTATGGTTTCAAGAGCTGCCCATTTACAGGTGCTTCAAGAAATTTGCCTTCCAGATTTTCCAATACAAAAGTATTTTTCCCCTTTACTTCAAAAACCTTGAATGGTTCGAACCACAAGGGGTCGAACTTCCCATGTTTACCTTTATCTGCTCTCCTAATATCCCATCTCAATACCAGGTTGCCTTCTTGCATTTCTTTTGTCTTTTGCGTGCTTTTCAAACAAGCCTTTCATATTCTCCTAATATTATGATAACCTACCATTCACTTGGTTTCGAGTTTCCTCCAACTCAACTAGCTTTTTCATTCTCCGGATGAGGTCGTTTGGCTCTTCATGGCTGTCTTGGAGAAACCTAGCAACAAGTAAGGCAATCTGAATTAGAAAAATTTCTTCTCGGCCATAGACTAGTTCATACGGAGACTTACCTGTGGATATTTTACTGGTAATACGGTTCGCCCAGAGTGCGAATTTTAGCTGGGAATCCCAGTTTTCCTGGTTTTTCTTATAGCCTTCTTCAATGCCCTTACCAAGGTTTTATTAAAATATTTGGCCAGCCCGTTCCCCTGGGGGTAATAGGCTATAGAATGCCCCAAAGTGATATTATACTACTGGAAGAAGTTATTAAACTTGGTAGATTTGAAAGATTGAGTTGTCTGTGACAATCTTAGCTGGGTAGCCAAACCTTGATATGATATTCTCCTCCATAAACTTGATCATGACCGCATCAGTAACATTTCTTGCGGGTATCGCCTCTACCCATTTTGTGAAGTAATCAGTGGCAGTGAGGATCCACTTGTGCTGACCACTTGATGCAGGGTGAATCTCTCCAATAAATTCAATGCCCCACTGCTGGAAAGGTTCTTCAATATGTACTGGTATCATTGGCAGGGGAGAAAATTTATGTTTTTTTCCAAACCTTTGACTTGTCTCACATGCCCGAACCTGAGTATGTACATCCCCGAACAGCTGAGGCCAGAAGAAACCAGCCTTCAGTATCTGATGAGCCATGGACCGCTAGCTATAATGCCCCCCAAAAATGCCTTTGTGAAATTCGGCCATGACCTCCTCCACCTATGACTCTGTAAGACATAAGAGCAGGATTCCTAAAGTATCCTTCTAGTATAGTCGGTCGTTTGCTATAATGTATTTCTGAGATTTCAGCCTCAAAGTTTGACACTTAGTCTTATCAAAGTTTATGGGACACCTGAGAGTTAAAATATATTCTACAATATCTTTGTACCAAGTATTGAGCAAGTACTTCATGTGCGTATTTTGTACAGTAGTTTCTATTCCTGGTTGTTCCTCCACAACTTCAGGTACCTCTCCTCCTTCCATGGTTAAATTTACGCCCAATGCTTGACAATTTGACTCAGACAAGATTTTTGCTAGCCCTTGTCCTTTAATGAGCTTTGTGGGGCAGATGTCCAGTTCATATTCTTGAATCTTGGCAATCCATTTACCTCTTTTGCCTTCACTATCTCCCTAGATTAGGATGTCTTTCAACATGGTTGTGGGAACAAAATTGGTTATGGCAGACTGCAGCACAGACATTCAAAAAGCTTTGAAGGAATTAACTAGGGTGTACGCCTACTTCTCCAAAATATTATATTTCAACTCTACATCTCGTAGTACTTGACTAAAGAAAGCAATGGGTTGTTCATACCCATCTATGTTTTTCTGCAGTAATATTGTAGCTATTGTGTCTGGAGATGCAAATGAGAATATCATGAATGAATTACTGTAGTTGGGACCTGCAAATAATGGGGCTTCTATGAAGAAACTTTCGATTCTATTGAAGGCCTCTCGTGATTTTGTCGTCCATTTTACTTCATTGTTTTTTCTCAACATCTCAGTGATGTGTCGAACTATTTCAGCATAGTTCAGAATAAATCTCCTTAAAAAAATTATGCATCCCAGGAACACCTGAACTTCCTTCTTATTTCGAGGTAGTGATATGCCATTAATTACCTCTACTCTTTTGGGGTAAATCTTTACCCCTTCCTTTGTTAAAATATGTCCCAGTAATTTTCCTTCCTCTAAAGCAAACATGGACTTTTGAGGATTAAGTGATAAACCATGCCTGCGGCACTTGTCAAAATTCTGGCACAGGTGCTCAATATGTTCAGCATCGTTGTTCAAAAACATGGTGATATCATCTAAGTATATCACCACAAACTTGCCTTGCTCTCCAATGAAAGCTATATCCATCGCTCACTGGAAAGTAGCTCCCGTGTTTATTAGGCCGAATGGCATTCGGGCATACATGAATGTTCCCCATGGTGTGGTGAATGTCATTTTCTTTTGGTCTTCAGGGAGGACCACCACCTGATTATACCCAAAGAATCCATCCATCATTGACATCCGAGAGAATCCCCCCAACTTCTGCAATATGTGGTTTTGGGGAGAGAATAGTTGTCCTTGAGAGATGCCCTGTTCAAATTCCAGAAATCTACACACATCCTTATATCCCCATTCTTCTTTCTGACTGGGACTAGGTTTGCCACCCATTTAGACTATCTCAATGGAACTATGATCTGGGCTTTCAACAAATTTTTGATTTATTTTTCAATGGAGGGAAGTAACAACGGATTTATTTGTCTCAGTTTTTTACTATGGAGCTTAGCATCCCCGCTGAGCAGGATCTTATGCTATATGATTTCCACATCAAATGTTTTCAAGTCTTGGCATGACCAAGAGAAAACATCTCTGTAATATTGAAATAACTGGAAGTATTGATCTTTATATTCCTTTGGGACTCCTTTAGACAGTTTTACAATTTTCGGATCTCCCTCTTCCCCAATATTTATGTCATCCACTTGGTCTTCTTGGGTCAATTTTTTGGGGCTACTCGGGACATCATTCTTGTCGAATAGCCTTTCCAAGGGCACAAGGCCTCTGGGTATGACATTCCCATTTTATTGCAGTACCCAATGTCTTGCCATTGTCTCTTCCCACTTATTCTGAGGTTTCTCTTAAGTTTCCTCTTCTACAACATCAATGACCAGGTTAGAGAATTCTCCAATGGTCTCTATAAATTGTTTCACCTGCTTCTCATC
The DNA here is from genome assembly GCA_034641835.2 of Pinus albicaulis. Classification (NCBI taxonomy): domain Eukaryota; kingdom Viridiplantae; phylum Streptophyta; class Pinopsida; order Pinales; family Pinaceae; genus Pinus; species Pinus albicaulis. The sequence goes on from CM076577.1 coordinate 179,437,898, forward strand.
CTCAAACACCTACTAGTATTTGAAGCTATCTGGGATAGAGGGACGGTAACACACTTCAACTTCATATCTGAGGAATGGGTTCTGTGGTGGACAAAAATTTCTTGCTGCTATAACAAGGGAATCAGCAATCCTATTATGATCTCTCGGCATGAATTGTATGTTAAAAGCTAGGAAGAAATTCTCCACTAGATCCCATACTTCATTCCTATAAGCTCTTAGTTGAGTGTTTTTAGCTTGGCATTGATTCTTCATTTTCCTCACCACCAGCTCCAAATCTCTGAAGACTTTGAGGCTCTGAATATTTATGATCTTAGTTGTTTGCAGCCCCAAGAGTAGTGCTTCATATTCTGCCACATTATTTGTAGCTTCATACTCGAGCTTAAAATAAAAGGGGACCAACTGTCCTGTAGGTGAGATTAGAAGGACTCCAACTTTGTTTCCTTCCCTCAAATTTTCGCCATCAAAGTGCAAAGTCCATATGCCCTTCTATTCATTACTTGCAGACTGTTTCAGACTCAAAGGATTGAATGTTGGTTCCTATAAAAAGTCCTCATCCTCCTCCAACATCAAATAGGAAAAATCTCCTTCTTTTTTGTACACTGGGGAATTGACTGAGCCATCAGCTCTGGTCACCATCTTCACAAATCTGGTTTCCCGATATAACCTCCTTTCTTGTCTGCCGAATACCAAGATGGTAGCATAAGTGAGGTCAAGTTTAATCGACCCACCTATCTTAATCCCCCATGACCTGGACAAAAACATCCCAAATCGAGTTGAAATATCAACAACCATGATGTCCATGACTACACTCTTGGCAGGGATCTAAGCCAAGTTCACCACCAAGTCCTTAATCATTCCCAAACATTTGACTCTTTTGGAATCAAACGAATAAAGATATTTGTGTGGGCGAGTTATTTGTAATCCTAATTGCTCCATGACTGACAAAAGAAATATGTTTTGTGAGGCCTCTGAGTCCAACATGGAATTGTGCAACAGTAAATCATGAATGACGAGGGATACATAAAACGGTGGGGTTGTTGAGTCTAACTCTTCGACATGTGGGCGAAAGACCACCATCGGTCTTTCTTCCTGAAGGTTAAGACTATCTGGAGGGGGGGATTACTCCATGAGGGGGCATAAATTGTGACACCTGAGCTTTGTAAGAAGACTACTTCAAAATCTCGACTAAGGGGACAGGGATTTTCACTTTCTCTAATTCTTTTTGAAGGTTAAAAACAACAGGATTCTTTTCTGGGATGACTTCTTTGAGTTTCTCTTTAGGGAGGACATGTGGCTTTATGATGGGTGAAGTATCTTTAGGATTTGCAAGAGGTTAGGGGACTGAATTAGATGAAGAGGGAGTGGTAGCTTTCTGATGCGAGGGCTCCCCTACAGGCTTCTTACCTTTTCTATCCACTTTTTGGGGGACGGACTCTTTTGGAGGTGATTCTTCATCTTGATCATGCGTCTGAGTCCTCTTTCTAGAAGATCGGAGATTGTACTTCTTGTGGAATTGAGCTTGCATGAAGTCCACAAACTGTCTGCAATAGTCATCGATGTCTGGATATTTTTTGGGGTTTAATTTCTCTTCTTCATCTTCCTGTAGAGTAAGCTCTACCTCTTTAGCTTCTGAGTAAGAAATATATTTATCGTCTCACTCATCAAGAAAATATTCACTAGGGCCTTCCATTTGTCCTTCCAAATAGAGAGGATACTGTATATGATCTTGTTGTTCTTTCCTGTCTCTTTGTAGTATCTGCAAGGGCGGCTTTCGATACTGTTAGGAGCGGCTTGAGTTGGCTGAGAAAAGGCATTCTTAGCTTCCAACTCTAGTTTCACCAGCTTACTTGAGAGATTCTTTATCATCTTATTCATTTCTTCAATCTTGTAATCTACCACTTCCCTTTCTTGATTTGAAGAAGAAGCCTCTTCTTTTCATTTTCATCTAAAATCATGGTCTACCCTCCCTTTTGATTTCCTCATAGAAGAAATTTTTTCTTCTACTTCTAATGCATCAGTCTGGGCTTGATCCAGTGATGCATATTTTATTTCCCTTAAAGTGAAACCAAACTATGATTCAAAAGCTCCCACAAAGACTACCTTGACCGCTGTCTCAAGAGGTTTCATATCAGTAGGTAGGCTATTATACAACTTCTTGAATCTCTTGATAAATTCAGTCATGTCCTTATTGTGTCTCTTATTCAAAGCATTGAATTTTGTAAGAACATAGCCATGATCTCTCTTCTCCCCCCACTTTCGTGTGAAGGCATTCTCCATCTCCTCGCAGATGGTGATGGTGTGGTCACCCAGAGTTTTGAACCACTTTCGAGCCTATCCATCCAAGGATTGGACAAAGAGCCTCAAAACTACATCCAGGTGCTCCACATTGAAATTCTCAACAAAGACACAAAAATCTTCAATATGATTTTGAGCAGCACTAGTGTCTTCCCCGGTGAATCGAGGCAAGAGCTTCATATAATTGCGAGGCATATCATTTAGAATTTGGGGAAGTGCCAGAGGAACATATTTGTTCAACAAAAATTCGGGAACAACCATTTGAGGTGGTGGATTATGTGGAGGGTTTTGATGAATGGTGATAGGTATATGCTGAGTGGTGGCTTGCAAATTTATCTGAGTGAATAGGATCTGGGGGATGGTAACCTGTTTGATTTCTTCAGCTCTAGGGTTAGGATGCAAGGGGAGCTTAGACGTATTTATTGAATCTGCTTCGACTTTTATCTCAGAATGATCCAAAACAAGGTTATTTGGAGGGTATTCAAGTACTCGGGCAGTGGAACTGGGACCTTGGACTTGAGCTTGCTGAGAAGAGGATGGGGAGTCTTCTAGTGAGAATCTAAGTACATCATTTTGAGCTGGTTGTTTCTCTTTCTAGATTCTTTTGAATATTTTTTTTTTAGGGTCAGAAACTGAGGGTGTTCTCAACTGCGAGGTGTCCAACCTTAGATGGGGCTTGTGATAAGCCAAGATTGTCAATGAATTTGACTTTAAAGAGTAGTGGAGTCGCCAAGGTGAGGGATCTACAACTCTCAACCCTTTGTGCTCACCTGATTTGAAGGGTGAATTTGATTTTCGTATTCCAAGGAAAATATTTTCAACTTCAAAACCCTGGAAACGATGCCAAAAAGATGTTTTAACTCCTAAAGACAGCCTTGAGTTTTTAAAGACCAGTGCCTGAGACATCTTAAAGACAAGAGGATGTAAAAGGTATTTTTTATGCTGGTCAGAAGAAACCTCTTGTTATGTGATGATGGTTTAAAGTTTTGATATCTGTCCAAGATATTAGAGATAGAATATTGGCAAGAATGAAATCTAGTTGTATAGATAAAGAGTCTCAAAGAGTGAATCCAAAGCAGTCATGAAATTAAATTGTTGTGAGTTGGGCCGAATGTGAAATCAATGAACAGTTACAAGGATAAATGGATGTGAAGTAAAATGTAATAAATTGAGGAAAGTATCATAGTAAGGCAGCCTTATACGAACTTAAGAATCCACCCTCCACTAACATTAGAAGAACTGCAACCTATGAGCAGAATTATGAAACAGAAATCGTGCCTCGAGCCATATTTAAAATGTTATAGAACAAAATACATGAGTATCATTTAGGATAAATTCACATCAAATAGTTGAACATTCACATTCTGAAAGCTACGATAACAAGGGAATGAGGAGAACACAATGAACATTATATTTAGACACTACTGAGAAAATACATATTGTTCAATAACCTTAGTTGGAATCCACCAAAACAATAGCTTAGCTTCATTTCCTTTCCCGAAGGGGATTTTCAGATACACATGAAGAGAGGATCTCAAAATTTACAAAAGAGATAATTCACAATTAACAACTTCTTCTCATGAAAATATGGAACCTCTTCTTGCTCTCTCATTTCATATTTTATAGCTCCAAATATGAGCTTCGAGAGAAGATATTTTCAAAACAAAATATTCTCTAAGGATATTTTTTGTTCGTGCTCTCAATCAAAACACCAAAACTAGTAATGAGGAAAAACGACCTCTCATCATATATAACCTGGCCTGACAAAGGCCCTAACTAAAATATAATAGTAAATGAAAAATAAAGAGTGCATAGGGTGAAATCAAGATTTCACCCAGTTTTACAATTCATAAAAATAAAAGTAAATAGGTCGTGTGGGCCAAATCATGAGTGTCATTTGTGATGGCGATGAGGGGTGCTTGATGGCTGCTAATGTGGCTGAGCTGATGATGAATATGACCTTGATTTGTGACCAAAGGGAGGTAGAAATGGATGAGAAGATGATGATACCGAAGTGTTGGCATATTCACTACATTTCTGCCACGCGATCTTGCCTGGAGCTGGCATAGTGACAAATGTCTCAAGCAGTGCTGCATATCTATGAGATCGGTATATTCTACTCAGATGGATAATAACAATTTAACCTGGCAGATGACAAAGAATTCCTTGCTTAGAGCAGCTATGATGGAATCTGACTTCAGGCGGGCAGTTTTTTCCAGAGGCAAGTTGGCATTGTTCATGATGGTTGTCATTTTCTATTCATAATCTGCTAGCTTGGAGAATTCATATGTTTCTAGGTGCTAGCATGATGGGAGGCCTACCTCCACTAACTTATTCCACTCTCAGTCGAAATTTTTGACTCCAATTGAAAGAAGTTTCAAACAACCCAATGCATTCACGCAAGCGGTCTCCTTCTTGATTACTCTTCTAACCTCCATTACCCTTCTAAAACGATTAGTGATTCCTTGTTCTTGCAATTCCTCTAGGCCAAGTTCATTTAGGTACCAAATATACTTGCTAATGATTTCGGCCTTTGCTTCTCCTTCTGCGTGCCCTTCCTGCAACTGTACTTCAAATAAGCAAACCGCAAGATTCTTATCGCCAATCAGGGTGAGGTAGTTCCAATGCTACTGGACCTCTACTATTATATCATTCCAAATTAGGCATATGGCTTCCAAGAGTGTCATGTTACCCTTCAGCTGAGCATTCAAGTCTTTGATGGACTTGTATTGTGCCTGTTTTTCTCTTTGTAACTTCTTGACCTCATTCTGCAGGGACGTTACCACCCTTTGATTTGTAGCCAGTGTAGCTTCCATCTCCTTTAGACTTTGGCAAGCTATACGTGCTTCACTTTATGAAACCTTTAAGTATGACAAGGCCTTAGTCAGCTATTCTGGGATGGTTTTGAGCTCATTGGATGTCGGGGCTACGCATACATGTTTGTCCCATTTTGCTTGTAAGTCAAACAATCCCTGTTTTAGACTTACAACCTCTGTGGTCTTTTGAGTATTATCTTCCTGCTTCTTAGCCAGTGAATCAGCAAGAGCCGATTTCTCCTTTCCACTTGGATCAATTCGTATGTTTGCATATGCTCCCCTCTGGGTATATTTAATTTCTTCTTCAGCTCAGAGTTCTCCAGTTCCAGATCAGTGATGAGGTTCTACCGAACTGCATCCTTGTCGGCCCCTTTATCCTTTATTTCTTTTCTAAGGGTTTCTAGCTTTTAATTGATCGCTTTAGCACTAGCTCTCTCCCTCTTCTTGTTTTCTAATACCAAGGCATGCTTCTCCTCAGGCTTCCTCAAGTCAAGTGTGAGTTTCACTACCTCATCTCGCAACATGTCTCTAACGCACTGGTGTAAGCCAAGCTTATCTATTAGCGGGATATTAGCCAGGTTCAAGGTGATCTCTAGGGCTCTGTAATGACTTCCATCGGCTGAGGGCTGCAACACTGCATGTGAAATAGAAAATATGATTTTTTCCTTATCCATGTCTAACTCAATAGTAATTTGAGTATGATATTTATCTACAAACCCAACCAGTTCAGCCCTTATTTTTTCTCGTGTGGTCTCGTTCCTGGTGTTTATCTCCTCTCTCACTTCTTCTCTATCAACTGAAATTTCCTGCGAAATCCCAAAAGGGCCCGATGAAGAGGCACTGTCGAAAGCAACCAGGAAACCTACCTTGTTTTTATCCAACAATCCATATCGGGAAAAATCTTCCTGAAATGGCTCCTCCCATACATTCTCTAGCCCTTCCGTTCTCTGTTTCTTATAAGGATGATCTCCCTCATCAATGTTCATGCCCTCTTGACTTCTTGAGGCATCTAAATCATCTGCTTGTCCCTTCTTTTCTGTCTCTGCAGACGCATTGTCACCCCTCCCTTTTGTGGTTGAAGACTCCGCCTCCATCTGTGCATCCAAAGGCCATGTATCAAGGTTAGTTCTCCACTTAATGAAGGGCCTAGTCTCATGTATGTAAGAAGTCAACTTTATTTTCCTTTTCTTATTGGAAAGGACTCCTTTCGGGTCATAGGGCCAGAATTTTCCTTGTAGCAGGTCCATCCCTTACAGTAATGTTTCCACAGTGGAGAGGGCGTGTCTTGAATTTATGGTGAAGGGACCGGCAGAAGTTGGGAGCTTGAGAATATATCCTTTCTTCATAGGCATGAAGTGTATTTGTTCAGCCTTCAAGGTTTGTTGAATAAATTTGAGGGAAAAAATCTGCATGGATGGAAAAACCGGTAAATGGTAGGGAGGTACTTCTATGCCATAGACCCTGATATCGGTGTAATCATCATATAGGTACCAGTCCCCTGTTCTATCTTCCTCGTCAAATAGCAGCCAGTCCTTCTGCTCAGGAAATATTCTAGGAGGAGGATTGTCATGTATTATGGCATAGGCTATGGACATGAACCCATTTAAGAATCTAGTATACCCCTTCCCCCCAAGCTGCTGAGGAACTGAAATGTTCCACTCAATGATGGTTCTTGGCTGGGCATTTTCCTTCGAGAGTTTCTCTAGGCTTAGGGTCTCAAACTTGTTAGCATGCTCAAATAAGAACATGTAAAATACTAAATAACAAAACCTAAAATACCCAGTAGAAGGGAATTCTTGAAATTGGGTTTGAATAGCCAAAGCTAGGAAAATGGGAATATTTAAAAGCGTACCCTTTTGCATCGTGAGCCATAGAAGAGCTATACATTATTTTGACACCTTCTCGACCTCTCGAAGCCCTAACAACCCTGAAATAAGAGCTAGGACCGGCTACACATTATCTCTGAAAATAGACAAGGGAACAACGTCTTAATGCAGGAGAGTTGTTAGGTGGGAATCTGAGAGGAGGCTGAGGGAGTCGCTTTGTTTCTCCCAGGGTAACTTTGAGAATTGACAGGAAAGGGAAACCTCAGTGAACTCGCCATAATTTTGACTGTGAGGAAAACAAAGTGCTTTCTTTATGAGTTTAGGTGATATGCGGAAAATCTTATTACCTTGAGAAAACAGAAACAAGTCCCTATGCTCGTCATAAGTGTCAATGAACCAACTAATGAATTCAGAACTGGGTATGTGGTTGGGGAAACTTGGTAGTACAGACCCGACTCAACGACTCTGAACCTATCTTGAACCTTTAAATTACCTTCGAACAACTCAGGTCTGACGTGGGCTACACTGAAAGGGTAGAATGGGTCATGAATTCGCACATGGGCATCGATAAGAGGTTTAGGTCCAGGGATAGCCTTGACCTCATGGGCTTGTGAGGTTTCAGGTTCAGACTTTTTGGACTTCATTTTCCTCGTGAAAATTTGAACAACGAAAATAGAAGGTAAATGGTGGGACAAAGGAATGAATAAATACCTATTAACAGTGAGGAAGCCCGGGGGGAAAGTGAAGCGGGGTTTAAAACGACCTAGCACTAGAAATTTAACCCTCGTTGCATGACAGACCCATGAAAAACAAATATTTTACCCGGTCTGGGAGTAAAACAAGATTATATCGGACCGAGTTTTGCGAAATACGAGGTGAGGGTGGACAACTGTAGGGCTGACGTCATAAGGATGTCGACAGTGGAACACATGGCTGTAGGTTATTGGCTTTAGGGTGTCGGGTGGGTGAGAGCCACGTGCCGGGTTAAAGCATGTACCGGTTTCGTACCACCTTTCCTAGACTTACCTTACCTTTACTTACTTGCACCAGATGCCCTTCTTGATGGGCCCACGTTAGAATTCCGATGGGGGTTCACAAGGGCCTTGTGCTCCATTCCATCACCCCACAGAACCTTTGCACTTAGTCTGCCACCAAGGGGCGTCACCTTCTCTGGGGGGTGAACCTTCCTGTCCTTCCGCCTTCTCTTAATCCCCCCAGAATATCTCTCTCATGTTCCATTTCTTGGTGTCTCTTCCATATGGAACGTGGCTTTCTCATTAGGTTGTTTCACACATCAAGTCTCCCATCCGTGCTTGTGCCTTAAGGAAATTTCCTATCAAGGTATATTTCAACTTACTCAGCCAGCTATCCTCTTAAATCTCTTTGTTTTATCTCAGCTTCTGTTTTTTCTTGGTGTATGAGGTGGCTAAACAATAGGTACAATAGTCTCAAAGGTCAAATTTTCATTTACTCTGTAATAAATACGACCTGAATCCCTATCTTAGGATCAACTCCTCATCTGCAGATAAATACTGCATGTATTGTTCATTTTTAGTGTTGGTTGGTTGGTTGGTTAGTTGTTGGTTGCTGGGTTTATTTCTAGGTTGGATTTGATCAGACTCTGAATTGTAGAGATCATTGTACTGAAGTAATGTAATTGTTTTGGACATCAGTAATACAAGCACGTTCATAGGATTCTTGAGCTATGTTAATGGTGATGTTATCCTTCTTTGTCATTATTTAACTTTTTTTTCCATTTTGTCCATAAATTCTCTGATAAAAAAACATAAATTTTAGATTAAGATATGATTTCTTGGCACCTTAATTCTTTATGTTTCTTTCATCTTAATGTTTTCTTCTGCAAGGTCTGATTAGAGAATTCAGGTGTGTCGTACTCTTTAGTTCCACCTAGCTTGTTGCCTTGAAGTTTACTCAGTAAAGTCTAGCCAAAGAAGTTTATGGTTTGCCGTGTCCTTTGGTTTTTCTTGAAATTTTATTTTCAAGGCCTTCTTTGATGTTTACTTGGTAGATTCTAGCCAAATAAGTTTGTGGTTTGCCCTGTCCTCTGGTTTTTCTTAAACTGTTTCTTTAAACACCTTTCTTAAAGTTTTATTAAAGAATTCAGGGGTGTCCTGCTCTTTAATTTCACTAACTGTTATCTTAAATGTTTTCTTTGTCTGAAAGTAATAGCTAGAGAATTCAGGGGTGTCATGCTCTCTAGGATTGCTGGATTGTTGTCTTAAGGTTTACCTAGTAGAGTCTGGCCAAAGAAGTCTATGGTTTGCCCTGTCCTTTGGTTTTTCTTAAACAGCTACCTAAAAGGCTTTTCTTGTTGAATTATGGTTGAAGGATTCTTAATTTCCCTTTAGTTTTACTTATTTCAAAACCTATTTTCATTTCATATTTCATCTAATCTAAAAGATCCACTTGATATAGTTATGTTGCCCTATGAAAACCCTGGCAGATTTGATGTACAATTAAAGTCTCTTATGACTCCATAGCCCAATGGATTAATGCTTCTCATAGTCTATCTATTCAACTGAAACAATCAATAAATTAATCAAACAATCTATCAACCAATAAAACAAAACAAACAAGTCGCAGAACTTCATAACTAGCCTAAAACCAGAAAACCTAAGCCTAAAGACACATAATTTTCATCACAAACATAAGGAGAGCCCTCTCTGAGTCTAGGAAGGTTAGGTCCTTGAACTCCAAAGCGGTCTAATGTGGTTCCCTGCAGATTTGTTCTTGCCAATCTTGAAAATCACGGGGAGCCAACAGACGTTACATCTGGAGAGGTAGTGGATGCTACTGTTTATCGACAGTTAGTTGGTTTTCTAATGTATTTATTAAATACAAGACCAAACATATGATATGCGGTGAACCAACTTAGTCAAGCAATGGTTAAGCCTACCAAGCTCTTTTGGAAGGGGGGCAAGCATGTCCTAAGATATCTCAGGGGCACATCTAAACATGGCTTATGGTACAGACAGACAGATGAGGTGAATTTGCATGGCTTCACGGATGCAGATTGGGCAGGCAGCCCAACGGACAGAAGGAGCACATCAGGAGGGGTCTTCAGTATCGTATCGATAGATATTTCTTGGTACAGTAGGAAATAGAGATCTGTGGCACCCATTTTAGTGGAAGCGAAATACATGGCAGCAAGTCAAGCTTCATGTGAGGCTATCTAGATGAGAAAGATCCCGGTTGGTTTGTTTGGTTCTCATTTACATCCTATAGTGATTCATTTTGATAATTAGAGTTGCATTAAACTCTAGATTAATCATGTGTTTCATGATAGATCTAAGCATATAGATATCTGGAATCATCATATTAGAGATTTTGTGCAGTGGAAGATCATGTTGCTTCAGTACATTTCTACGAAGGGTCAGGATGCAGATATTCTAACGAAGGTGCTCACCAAGAGAAAATTCATAGAGATAGGATTGAGGTGAAGGATAATCCCTTTCTTTTTGAGAGGGAGTGTTGAGATTCAACAAGCTGATGATCCTAGTGAAAATTAAGCTCCTACACTAGGTGGGGCCTGCAGACTATTTTTAGGTGTATGTCTATTTTTAGAATGTTGAGAAAATTCTATTTATAGCGAGAGTATTTTTTTAGAATGGTGAGAAAATTCTATTTATAGATTAGTTTCTATTTTTAGATGCATGGGCGAAGTCTACTTATAGATCACATGTCTAAAAATAGAATGCATGTCGGTTATTATTATCTCTTAATAATAATTGGACTATAAATATTAATCTATTCTCTTGAAGCACTTGATTTGAGTTAACTGAAGTGGCAAACCAATTATCTGAAGGAATTTTGAGTTCTAAGGTTGGTTGGTGGGACATGCAAGTGGAATTAGTTTTAACTGAGTGATTCGAAGTTGTAACAAAGTTGGATGTGTAGTTATGTGAGTTTTAAAGTAGTTTAACTCAGTTAAGTGAGTTAAACTCAGTTGTGCTAGTTGTAACTAGTTGTAACTAGAGATACACTAGTGAGAGATCAGTGAATTACATATTAAATTAATTCACATGGAGTGATCTCACATGCAACTGAAGATTTACTATTGCTAACTACATGCATGTTAGATCCAGTGGAGACCTAGTTGAGAGATAGGTGAAAGGGACAATTTGACTATCAGTTGTGACATTAGTGGGTGCACTCATGCAACCACACACACATTGGAGATGCTAATGAGGATTGCAAAGTCAAGGAAAGGCAGTATCCCATTCACTCAGGGATTGTAATCAGCAAGGATTGCACAGTGGAGGCAGGCTGTCAGGAGACAGTAAATTGGCACATGTATTTGCCAATTTTTGTATGACAGTGTGAGACGATTGTTATTGTAATGAGAGCTCTTGGATTAGAGTTTTTTATGAGATTGTTTCATGATCCATGATATATACATAATATATGATAGTGGGGTTTTTAGCTTTATGCTTTCCCAGTAAAAACATTTGTGTTATGTGTGATTGATCTTTCTTCATGTGTTTGAAATTGGCGATTAAATTTCCAGAAAGCTTTTAGTAGAAGGATTATGTATTTAATAGTGGCATATAATTGTTAGATTAGGAGAATCCAGGAAATACATAACTGTATTAAAATTTATACATTTCCTTCATCATCAACACAAGTAAAGGACTTGCCTAAAAAGTTTAATATCACTTTATTTTTTTTCTAAATAGTCCATTCCTATGATGATAGGATCCAAATGATAAAATATTCAAATTGAGGACCATTTGCATTCCATTAAGGTCTATAGTGCAGTCCTTACTAATTTTAGATACTTTTCTTTTAGTTCCTATGGTTAGTTGTAATAACCAAGTCTTATGTTTTTTTTCCTTTCTAAGCTTACACTTCTCAACTACAGTAGGGGAGACATAGCTCAAGGTGGATACTGGTTCTATAAGTACAAATACACTTTTATTAAAAATATTACCTTGTACTTCAACCATAGTTTACTAATGATCTTCCTATCTTCCATTCAGTGTAGCATTGATTTTGGGCATATGTTGGAGAGGGGTCCCCTGAGGCACAAGTTCCAAAGACACTTTTTGTATGTTTGTATGTGCACATTGCGCAAATGAAGTAAAATGGATTTTTCCCCCTATTTTGGATAAATTGGGCTTAAATGTAAATTTTGGGCCTCAAACCATGGTTCAAGACAATAGTATTAGCATGCTAGGCGTATTATAAATAGATAGAGTATGTCTAATCTAAGTAGCGATACATATGATAAGAGATATTGATGTTCTAGTAGTATTTTCATTTGTAAGGGTTTTTGGGTTGGGTTAAAAGGCTCCTGTTGGTTGTGTGTGCAGATACCTAGTCCTGTTTGTGTGCAGACTCCGCTGGCTGTATGCACGAAAGGGATTTTAAGGGTTTTGTAAGGAAGACATTTAATGTATTGATAGATCTGAAGATAATAGAAAGAAAATTTTTGGTGAAGCTCTCTGTGTTATGCATCTATATTTCTTACAGTTTAGGCTTTGAAGAGATCACATGGTCTGTTTACTTATTAATTATTACACGAAGTTATCTGATATGATTATGCATGATTATTGATGATTAAGATATTTGTTAAGTGTTTCTCTTGATTAAAATCTAGATCTGGTTATGATATGTTGTCTGCGCTAAAGCGAACAATATTTTTGTGTTATTTTGTTGGTAATTGCGCATTCTCTGTGTTTCTATTATGAATGGTTGCACACATCTGTATAGGTTCACTTAGAGTTTTGCTAAGGAACACTTCAATAAATTATCTCTCAGGGTGCGGAAACCTGGTTCCAGCACCCCCCCATACTGCTTCGGCTGAGACTTTGGTCTACGCAAGCATATTATTGCTGAAAGGGCCAGTAGTTGGAGGGTTTATTGACCTATCCATAAACTATGAACCTAGGTCAGGAGCCCTCCAGCTAACAAATGGTTCCGTTTCCGAGACCAAGATCATCATTTTGAGGGAGATTTGATGTTGTGGCATTTGTCACGTAACAAATTACAAGATTGTTTGGATAGAAAGATCCTTGAATTTTCACTACAAGAGAATAGAATCACTAAATTGTCTGACGAACAATGGGTACATAAATATATTTATACAAAAGTGCATGAAATTTTCTTTTTTTCCTTTGCGCATGAACTACAGGAGTGGTTATCGTGCTTAGTTGAATTCCATCACTTCATAAAGGATGATGTAGTCACTGAGTGGGCTCCTGAATTGATCCAGTAAGTAGAAAATTTTGATAATAAGATCACTCACATGGTAGATCATTGGATCGATCACCTTCTTCATGGATTTGTGAATGAATTTTCTATTGACCAATTTGTGTCATATTTTGAAGTGAAAATAAGGTTTTTATAGGCCCTAGAGGTAAGTTCCTGTGCTCATTGAAATTATTACTAAAAATGCTATTGTGTGAATGGGGTTGTTTATGTGAACATACTGCTTGAATGCATCAAACAGGTTCAGTTACGCGCAGTGGAAGAATTTATCGCGAAGACTCTAAAAAAGTCCTTTATAGTCCTCTGAAGCCTAGATATGATAGTGAACCTAAAATGAAAACTACTAGCTCTAGTGACTCTGGGGAAGAAATCTTGTCATATCAGAAACCCTTGAATCTGTTTCCCACTCCTTCCACTCCACTTCTGAGCTCACATCACAGATCACCTACTCCACCGCACATTCCATATCCATCTTCACCTCCACCTCCCCCTGAAGTAGATATGGTTGCATCCATGAAATTACCTAATTTCAGAGGCATTGGAAATGAGGACACTGATCACTTCTGGTTTGTAACTAAGGTCGTATAGAAGGCTCAACAAGTGAAAAATAATTATAATAGAAAAGCATAGTTGGCTACTTCATTTCAACATCGTGCACTAGACTGGTACATTAGGTATGCTCAAGAAAACCCTAATGCTACCTTGGAAGAAATTAAAGCGACCCCAAAAGAGCAGTTTAAGAAACCTAAGTCATACGCACAGCTGGTGACAGAAATGAAGGATATTCTTCAAGAACCTAATGAATTTGTATGGGAGGCCGATCAAAGGTTAAAGAGCACCACCAGAGATGGTGGATTTGTGATTGATGATACTCATCATAAATAATGGTTCATTGTTATGTTGCTCCCACATCTGTGCCAGCCATTAGGTCAGCAAAACATCGCCACACGAGCTGAGGCTGTATAAGTTGCAATGAAACTAGAGGCTACCCCAACACCTATTGCACTGAGAACTCAACAAATTCAGAGTCAGCTGGAAGTAATGCATCTGGAGATTCAAATTTTGCGCAAAGACAAAGGCAAGTAGGTCTATGTAGTGGTGTATAAAATGCAAAGCTTTTGGGCATCATAAATACCAGTGTCATGTTTTCAATAACAATATGAATGCTGGAGGTCCTAATCCATTGAGGCATCCTATATGGTGCACAATATGTCAAATTTTTGGACTAAATGACATAGATTCTTGCCCAAGGATTGGAAAATATCAGCCTGATTTGAAGCATTTATTTTGCAAGTTATGTTCATAATTAGGGCATGGTGAGTAGAATTGTCGTACCTATGATATGATGTTGGATAAAGCAAATATCTATAGAATGCAGGTTGAGCCTACATCACTAGCATCCCCTTCTGGGCGCAGAGGATTCCAAGGCAGAGGAAGAGGCCGAGCAGGTGGATCAGCTAGTCGAGGAAGAGGGAAGGTGATCTGCTATAATTGTGGTGATGTTGGCCATTATGCGCGCGACTATGCGAATCCGGAATGACAATCCTGCAAGTACTGTAGAAAATTTTATCATGTTATAGAATATTGTCCTTTTTTTATTGCCAAAATATAGGAAACGAAGACCCCAACACAGAACCTTTAGATGGTTCACATAGAAACTCGTGAAGAAGATCCTTGTGTGACTTTAGTTATAAGGAGTGGTGTAGCTACCAATGAACACAAGGGAAAGAAACCTATCACTAATGTATGGATCTGAAAAGCACCTGAAAGAAAAGAAGGCTTCAATATCCAGCGCAGCAAAGAGACCTTTATTGAAGCAAGGAAATAATTTGCAGAAGGAGATACTTCAACAAGTGTTTAGAACAATGAAGGAAGCAGGAGGAGAAGAGGAGATTAAGCTAGTTTTACAAGCATGTATAAATTTGTTGCGCAGCAAGAAGTCTGTTGAAAATTTGCAGGCATTGATAGATAATTGAGCAGAAAAGTAACATCCCATGATATAACAGTGAGCAGTCAACAAGATTTACAAGAACAAGAAGAGAGCAGGTAGAGAGATGCGTATGATTGCACAGATTGGTGCTTATGAAATCGACCAAGTCATTTTAGATATGGGATCAGATGCTAATGTTCTAGCTAAACAAACTTGGAAGCGCATGGCAGAGCCAAAACTATAATGGTCTACCATCCAACTGTGCATGGATAATTAGCAGAAGATTATTCCTTTTGGGAGATTGTCAAGAGTTGTGGTCAATATAGAAGGTGTTAAGGTGTTGGCAAACTTTGAAGTCATACAAATTGTAGATGATACTGATCCCTATCCTACACTCCTATGATTGGATTGGGCCATTGACATGGATGATGTTATAAATCTGAAGAGAAGAAGAATGGAATTTGAGAGCAATGGAGTTAGGGAAATCATTCCTCTGGATCCTGAAGAAGGACAAAGTTATACTAAACTACTGAGCGTTGAGCACAAGATCGATCAAATCTATAAGCTAACTTTGTGCGAGGAAGACTGGATTAATCCAACAGCAGATGGGAATCTTAAATGGGAGAAGGATAGTTCTTGATTTTCAGACTCTAATGAAGAACTAAAGAAATGGTAGAATTGACTGCATGAGGTGTCTGTGTTGCATTGTAATCGTGTGACCCGCGCTCTACATTGTATAACATCTGAGGCACGTGATTTCTCACAATATGATGGCTCAAATGATGTAAACATGTTCCTAGGAGAAATGGAAAGTTCTGTGCCTATAAAACAAAGATTCCATGCTTTGGATCTTGGCTTGCGCATTACTCCAGCAAGATGGTGGGAAAAACATAAGGAGAATATGGGATATTGGGAAGAATGTGCACACATGATGAGGCTGCGGTTTGAATTCCCAATAATTAAAATGGAGGATTTATATTCTATAAAATATGATCCGTGCAGCCATTTGGCCAAGTGGAATCAAGTATGGGGTGTAGAACCAAGACTTGAATGGGTTCATATGTTTATTCACACGTTGGGAAAGGTTCCAACTGAATGGTACTTGGAAATAGAGTTGTGCAAAGGCACTAGTAAGTGGCATGCACTGATCGAGAGTTTTATTCTTACCTTTAGATTTGAAAGTGGGTTTGATACAGTTAGCCAAGCTTTTATCCCAGAAATTATTAATGCGCCGATAAGGAAGACTGTGCATTGCAGACAATTAGCACATGTGGAAGTTAGGGAACCATGCACGCTCAAAGGAACCTCAATCCCATCGAATATTAGACAAGTGGGCTCCATGCTGAGCCTTGTGGGATATTATAGAAAGTGCATTCTAAATTATGAATTGATCATTGTTCCCATGACCAGATTACTCCGAAGAGGTGTGACATTCCATTGGATGATGAATGTCGGAAAATTTTGTAGTTATTAAGGGATATGACAGACACTACTTGGTACACTTTGAATTACCTGGTTAACAAGCCTATGTTGGGGGGGATGGTCTGTTGTTGGTTATCCTTAGCTCTATATTATATGTGCAGTAAGGTGTGGCATGCGCACAGTATCTGCGCCAGGAGATTGAATCATTTGCATAGGTGTCAAAAAATAGTCATTGGAATAGTAAAACTGGATAAGAAATATTTATTACCATTTTTAGGAGCGTCCAGGATGCATTTAATGAAGGGATTTTTCCAAATTTGGGATATTTTTGTCAGTAATGGAGTTGCATTAATGCACAAGGATCCATTGCAGATGCGCCACAAGTATAAATATGACCTATGGGGTCACGATAGTTCCCTTTGTGTTCTAAGTGATTGTTATGCTTTAAGCTCTTTGTTTTCCTTTATGTTTGTTGTGTCTATGTATGGTTTGGATCCATTATTTAAGGACGCATTGCACCTAGCTGGTCTAGGATATGTAATTCAAGACAAGATGACAACAACAAGACCAGGTGATGACACTGTTGCGCTGGAAGTGCCCATTGTAGAAACACATGCGCCATAAAAAACAAAGAAGAGCCAAACCTCTGGAACGCACAGATCTCCTAGAGAAAAGACCCCCAGATCACGCCACTCTACAGGAGATAAAATGACGCAGCCCATGGCAAAAGTTTCGGAGACTATTAAGGAAGGGGATGAAGAAGTTGTTGAAGTATCCCCATTCTCTTGGCTACCAAGTTATATTGCACTACGCAAAGCTACTATCAAAGTGTTGAAGGACTTGGATAAGGTACGCATGAGTATCCAAGTACCTCTGATTACGAATAATGTCCCAATGGAAGGGGATATGCTTGCGAAAATCCAACAAATATGGTTTTATGACTGGGACATCACGGATGTCGAAAAGTTTCCTCATCTCACGCCAGACCTCTATCTAGACCAAATTACTTATGAAGGAGGTATGTTGCACCTCGAGCCAAAGAGGGGAATATTAGGTCTACATAAGGCAGGCCTTCTCAACCTGTTGTAGATCCCACATTTTTGGCATAGCCCCATTAATGATATATGCGTCAGGAATTTGTTAGTGTTAGTTCAGGACAATGTGCTCTGGTTGGGATAGTGCATCCCGATTGATGCTGAATTGATCCATAGAATAACGGGTCTACTGAATAAGGGGGTTGACCCTATTGTAAACTTTTGTGGAAAGGCCCAGGATAAAGCGGTGGCGAATCAGATCAAGAAGAAAAACGATGTCACTCGCAAATCTCGCGGGTTCGTTGTGGAGGAGATTAGCAACCCTATTGTTTTTTTTCGCACGCTCATCTTGGCTTGCAAGATGATGCGCAAGTGCAGGCCCAAGGAGGTGCATGTGCATGTGATTGTGCTAGCTTGAATATGTGAGAAGGGATTCATATGAAATTGGTGTGGATACCTGTGCAAGGAATTTATTGAGAATGTGTGTGACTTCCATGAGGAGGGCAAGCCCTTCCAATGCACTCGGCTCTTGTTACTGATTTCTCTTATTGGATGGAGACCCCTGAAGATACGCAGTTCCCTGAGATTGAGGAGACCCCATGCGCAGAAAATAAAATAAGATATTTTGGGTCCTGTGTGATGCAAAATTGAACCAAGTGGTGCAGTGCAAGCCTCGGTTGTCGCCTACTATTTATGATCAATACAAAATGATAGGCAACTTTATGGTTACGTTTCACAACATCCACATTTTCCCCAAGGGCACTGTAGAGGTCGTGTGGTATGAGTTGCCTTATTTAGTGACTGAAGATGACCTTATTGGAGTTATAGCAGAATGTCCGCTGACCTGGTTGACTCCACCGACACACCCGCACACTCCGACGAGAAAATCCATGGAGAAGGCTACTGAAAATCCTGCAAAAACAGAGGCAACAACGGTCAAAGATAAACCTACTGATAAGGAACTGACTCCAAATACTACTAGAGAAACCATTTATATGATGATGGTGATGAATAATAATGGCTCTGCGCCTAAGGATACCGAAGAGGTACAAACATCAAAAGGCACAAAGCGCGGTGCTCAGGCTGCGGGTGACTCACGCAAGAAGTAGAAAGGCTCTGAGAAAGCTGGACAGGAGGTCCTGACACTTACAAAGGACGATATCCATGAGATCATGAACACTATCACATATGTGTAGGAATATCAATGGACAGAAATGGAGGTTCAATATAAATTTGATTTGGAGATTGTTCAAGTGGGGTTGAGAGAATTAAAAATTCAGCTGAGCCAGATCCAGGGGAGCATGATTCAAGAAAGCCAAAACAGTGCGCAGGTTACCAGTGTGCAACCATTGGATGTTTCCTTGCCAGCATTAGGGGATGCTCGATTTGTTCACATCCCCCTGCCAGCAATACAAATGGATGCTAACTAGCATGTGCAATTTACGGGTACATGTGATATTCATGTTAACCTTTCAGTGTTGCCTGCAGGTAAACTACATTTGTTGCATTCAGTGATTGCAGACGAACTCCAATTCCAATAAGAAACAGTGCAAACAAAGACTATATATTCCTAACAGTAGGTTGCACAACTGTGCCAACAACAGCAGCAAGCAGAAGTAACGTGCAGTGAAGTAGAGGCCCAAGGTGTTGTGCTAGAGGCCAAGATCAATCAGGTGCGCTGCGATATTCCAGTTGTCTTGGCAACAACTATTCCTACTAAGAATTTAGAGGGGTTGGCTGATGTAGTAAAGCAGCATGTGAGGAGTTTCAAAAAACTCGAATAGAGTACGAGCAGCAAATCGCGGACCTCCAAACAAAATTACAGTCGGAGACACCACCAGAGGTTCGCACAAAGAGGGCAGCAAAAGTAAAGTAGGCACAAGATTGCATTGTTGCCGTGGTCACCTAGTGTGACAAGTCCTTGAATAAGGCCATGAACATTTGGGCCTCTATATAGAATGATCCAGTCATGTAGCAGTTGTGTGACGCACTTAACAAGAAGGAGCAGTAGTTTGAAAAGATTCAGACCATAGCGCCTACACTAGTCCTTACGCAGAGACTTTCTTATCTGCAAGAAGACCACATAATCTAGACAGAGATTGCAGACTTGCGCTGGAAGGAATAGGTGTTGAAATAATGCATGCAACAGTGGGCAGAGGAAGCGTTGAAACTATCCCAGATGCTAGACAATACCTTGAATATTATTCAGCAGACTCAGCGCAGTGTGGAGATGGCTTCTGAGGGGTCTACGATAGACAAAATGGTTCAAAAAGCGCAGAGTGCAACAATGCAAAGCCTTGAGCTAGTGCTCCCTCTCCAGACTTCTGTCAAAACACTTCATGCTAAAACCAAGGAGGCAGTGCCTTAGTGACTTAGGATGAGTCACATGTTTGTGTTGGGGGCCTGTTGGAGCAGGGTCCCCTGAGGCACAAGTTCCAAAGACACTTTTTGTATGTTTGTATGTGCACGCTGCGAAAATAAAGCCAAAGGGATTTTTTACTATATTTTGGATATGATTGGGTTTAAATGTAAACTGTGGGCCTCAAAGCATGGTTTGAGACCATAGTATCTGTGTGCTAGGCATACTATAAATAGATAGAGTATGTCTAAGCTAAGTAGTGATACATGTGATAAGAGATATTGATGTTCTAATAGTATTTGCGTTTGTAAGGGTTTTTGGGTTGGGCTAAAAGGCTCTTGTTAGTTATGTGCACGAAGACATAGTCTTGACTGTGTGTGAACTCCGATAGTTGTGTGTGCGGAAGGGATTGTAAGGGTTTTTTAAGGAAGATAATTGATTTATTGACAGATTTGAAGATAATAGAAAGAACAGTTTTGGTGAAGCTCTTTGTGGTATGCATCTATATTTCTTACTATTTAGGCTCTGAAGAGATCGCATTGTCTGTTTACTTATTAATGATTGAGAAAAGTTATCTGATATGATTATTATTAAGACATATGTTAAGTGTTTCCCTTGATTAAAATCTAGATATGGTTTTGATCTGTTGTATGCACTAAAGCGAACAATATTTCTATGTTATTCTGTTGATAATTGCATATTCTTTGTGTTTCTATTATAAAATGTTGTGTGCATCTGTATAAGTTCTCTTAGGGTTTTGCTGAGGACCACTTCATTAAATTTTCTCTCAGGGTGCAGAAACCTGGTTCCAGTACCCCCCCATACTGCTTCGGGTGAGACTTTGGTCTGTGCAAGTAGATCATTACCGAAAGGGCCAGTATTTGGAGGGTTTGTTGGTTTATCCTTAAACTTCGAACCTGCGTCAGGATCCCTCAAGCCAATAGTATATTATAGGCTACATCATTTATTGTTGACGCTTCTTGAATATGATTTAACATTTTCTTCTTCTTTAATGGATTATGTGGACAGTCTCTCCACAGATGATTTTCACTACAACCCCAACATTTAATGGGAGGTCTCATTGTCTCACTGAAATTTTGACTTCCTATAATAGATCCTCCCTTTTGCATAGTATTTTTCTGTTGATTAAGATTATTGTTGTAGTTTCCTGCTTGTACACTTTAGTAAAAGTGGGCTTTTTAAAACCCTTTCTTTTGTTGTTGAATTTTTCAAGTTTCTTTGACACCCATCCTTTATAACTTTCCCCTTTTTGTTTTCTTTCATTGAAACACAAATTGGATTTTCTAATGGTCTCATACATTGTTTTTGGCTAATCAAATTCAATTCTTTCTCTGTATGAGAAAGGTAGACAACTAACAAGTCTTTGGATTTTTTCTTTTTATTATTTCAATTATGGAAAATATCTCAACATACTCATGAATTTGTTAAAAAAATCATCCATAGTAATTTGTCCCAATTTCAACTCATGGAACTCCCTATATTTCTCATCAAAATACCTCTCATTTAAATACTTCTTTTTGAATTCTTTTCTGAACAATTTCCAAGTTAAATCCTTACTTATAATTCTTTTAACCTCTTTGTTTTCTTACTGCCATAAGGTTTCATTGTCATTGAACGGGTAGGTGGCCAACCTTTCTTTAATATTACTTGTATAATTTTATACCTCAAAGTATTTATAAATATTAAGGATGCATGCCTACGCTCCTTCTTCAGGTTCACCATCGAAATTGGGAGGTCTAGTTTTCTTAAACTGTCCCTGTAACTGAGAAGATGATCTAATTTTTGTAGGTAGGGAATTGTTGTTGCTTGATTTTCCTATATCTTGATCACTAGATTCATTTGTTTGGTTGTCACTAGAATTTATTGAATTTCTTATCCTTGTGGTACTAATAGATTACTTCAATGCCTTTTCCTGTGAGTCTTTTTATTGACTCTCCCAGCCTCCAACTTCTTTAATAGGCATCCATTAATCTCCTCTTGCTCATCTCTAGCTTTGACTAATCTTCCCTGATTAGCTTTAATATCATCTATATTTTTTTTCATACTTATTTTCACTTGCAATAGTTCAAATTCTTTCCTTTCTTCATTATTAGTTCCACCCCAAAACAATCCTAGTTCAGTTTCATTTTCTGCATCACCCCTTGGTGATCCCATGAAAGTTTTTCCATTTAATTATTTCGTCATTTTTAGTTTCCTAACACATTTTATGAAATATGTTCATAATAGGTATAGTTATTTCAATTTCAGCACCTAAAAGAGGCCCAATGTTGTAACTACAGCTCTGATACCACTTGTAAAGACCCTTAAAATACTAACAATTTTTTTTTAATTAGATTCATCGGTCTAATATCCAAAATCAGTGTCCTATTAATGTCTTATATAGAGATAGTCATTTATAACTTATTGTTAAATGTCTACTATGATTGCACGGGTCAAAATCCCTGCCACATATAATCCAACAATGCGAGAATTATGGTGAATACTAAATTTAGAGTTTCTGCCAAAAACCTTCATTATTTTTATAATAACTAATGACCTTTTAATTCTTTTATAGAATTTTGTTCCCAAAAACTAACTTGGTTCTCATCTCACACTCACTATATATATGTGATAAAATGCCCCAATTTCATTTCTACCTATGTAATAATACTTATTTAAAACTTCTTATACAATTATTTTAAATGAGAGACTTTTTTCTTTTAAAAATGTTAAACCTAGTCCTTATAGTCATTATTTCATCGTTCGGTTTACATCCAAAGTTGTTTATTTTGAATTGTTAAAAGATAAGACTTTAGTCCATTGCATGATGTCGTGTATATATATATGAGTTAGTATCATGATCCCATATACGTATTGTTTCCACCATACACCAACTGTCATTGTTTTTAAGGATTTTTGTTGGTTTACCAACGTAATAACTTTTCCTCCACACCCTTGCTCTGAACCTATAGTTATAACATAATAATTTCATAATCTATTTTCCAATGGGGGATTATTATTATATAGCTTAGTCCACATATGTATTCAACAAGTCTCTAGATTTTTCTATCCTTGAGTGGGAATATTTATTCACTAGCCATGTATTTCGTTCCATATTGACCCTATCGACGTCTTAGATCATTCGTGGAAAAATCAATGATTCATTTTTAATTCGTGGAAAAATCAATGATTCATTCGTTACAATAATAGTTTAATGAATTTTTGGGGTTTATTCTCTCCATTTCATTTTACTCCAAGTTTTCTTGGTCATGTCACTCCCTACGACTAGATTTTTGTTTTGTGTTGCAATGGCATTTGTCGTTTTTCATTGATTGAATTACCTTCTTAAATGCATGGACCCCATTTGGCATATGGTGGCAGTAGACTTCGTGATTTTTCAAGAGGAAGGGTTTACCTATATGATTTATTTCAAAGGCCAATAACAGAGGTATTAATTCCTTTAAATGGACTTACACTCACTTGTATTATCTCAGTTATTTTCTTTTTTGTGCAACATTCAGTCTATTTATTGATGCTCTTGAATGTTTTTAACTCAGGTTTGCGGGGTGGTCATTTGAAGTTTTGTGGCAGTATATTCAAGTTGACTCGAAGGAGGTAGATTAGCTCTACAAACAAATCGGTAATAACAATTAAATAAATTTCTCCTTTGTTTGCACTAAATATGTTTTGGATATGATTTCCTGTAGTTATTTTCTTTTGCATTTGTTTTTCTTCAAATCATTTCACTACCCATGAGGTTATTCGAAGAAATTTCCTCTTTTATTCACCTTAGGGTTTTATCACCATGTAGGGTTTCAGTAACAGTTATATAAATTTCCTTTTTGGTTGGTTGTTTTATGTTGGGGTTCACTTAGGACAGTTTTGTTTTCAACACTTGGGTTATTCTTTTACATTAGTGTGTTGGAGTTTTATATTGCAAGATATTTTCTTACTATACCCATTAGGGTTACGGGGGAAGTTTCATTCTTTGTCAACACTAGGTGTAATATCCCAAATGGGATATTTTATGAATTCTTCTGGAAATTAACTCAACCAAATTTTCTCCATTAAATTATGATGCATTTAACAGAAGATTTCCATGTAAAATAAAACATACAATTACATGCAAATCCATAACACCATAATGCAAGAAATACCTTACTTTTAGTATAATATAACTGGGTTTACATGCTGAAATGAGAAATATCTGAGATAAATGAAATAGAATTGGCCTCAAGGATATGCTACAATACTACGCTGGCCTCCCAAAACTGAACTTGTTGCACTCTCCCTCCCGCAATAGCTGCCACTGAATCAACTAGAAATCAATGAAGCACCAATTAAGGATCTGAATGATCCTCACTCCAATATCCCTAAAGCTCTGTGAAACTTCTGAATGAAGTCTCTTCAAAGAGAGTTGGGTTTCTGTCCAACACTCACAAATCACCCGAGGGTTTCTATCCTAGGGCTACCAATAGAGTAGAGAACCAAGTTCTCAAACCTCTCACACAAGAAAATGATCTAAACCAAGATATCTCCAAATGACCTTCACTTCTCCTTTTATAGATCTGATGGATAGATCTCCAATCCTCTAGAAGCATCTTATTTATTATTTTATTATTATTCCAAAAGATCCACCATTGACTCTATCAAAGTGACTTTAATTTAATTATATTTCACTCAAGTCACTTTTGGCCCATTTTCCTCTAAATATTATTTTTCCTTTAATTAAATGACTAATTAAAGTCATTTTTAATTAAGGAAAATAGTATATCTCCCATGGTATTATCTCTGACCACTATAAGTCACTTCTTAGCATCTCATCCTAAAGATCTCCTTATTCTAGTTCCAATGAGCTATTACACTAAGGTGTTCTATCATGTGTTCCTCCTGGAATGCCACCTTTAGCATAATTAATTGAGTTAAGCCCAAAAATAACTCAATTTTTTGAAAGTTGTTGGAATGCACTGAAACAAAAGGCAAACTGTGTGGTTGATAAAATATATCAAGTGAATGCCATCGGTTCTCATAGCAACTCCTGAAAAATCCTCCAAAAAGCCCCTAGGCCTGCTGATGACACCAACCTGTATCTGTCACCTATCTTCTCCCAACTCTGGAAGTTCATCCTAACCCTATCATAGGTGATACCAAAAAAAGGAATACTACAGACCTTCCGCCCCAAGATTTCTTGCCCTTAAGCAATCCAAATATGTGGGCCACCCTGTTGGCCCGAGGCAACTGAGACCCAATGCCTAGATCCCATACATACCCCTGGGTGTTGCTATGCACCTGTGTCAAGCCACCCGGAATAGACCCCTCAATTTCAGGATCCCAAAATGATCTCTCACTGTACCTGTCATCAAACAATCCTCCCGGATCTCAATGCCACCATGGCCAATGATCGCCCAAGTCCCACGGTTCAAACTTCGTACTACCTCTGGCTATACCTGCTATCCCATGAAGCAAATTTTGGAAGCGAGCATCAATGCTCCATGGCTCATGTTGTGTTGTACCTATAACTGTATAAGCTACCCTATCAACTACGTACCAACTCATCACCTCTCTCCAGACCAACTCTCGGTCTAGGCCAAGGTTAATCATGATCTATGGATGTCGAGCTAGTGCTACTGAAATACTGATGGACTGTCGGTCCACAATTTGTGGCCCAATGGAACATGTAACATCTCTCTCATCCAAGTGCTCCTGCCAAAATGTACCAGGGTCTACAAATGATACTCTATCAATAGAATACCAACTCATCACCTCTCTCCAATCCAACTCCGGAATTGATCTCATGTTAACCCTGCTCTCCTGAAGTCATGATGGAATGTTTAAGAACTGTCGGCCTGTGCCCCACTGCCAACGGGGATCTATAGCATCTTTCATTTCTAAGGGCCCCTGCTCCGCTATGCTCCCTACGAAGAATATCGTATCATCAAGAGGGTACCAACACATGAACTCCCGCAAATCTAACCTAGAAGAAGAATCCAATGTAGTGACATCTACATATGGAACACGTCTGGAGTGTTGTCTCCAGCCCATACTCAACTCACGCTGCTCTATCCCGTCTACCGACGAGATCTGCCTGTAGAGGAAGGCCCCTCTCTCTATAAAAGTCCAAAGTGGGTGAGATATACTACAAGCCCCATCGATGTACTCCTGGAGAGTGCTACTCCCTGAAAGCACTATTGCTTTGCTGACTGCATGTGAATCTATCTGCACCTCATCTGTGTGTTAGCCTGATGATGGATGCTCTAGCATCTCCAATAGCTCATCCCTCTCCTGATCACTAATGTCATGCTCCTACTGTATACTAGCCTCCTGTAGAACTATCCCATTAACCTCCAACATCTCATGAGGATAAGTATCTACAACTACTACCTCCCTACTAAATGCACGTACATTCGTCTGCTCCTCACCCATGGTTGACCCTAAGGGTAGATGTACATCCATCACAGACTCAATATGAACCTCCATTTGGCTCTCCCCCAAAGGACTATCATGCATGATGTGCATAACCTCGTCCTCTGCTAACTCATGCTCCATCATATGTTGCTCTGGCTGAATCGTCATAAGTGACTCATCACCCAAAGTATCTCTCGTAGAGTCCCCTGACTTCTCACCCTGCACATTGGAATACAACTCCAGCCTACTATCATCAACTCTGCATGACTTCTCTCGCTCCTGAGAAGCATCTTCATATGATCCCATGGACTCATCTGACAAAGAGTCCTCATCCTGGCATACAGAAGGAATGTCCTTCTGTTATGCCTCTGCTACATCATCTGCATCACTCAATCATGAGTGATCAGGCCCCCAATGTTCTTTGTAGATGTAGCAAATTCCCTTCCTCCTCAGCTCATTTCTGCTGCCTGATCCACCAAACTGGAGGAGCTCCTCCCTCGTCAATTGTCTCCTAAATAGCCCAATATTCTATTCAACCAACCCTTGGGCTAGCTCACAAGCAACATGTGAGACCAACTACTCTCTCCTCCAAATGCTCAACACCCTAGTCTACAACTCTCAGCAAATTGCCTCACGGTCTCTCATACATGACGACAAGATTGATTGCATGTGTGTTATGATTGTGGCAACATGATGTCTCCTAATGCTGAAGAAGCATTGGAACATCTACAGAATCAGGCCATCACATTCAAGATCAAACATGATGTAATATGTCTTGAATGTGGCCATACCTCCTAAAACCTCAAGATTCTTCCCAAAGGTAGAGCCTGCACTGTTATCCAAATCCCGAAAGGTCCTCACCATCAGTCTGAAAACTCTCCTCATAATGACATCATTGTAGGGGGTTGTAGGGGAAGTTAGTCTCATGATGTTGCTGAGCGAAGCTACAACTGGAAGTGTGACCCCTCCACAAGTTTCCTCTAAGAACATGGGTTGTATGAGAGCAAGCATACATGATTTTAAGGCCCAAATTAATTTTCTCTCATCTGACTATTTTACTTTGGAAAGGATTTCATCAAGTTCCTCAAGTTTGGAAAGAATTCTTCATGTGATCTACATGTGGAGTCAAATCTGTCCCAAATTTTGTTCCCTATTTCTGGTTCCTTCTGTAGGTCCCTGGATTGCCCCTTTTTAAGAATGGCATAGACCCCCTTTGAGAAAGGTCTATTGTTCTGCATGGTTTCTTGATCCATAGAAACATTGTGGTTCAAGACTTCAACGGCTATGCTGCCATGTGGGTTTAAGAGGTATTTTAAGAACTCCATGTTTATGGCTACAATACAAAGTTATGATAATAATGAAAGGTACCACAAAAACACCCTACATACATTAATACATTGTCGAGCCATCAATCGAAAATGAAACTAATGCAACAGAAATGATGCATTATTGGCATGTTGTTACGTATGGCACATTTCTCATTACAATGCCCTGTCCCAATGGATAAATCTAGCTCCAACAAATAATTTAGGCTCTGGAAAATAAATTGGGCTCTAGTAAAATCATTTTTTCACAACAAGATGAATTCATCCTAGCAAAGCAAGATAAAAAATGTTACCCCAGATGCAAGGAAATGATCTCTCCTGAGCTCTACGCTGACTCTGGAAATTCTGTAACTGTTGGAAATATTATTGTTGGCTGACTTCAGACTACCGATTGGGCTGCTTCTACTACTCATAAAATTCTAGGAATTTGGGAAGGTGATCCTTGCCCAAAACCCATAAAACCCAGAAATGGTTTCCTTGAAGTCCAAATTTCAAAATCTGACCATTTTTCTCCTAACTCATATAGTTGCTGGTTGAGTAGGGACTGCGTAAATTATCTAATCTACTGCTTAGAAAATTCCGAGATTCTAACCACGAACTCTACTCACAAAACCTAGAAAAACCTAGAAATGGTTTTCTCTAATTCCAACTTTCAAAATTTTTCATTTTGCCTAGTACCTATAACTGTTGCCTGAGTAGGGGCTGCATAAATGGGCTGATCTGCTGCTCAGAAAATGTCGGGGTTTTAACCACAGAATCTAGTAAAGAAACCCAGAAAAACCCAGAGAAATATTGGGCAAATTATAGTTGAATAAGTTTGTCCCTCTAATATAAATTTGGCCCAGCAAAATGTTCTTCGACAGCAATTCTGCACTAGCTGCTATAATGGATTGGCCAAAACACCTACATCTGAGGCTCAGAAAATTCTCAAAATTTAGTCTTGGACTCCTCAAGCCAATCTGACCAAAACCTGGAAATGGTTTGGCCACATAACAATCCTCCAATAAGCTATGTGCTCTCCCTGTAGCTGCTGAATACGTTGTCTACATAATGATCAACGAATTAAACGTGCAGTAATTAATCCCTCCTATACTTCCTCAATAAACAAATTTCAAATAGTTGAGACCTTCCTCCACAACTAGGCTCAACTCTCCTCCTCTATGCTGGCCTAAAGATTGCCACACTACTCCAGAAATAGAATATCAATCTCAGCCTTGGAGGTTCGCCTCTAGCTGAAAAGATAATGAACCTTGCAATCAACATAAAACACAAGAACTCAACTGCGTCCTCCAATAATGTCTCAAAATAATAAACCATCGATCTTCCTCTAAAATTGAGTTGCAGTAAAACCCTTGAATTTGGCTTTTTTAGTAATTTGGAAAGTAAACCCTTAGGCTGGCAAGATCACTAACTCTGATACCACTGTAATATCCCAAATGGGATATTTTATGAATTTTTCTAGAAATTAACTCAACCAAAATTTCTCCATTAAATTATCATGCATTTAATAGAAGATTTCCATGTAAAATAAAACATACACGTACATGCAAATCCATAACACCATAATGTAGGAAATAACTCAAATTTATTATAATATAATTGGGTTTACATGCTAAAATGAGAAATAGCTAAGATAATTGAAATAGAATTGGCCTCAAGGATCTGCTACAATATTGTGCTGGCCTCCCAAAACTGAGTTGCTGCACTCTCCCTCCGACAACAGCTGCCACTGAATCAACTGGAAATCAATGAAGCACCAATTGATAATCTAAATGATCCTCACTCCAATATCCCTAAAGCTCTGTGAAACTTCTGAATGAATTCTCCTCAAAGAGAGTTGGGTTTTCGTCCAACACTCACAAATCACCCAAGGGTTTCCGTCCTGGGGCTACCAATAGAGTAGAGAACCAAGTTCTCAAACCACTCACACAAGAAAATGATCGAAACCAAGATATCTCCAAATGACCTTTGCTTCTCCTTTTATAGATCTGATGGATTGATCTCCAATCCTCTAGAAGCATCTTATTTTATTATTTTATTATTATTCTAGAAGATCCACCATTGACTCTATCAAAGCGACTTTAATTTAATTATATTTCACTTAAGTCACTTTTGGCACCTTTTCCTCTAAATATTATTTTTTCTTTAATTAAATGACTAATTAAAGTCATTTTTAATTTAGGAAAATTATATATCGCCCATGGTACTATCTTTGGCCACTATAAGTCACTTCTCAGCATTCCATCCTGAAGATATCCTCATTTCGGTTCCAACGAGCTATTACACATAGGTGTTCTATCATGTATTCCTCCTGGAATGCCACCTTGAGCATAATTAATTGAATTAAGCCAAAAAATAACTCAGTTTTCTGAAAGTTGTCGGAATGCGCCAAAACGAAAGGAAAACTATGTGGATGATGGAATATATCAAGTGAATGCCATCGGTCCCCATAGAAAATCCTCAAAACTCCTCCAAAAAGCCCTTGGGCCCACCGATGACACCAACCTATACCTGTCTTCTCCCAACTCTAGAAGTTTATCCTAACCCTGTCATATGTGATACCAAAAAAGGGAATATTACACTAGGGTTTCCAGTATCAATGAAGGGTTCATCTTTTTTAACTGTGTATATATTAAATGTAATATTCCTAATTAGCGTTGAGCTAATTGGAATATTCAATTTTGTTTTATTGTTTTTTTTTTAAGAATAAGAGGGAAAAGGAGGTCCATATTTCTCCTTAATAATGAATCAATCAATGCCAAATGTGAAAGAGACAAATCTTGGCATCTTAATTGAAGCACCCTTGGTGTGAAAGGGGTTGGATCACTTTAACTAGGTCAACCTTGACCAAATCAACAACGTTGTCATGGAGGAGTGGCCATCAATGAGGGACAGTGCAGTTTTAGATGGAGATGCTTTGTGTGAATGTAGTGATCTTTTTGGATGGGGCTTAAGGTTTGCAAGCTCATATTCTATTTAAGGAAGAGGATGGCAACCAAATGGAGGTTGTTGATGGATATGATATTTCTGAATATATGGTTTGTTTAGACATATATCTTTCTCTTGCTGTTTAGCTGAGATAGAATGTTGTTTAGCACATGGTTTTCCTGATCGGGAATCCCACCTCTTCCATTGAGGAGATCTTGGAGGAGTCTTGCACTACATTGTCCACTATCTAGCTTTAGGCCAAGCTTCTTCTTTCAACTACAGTGCAGATCCTGTTGAGGGTTCGGTTGTTTTTGCAAGCTGCAACAAGTGGAGACTAGATCTCTAGATCTATGCCATTTCATTTCTCATTTTCAGTGGAGGGGGTTTTTTCTTCATTGGGAAGACAGTATTGAAGGCCTTTGAGCTCGTTTTCAGATCTTGGCATCATACCAACCTTATTTTGATCCCTATAGCACAGTTTACTTCCAGATCTGCATTATTTCTGTAGGAGGAGTTGTAGGGTGGTTTGGCACACCATTTGGAGAGTTGATTTTCTAGTGATGGGGATCTTCCCTTCACTTTGAGGATATATTGGAGGAGGCTATTTTATTGATCATATCATATTAGCCACACTTTCCAGATCTGTATTTTTCAATAGATCTTTAGTCTTAGATCTCAGATCTACAACTTGTACTTGGTGTTTTGCTGAAAACCCTTGAGGGGTTCTTTAGAGGAGCTTGTATAGTGCATGGATTTGATATAGATCTAAATTTTGGAGCACATATCAGCTCTAGATCTGATTTATAATCAACTGTTGTTCCAGAGCCAATAAAATAACGTTTCAAGGGTTTTCCAACTTTTATATATGGTTGCAGCACCTCATATTGAGGCATTTTATTCATTGGAGGCTTGTTTTTATTGTTATGCATCTTATGGCCCATTTCTTATGTACATTTTGCTGCTATAATAACATATGAAAGGTCTCCATATTGGCCTCTTTCTTTATTAATGATGATTTGCAATTTTGTTCCAAAATTTTCACTATATTCCTACTTTTCCCATTTAGGAATATTATAGTGGTATCAGAGCATCATCTTGGCATAGCCTGTGCATTCTAAAAGCCAATATGGCATCTGAAGAAGGAGAGCCTCTTACTGATAGACATAAGAGTTATTAAAAGAGAAGCCACAGAAGATTTGATTATACAAATGACCAAGAAGACAAGGGTAAAACCCCTTTATCTAGAGGTGAAGGTGAAGAGGAGGAGTTCCCTAAGATCCTTCTTAGAGCCATGCAAGACATTGCTAGAGAGATCAAAGAGATGAGGATGGACAGATTCAAGGAATCCCCTAAAGGATTTCATTGTGGAGAAGGCTCTAGCATGTCTCACCACTGGAATGATCAACGAGTGCATCAACCACAAGTTTCCCAATGCTCTACCATGCCTACATTTTTGGCTGTGGGAAATGAAGGGTTTCAAGAGAAAGAATCCCTTGAAGACTATTTTATGGAGTATGAATCTCAAACTTAGAGGTTCAAAGATCACTTGATTTTTCAAGAGTTTTTTCAAATAAAGGACAATAGAAGACTAAGGCATCATCATAGAGGTGGTGGATTCATTCAGAATCATGATCGACACTCCACTATGGGCAGATTCTTTTTACCCAATTTTGATGGGTCATCCAAGTGTACTGCCAAATCTAGGGTAGAAAAACATGACATCTACTTTCAGCTGAACAAGGTTCCAGAGATGGAGACCATTAATATTGCAGTGCTGCACCTTGAAGGTAAAGCACATGACTGGTGGTTCCATGGCTTGTCTACATTGGGTCATGCCAATGTGACTGCTTATTCTGAGTTCACTAGAAGGTTTGTGGAAAGATTTGATAGAAGAGATCCTAAAGCACCATTCATGAGCCTTGCAAAGTTGAAACAATCAGGTAATGCATAAACTTACATCTCTGAATTTTTAAGACTTTCTATTATGGTTCCTGACTTTTCTACAGCAAGAAGGGTGTACATGTTCATTGATGGGTTAGATGAACCTCTTCTTGGGTTGGTTAAATCTACCAAGCCCACTACCCTACATGATGCTATTGAAATGGCTAAAGACCTTCAAGATGCCTTGCCAAAAGCAAAGGCAACGTTTCAGCATAAGCCCTCTTTTCCATCAAAACCAAAAGAATAAAAGGTTGCTCCTTCAAAGGAGACTCAATATAAAAAACCTCGATGATGATGTCCAGAGAGATCTAAGAAGAAGGAAGCTTTTCTTCACTTTCCAAGAATCACGGGCATCTAGACATATATGTGCAACTAGAAAATCACATTACATAGAGGTCTTCTCAGATGATGAGGAGGAAGAAGAAGAAGAACAAATGAGGGGTCACATCGCTGGCATAGCAGGAGATGATCCACCACCACCTGGAGGTGAGGATGGAGCAATTTCTCCAATTATAGGCACTCTTGCATCCTTAAGAGTGATACCCAATCATCATGAAACTTCCACACAAGAAACAGAGATGAATTTGCGTAGTGGAAGCGAGGACCTTACAATCCCATCTATTATGCTTGTGAGATGGCTACATGGGACACTATTATCAAGTGGAAAACCACCTAGTAGGCCACCTGATTTAGATTTGGTGAGATTTATCTCACAACATGATGCTCCAAGCATATATCTAGGAGGGATGGGAGCATTAGAAGACAATGATACAACGTTGGGAGTCTTGGGTAGGCTCAAGGAGGAGGGAGATATTCTCCCAACATCATCATTACCCACTCTCATTTCAAATTCTGCGTTGTGGGAGGAGAAGCATGGAAGGAATTACCTTCCATCATATACCTTTGGCATGGGAGATGTCAAGGAGGAGAGTAGCCATATGACAAATATTTATGTTGATAGATCATCAACGCTGTCACTATGGGAGATTGATCCATATTGGAAATCCCAAATGTTGGTGGATTATTCCAAGGATCTTTATACATGAATGATAGTTGATGACCAGCTACATGAAGAGGGCTATTCATTCCAATAAGGAGTCATCTATTATCATGGTATAATATTCTTATCTAGATCCTCCAAGATCAAGGAGAAGTTTCTACAAAGAGCTTATGAAGAGTTCTTTTTTGTTGGGTATGTGTTACATTCTTTCCACGACTAATCACGCGCAATGTTGGGGGTCTGAGAGTGGTAACCCCTGTCAGGAAATCTGAGGGTAGCACCCAGACACTTGGTCCTTACTTTTCGGTGGCGGATGTGCATGGTTTTGTGTAGTTTGCACATGGTTTGAGATACGATGGTTTCGACCTGGTATTTTATGAGTCCAATCAGGGAACTACGATTATGTTCTAATCCAGGGTTAATGGATTGGGTTTTATGTATGCTTTGGCATGTATATATATGTGTTGTAACACTAAAAGGAATATAATGAAAAATCAAGTTGGTCGTCCCGATTTGGGATCGATGGGAAAATCTCTGTGTTTATCTATTTATGTTTTATGCTCTCGCTATTGTTTATTTTCTGTTTTTAAGATTCATTTACAAATAATGTTTTTACAGGTTTAAAACATACATTTGGTATCAGAGCAGTTTTGTCTTCAAGGGGATGCCTTTGGTGTTGAGGGGTTTTTTTCTCAGGCCTGAGGTAGACCCTGTTCAGTGGGAGATCTGCGAGATCGATTCTTGCAATGAAAGAAGATTGCAAGCAGTGGGAAGATAGAGATCGAGAAATTTAATGGTCAAAGTTTTGAGTTGTGGAAGCTCAAGATGGAGGATCTACTGGTGGATAAGGACCAGTGGATCGTGGTAGATCTAGGTACTAAACCAACAGAAATGTCAGATGAAGACTGGAAGAAATTGTATCAGGTAAAACCTGTAGGTGTGTGCCTCATAACTAGTATGGTTGAATGGCATACGGAAAGTGCAGTTCAGATGCAATGGAGACCAGCTGAGTTCTTATTTTCAATCTAAGTCTCTGGTGAATAAATTGTTCCTATGGAAAAAGCTGTATAACCTGAGGATAAAGGATGGAGACTCAGTGACAGAGCATTTGAATGCCTTCAATATACGTGGTAGTCAGTTGTCATTTTGTTGAGTTGTTTAATCTCGAGATGAAAGATAAGTTAAAAATGAGTTTTTGTGTTCTCTACCAGACTCGTGGGACAATCTGGTTATTGCAATAGGTAGCAATACAACTACCTTGAATTTTGATGACATTGTCTCAGCCTTGTTGTCGGATGAAATGAGACGGAGAAATATGGAGGTTCAGAATGGAAATGTCTTATTTGTACGAGGAAGGTCCCAGAACAGAAACAAGAATAAGGTTTCAAGTGGGAGATCTAAATCTAGAAGGAGATCTAAATCTCCTGGAAAGTTTGTAAGGTGTGCTGGAAATGCAGAAAGGAAGTGAACTACAAAAAGGATTGTAGATATAAAGCTCCTGAGAAAGGAAAGGGATCTGATGATGCTCCTTCTGCAGAGGCAAAAACCACCTTGGATGAAGGTGGGGATGTGTATTTGGCTTCTTCTTCAAATACACATGTAGATCATGAGTCATGGTTGATTGACTTGGGTGCATCCTTTCACTTCACTCCTCATGGGGAGTGGTTCTCCGAGTATGAGAAATATGATGGTGATGATGTCTTCTTAGGTGATGATAGGAAGGCTAGAATCATCGGACGTGGAAAATTCAAGCTGAAGCTGCAAGGTGGAAGGATTAGAACACTTTCTGGTGTTCTACACATTCTTGCATTGGCCAGAAATATTATTTCTGTAAGCAAGATGGATGATGTAGGTGTAAAAACAGTGTTTGAGAAAGATACCTGTAAGATGGTTCGGGGAGCACTGGTATTAATGCGGGGAGTTCAGATTAGAACTCTGTACAAGCTTCAGGGCAGCACTGTTATTGCTGGGTACAATAGTTTTGTGGTTCCCGAAAGTGGAGCGAAAAGCCTAGCGGTCTTTGGAGAAAATACCATGCTATGGCATCAAAGGCTTGGAGTCTAGACATATTGGAGAGAAGGCCTTTCAGATACTGCATGGAAATGGTATGGTAGAAGGTATGTCTAATAGTTCTCTGAATTTCAATTTCTATGAACATTGTGTATATGGGAAGTAGAATTGGGTCAGTTTTCCTTCTAGTGCTAAGAGGGCGAACAAGATATTAGAGCTTGTGCACAGTGATGTGTTTGGACCTGTGTCAGTTCCATCACTGGGTAATTCTGTGTACTATGTTTCATTCATAGATGACTTCTCAAGGAATACATGGATATATTTCTTGAGGAAGAAATCTAAAGTCTTTGATAGATTTAAATAATTTAAGGCTCTGGTGGAAAATCAAACAGAGAAGAAGATAAAGGTGTTGAGGACAGATAATGTTGGGGAGTTCTGCAAGAAGGAATTTGAAGAGTTCTATAAGAAGTGTGGTATAGCACGGGAGAAGGCTACTCCATACACACCTCAGCAAAATGGAGTTGTAGAAAGAATGAATAAAACGCTGATGGAAAATGCAAGAAGCATGCTCAGTGGTACTGGGTTAGGACAAGAATTCTGGGCAGAGGCAGTGGATATTGCATGTTACTTGGTTAACATATCACCTTCATCAGCGTTGGAGGATAAGACTCCACATGAGGTATGGACTGGTAAGAAACCCTCTCTTTCACATCTGAGGGTATTTGGATGTGATGCATATGTACATGTTCCAAAGGAGAAAATGAGCAAGTTGGATAATAAATCTGAACGGTGCATCTTTTTTGGGTATAAGGATGGTTTAAAGGGTTACAAGCTTTGGAACTCGGAAACAAAGAAAGGTTGTGTATAGCCGAGATGTGATGTTTATAGAGGTGAAAGATATTGTTAAACATGAAGTCCTACCAAAGGAACCTGAGAAGATAGAGTTTGAGCTAAAGGAGGATGAATCAGACTCTACAATAGAAGAAGACTCAGAAGAGGAAGAGCCACAAACTCCAGCTGTGAGAAGATCAGCTCGGGAAAGAAGACAACCAGAAAGGTATAGTCCATCTGCTTTCTGTTCAAATTTTTCTTTAAATATAACTGATGATGATCCCAGAACTGTCAGGGAGGCAGTAGATTCAGAGGATGGAAAACTCTGGAAGGAAGCCATGGTTGATGAATTGGCATCCTTGCATAAAAATGAGGCATGGGATCTGGTGGAGTTGCCGACTGGAAGGAATTCCATCGGGAGAAAATGGGTGTTTAAGAAGAAGATGAATGTAGAAGGCAAGGTGGAGAAATACAAAGCTCGGTTGGTAGCAAAAGGTTATTCCCAAGTGTTGGGAATTGATTTTGGTGATATTTTTTCTCCTGTTGCCAAAGTTACTTCTATTAGATTACTTTTATCTGTTGCTGCTGCATTTGATTTTGAGGTAGAACAAATGGATGTGAAGACAACATTTCTTCACGGGGATCTAGAAGAGGATATCTACATGAAACAACCTGAAGGCTTTATGGTGAAGGGGAAGAAAGAGCTGGTATGTAGGTTAAAGAAGTCTCTATATGGGTTAAAATAGTCACCAAGGATGTGGTATCAGAAATTTGATACTTATGTACAGGGACTTGGCTTCACCAGAAGCAAGGAGGAACACTATGTTTATTTTAAATTAATTGGTGACTATGTTATTTATTTGGTCTTGTATGTGGATGATATGTTGTTGATTGAAAATGACAAAGAAATTACCCAAGATTTGAAGACCCAACTGTTATCCAAATTCGACATGAAGGATCTTGGTACTGCAAAATATATTTTGGGCATAGAAATTAAGAGAGATCGGGCAAAGAGGAAGCTCTGGTTAAACCAGAGGAAGTATGTCGAGACTATATTGTAGAGGTTCAATATGTAGGATAGTAAACCGGTGAATGTTCCGATTCCTATAGGTATAAAGTTGTCTGTTGAACAGTGTCCCAAGACACGAGAAGAAGAGGAGGATATGTCTCGTGTTCCATATGCAAGTGTAGTGGGTAGCCTGGTGTATGCAATGGTCTATACTAGACCATAAATTGCACATGTAGTGGGAGTATTGAACAGGTTTATGTCAAACCCAGGGAAGGAGAATTGGATAGCAGTGAAGTGGGTTTTCAGATATTTGTGTGGCACTAGTGATTATGGCTTGTGCTACCAGGGAAGACCAATATTGGAAAGAGTGTTGGACATTCGTGGTTTTGTTGATGCATACTAGGTTGGAGATCTGGACGAAAGAAGATCTACAAGTGGGTATGTGCTTAGAATATTTGGAGGTGCAGTCAGTTGGATGAGTAAAAGACAGTCTGTAGTGGCTCTTTCAACTATAGAGGCAGAATACATGGCAGCCACTCATGCAAGCAAGGAAGTAGTTTGGTTGCAGAGATTGTGTTCAAGTATGGGGTTGGTGCAACAAGCTATAAGAATAGACTATGATAGCCAAAGTGTAATTTT
Source organism: Pinus albicaulis (assembly GCA_034641835.2). Lineage (NCBI taxonomy): Eukaryota > Viridiplantae > Streptophyta > Pinopsida > Pinales > Pinaceae > Pinus > Pinus albicaulis. Next base: position 179,475,899 of record CM076577.1, read on the forward strand.
CTTGGCTAAGAACCCTGCTTATCATTCAAAGACAAAGCACATTGATGTTCAATATCACTTTGTGAGATATATGGTTGAAGCTAAAAGGGTGTCGCTGGTAAAGGTGGACACTTTGAATAATGTTGCAGATGCATTGACAAAGTCTGTGAGCACTCAGAAGTTCTCTTGGTGTAGAGAAACAATGGGTGTTGCAAAGCTGGGCTAATGACTCACCTCTCCTGTGGCCACCTGCGGAAAGAAAACAACAAGTGGGAGAATGTTGGGTATGTGTTATGTTATCACACCTCAAATTTTCAAAATCTCATGCTTGAAAATCAATCATAATTCTCTTTCAAATTGGTTAGGTTGCAAGAAATGGATGTCAATTGCACTACAGAATTAAAGGGAAATCAACATGAAGGTTTAAAGGTTACAGATAAAGACTTAGTAGAGCAAACTGATTTAGTCGAAGATACATCATCACCTCCAGCAACTAGAACTAGAAAGAAAACAAACAAACATGTGATAGACAACAAGATCAAATCTGAAGCCAAGAGATCTAAAGGAAATGTTGAAGAATATGTTAAAGGTAAAGGCAGACTTGAAGACATTCTATAGGCTATAGAAATTGTAGAAACTCCTTTGGTGAAAGAAGCTAAATTTAAAACATCTAAAGCAAAAGGTAAAGGACTCATAGTCAAAAAATTAGACTTCTCTTCAGAAGATTCAACGTTTCTTTTCAAACCTCGAAAACCTCTCATTAGGTCACAAATGTCAGAAACTATTACTATTGCTAATATTAAACAGAAGGAAGATAAAGGAAAGGGAGAAATGGCACAAGAAGTTATTGTCATATCACCAAGTGAGACAGAGGTTATCAAGGATAAGAAGACAAATAAATCTAAAAGAAAGTTTCAAAGGAAACCTGAGACAGATTCTTCTAAAAGACAAAGAAAAGACAAAGAAGAAACAGTCAAACAGAGAAAAGGAAAAGACAAACCCATAGAGAAAACTGAAAAGGAGATTTTGGAAGAAAAATTGAAAGTTGTTAAGGATGAATTGTCTGAGACAAAGAAAGAGCTGGAAAGATATAAGAAAGATAGAGAGATGATAGATGAAGTAGAGAAGAAAATAAATGAACAAGTTACTCATTTTGAGACTTCCATTGCAAAAGCCAAAAATATGTTGAAGATGACACATCCTTTACGCATCATAGTGTCACATACAAGAAAGAGGAACTTATGTTTACAAGTATAGAGAAGAAGCCTTCAAAGACAAGTGAAAGAGATAAAAGAAGAGGTGGAGTTGAGGAAGACAAAATCAAAGAAAGGAGACTTGGAAAAAGGAATCATGAACAAAGCTATTTGAAACTGCTAATAGATAAGGAGGTAACAATTATATCATGATATTTTTGTCTTATATTATCAATAAAATACATGCAGGGATGTTCATACAATTTTCTAAAGCTCAGATCTAAGTTTTGTCAAATCTCCAAAGTATTAGGCAATTCCGTAGCAAGTGTCAGGCTTGAAGCCCAGTTTTTTCTAAGGAATTTCTGAAAATTTCTTTTTGGTTTTGAGAGACCTAAACTAATGGAAATTAAAAGTTTTGAAGGATATATCTAGTTGTTTTTTATCATTAAATATCCTCTAATGGTAAAGAGAAGTAGAAGGGTACCACATATCATCCTTTTATGTGCGCTACTAAAACATGCTAATTTTGTAGCTCAAAACAGAGTTTTTGGACAACAAGTTGAATTTTCATGATAAATGATGGAAAGGGGGAGGAAGGTTAAGCATGTTTAAAGCTGTCCATCATCAGGGTGTCAAAGAGTATCAGGGTGTCAAATAATATTAGGGTGAAAAAGAGTATCAGATTTGCCAAGTGGAGATTTTCAGTTAAAGAAATAGTTTGAAAGATACTAGTCTACATGTGCTAGTTCATCAAACTAACTTCTCCTAAATTATGGGAAAATTTATTTCACAAAGGCAATCATGGTATTAATATTTTGTTAATGATCAGCATGATAAAAATATTGGATTCCTTTCGAGGAATATTTGGATAAATTTTTTTGAATGTAATAATTAGAAGTTTAAGTCCTAGTAGGACTCTTACTCTTATTTCGAAAAGGTGTCAGTCTTAGTCTCTAGAATCTAGTTTATGGTTAGTTTTAAGTGCCAGTTGAAAGTTAAATGGTCTAGCCACTTGGCAGACTTTTTGTAAAGGCTAAGTGCCTATAAATAGTGTAAAATTCGATGTATGAAGGGTTGGAAAATGTTATCAGAACAATGTCCTTTGTAAATGATTGGGATGCACTGATATATACAGAAGCAGTTTAACTTTTGTAAGGTTGAGATTCTTAGTGTACTTCAGTGCGCTTTATCTTCTATCATATGTTTTACTTCCATATTTTTAATGCTTATTACTCAGAATTCATGGGAACATGCTCTGACTTCCTTTAAGTGTTAAATTATGGTGAATTGAGTTCTTAGGTCCTATCTATGGATGGTTTCTTTCAATGTTTAATACTTATTACTCAGAATTCATGGTCATTCATGCTCTGAATTCCTTTAAGTGTTAAGCTTTGATAAATCTCTGTTAAATACTTTCCTTTCAATATCTTGAGGTATCATTACTCAGAATTCATACACTCATGCTCTGACTTCCTTTGAACCTTAAGATATTAATACTTTCCTGAATGTGTCACTTTTTCATTGAAGTATATACAAGCCTTAGTTTTATAAGAAGAGCTATTTTGTTATCTTTATCCCTGTCACTGACTCCATAGCCCAATGGTAGATAGTCTCCATCTTTCAACCCACAAATCTACAAAATCACAAACCACAGAGTTAGCCATCTATCTATAAATTATATCATTAACCCTTGAGAGAGCCCTCTCAGGCTGAGGAGGCTAAGCCTCAGCTAAAATATTGGTTTGAAATAGTTACACTGAGATTTACTTTATGAGCAGCCTATCAAGGTCCTATTTTGGTGATAACATGTTAGATTCTTTCCATGATTAATCACGCGTGGATCCACCCATGTTTTTGTGCATGAGTTTGCACATGGTTTTGGGGTACGGTGGTTTTTGGCCCCTGGTATTTTGTAGATCTGGTCAAGGGAACTACGGTTATGTTCTGATCCAGGGTTAATGGATTGGGGTTTATGTATGCTTCGGCATGTATATATATGTGTTGTAACACTATAAGGAATATAAGGAAAAATCAAGCTGGTCATCCTGATTTGGGATCCAGGGGAAAATCTCTGTGTTTATCTGTTTTATGTTTTATGCTCTCGCTATTGTTTATTTTCTGTTTTTAAGATTCGTTTACAAATAATTTATGTACAGGGTTAAAACCTACATTTTTTATCCACACATATTCCATGAGATTCTACAACATCATCATGAGAAGCTACACTTGGAAGGGCTTTTAAGGAGAACTATATCAACATTTTCAAAGATGCATGTACCATGTGGAGTTGGGACAACAACATAACTCTATAAAGGAGTTAATTTAGCCACCTCCTCCTTCTTTTGAGAGAGGAGATACATCTATGCACCACTCCATTTGTTTGAGGAGGAATTTTGGTGAAAGATGTGCTTTTGTACTTAATGTTTTATTTGATGAACATATGCATTATTTTACTATGTTTATGTAGGCCATAACTCCAAGAAGGAGCACTATACCATATAAACTTCATGGCCAACTTTGGGCCACAAAAATTTCTGAATATGGCCACTCCATTGGAGGACAAAGGGAGATAATTTTTTATCATGATGGGTGCACTCCTAAAACACCAAATATATCTCACACTTTCAGCCATGGTGAGATGACTTGGACAGCAAGTAAGTGGTGGGGAAACCACTTACCATATCATGATCTGATGCAATCAAGAGATGTACTGCGCTGGTTCCACATGTGGGACTATGACCCACCTCCATATGCACAAATTTATGTTTGTATGTATTTAGTTTTGATCTCATACATTGATGATGTACTTGTACTTTTTATGGGAATGTATGGAGGGAGGATGGGAGGTATGTATGTGCCCTACAGGATGGAGATTCTCCATGTTCACTATGCTACATGTTTCAGGGGGAACATTGGGCAAACCATGTTTGTTTCATTTGAACTATTTTCTCCTTATGGGATGGATTATTTGCATCTCATGAGAACTTTGGAGGACCAATTCATGGAGGGATGGATTGGTGAACACTTAGCTTATGAGGGAAGCTTATCACATGTTGGTGTCACCAAAGGAGGAAGGAAATATTTGTAGCACTCTCCTTGTCAGTTTCTTGAGGATAAGCAACATTTGGGAAGGGAGGACTGTAATATTCCCAATTAGCCATGAGCTAATTGGAATATTCAATTTTGTTTTATTCCTTTGTTTAAAGAATAAGAGGGAAAATGAGGTCCACATTTCTCCTTAATAATGAATAAATCAATGCCAAATGTGAAAGAGACAAATCTTGGCATCTTAATTGAAGCACCCTTGGTGTGAAAGGGGCTAGATCACTTTGATTGGATCAACCTTGACCAAATCAATAGCGTTGTCATGGAGGAGTGACCATCAATGAGGGATAGTGCAGTTTTAGATGGAGATGCTTTGTGTGAATGTAGTGATCTTTTTGGATGGGCCTTAGGGTTTGCAAGCTCATATTATATTTAAGGAAGAGGATGGAATCCATATGGAGGTTGTTGATGGATATGATAGTTCTTAATATATGGTATGTTTAGACATATATATTTCTCTTGATGTTTAGCTGAGATAGAGTGTTGTTTAGCACAGGGTGTTCCTGATCGGGAATCCCACCTCTTCCATTGAGGAGCTCTTGGAGGAATTATTGCAATACATTTTCCACTATATAGCTTAAGGCCAAGCTTCTTCTTTCAACTACAGTGTAGATCATGTTGAGGGTTTGGTTGTTTTTGCAATTTGCAGCAAGTGGAGACTATATCTCTATATCCAGTCCATTTCATTGCTCATTTTCAGTGGAGGAGGTTTCTGCTTCATTGGGAGGACAGTATTGAAGGGCTTTGAGATCATTTTCAGATATTGGCATTAGGCCAACCTTATTTTGATCCCTATAGCGTAGTTTACTTCCAGATCTACGTTATTTCTGTAAGAGGAGTTGCAGGGTGGTTTGGCACACCATTTGGAGAGTTGATTTTCTAGTGATGGGGCTCTGCCCTTCACTTTGAGGATATATTGGAGGAGGTTATTTTATTGATCATATCAGATTAGCCACACTTTCTAGATCTGTATTTTTCATTAGATCTGCAGTCTTAGATCTCAGATCTATAACTTGTACTTGGTGTTTTGCTGAAAACACTTGAGGGGTTCTTTAGAGGAGCTTGTATAGTGCATAGATCTAATATAGATCTAAATTTTGGAGCACATATCAGCTCTAGATCTTATGTGTAATCAAATTTTGTTTCAGATCCAATAAAATAGCGATGTAAGGGTTGTCCAGCTTTTATATATGGTTGCAACACCTCATATTGAGGCATTTTATTCATTGGAGGCTTGTTTTTCTTGTTATGCATCTTATGGCCCATTTATTATGTACATTTTGCTACTGTAATAACATATGAAAGGTCTCCATATTGACCTCTTTCTTTATTAATGATTATCTGCAATTTTGTTCCAACATTTTGCACTATATTCCTACTTTTCCCATTTGGGAATATTACATTAAAACTCAATTGGGACTTGCAAAGGTCGTTTTTATTTTCATGTAGTTAATTAACAGAGTTACGTAGTTTTCTCTATATTGAGAAGCATTATTTTTCATTGTTTTATAATTTTTTTTTAAATATAGAAACATATCTCCATTTTTTTACTCGAATGTTAATGTAGGGTGTTAATTTACCCTATCCAATTTCTGGGTCACACAATTATTTTGTAACTTTTGCTCGTCGTCTTTCCTTTGTCAGGTGAGGACCCAAAGTGACCCAGTAGCCACGCAAGATAATTATTTACCTCAGTTCCTGAGCAGAGTTAGTATTCCATTATTTTTATGTTATAGATATTCATATAAAATCAGCCAACAGTGACCGCCGAAATTGTTTTCTTATTTGTTTAAGGTACTCTTTTGTTCATCTCTATTCTACTTCATGACTATAAATGGCTTATGATAATTTTTCTGAAACTTTTCGACTATTAACATATAATTCAATCTTTCTCTCCAAATTGGGAATACTCCTCAATCCTTCTTGATTCTCATAAACAAGGTGGGCTTGTTTTTTATGAAGATTGTAGTTGTTGTTCTATTAGTTTCTCTTTAGTTTTGTTATATTGTATGAAATGGGAATTACCATTTCCCTAGAAAAAAAAAATTATTTACTTGTAAGTGTTTATACCTAATTAAGGCCAAACATAGTCGTTGTATTCTTTATAAATTAATTACTTAATTAGTTGATAAGTCCTTATTTAACTGGACTTTTATATATATATATATGGACTTAATAAAAATATTTTTATTTATAAAAAATACAACGACTATATACACACACACAAATATGTAGGGACTTGTTCTTTTCACGAAAGAAATTCTCAAAGGAAAACACTTTTCATGTAAACTCTGATGCTTATATATGTTTATAAATTTACTATTTTTCTATTGTATGGTCCAAATTCATGCCTATATGACTATTCTTGAAAGGATTTTCTCCTACTTGTGTCGATGAATGTACATTTATTACTACTATATGGTTTTTACTCAAATGTCTTTCTTCTCTTTTTCTTGAGATGAATTTAGTTATTGTAAATTTTCAAATATTGTGCATCTAATATTTTTATGGTATACCAAATTCATTAATATAAAATATATAGTTTATTACTACATGTACATGGATAGTTATCGAGCTTTCTCAAAAGGTTTAAAGGAGTACGCCTCCTTTATAGTCTGCAGCCTTTATTAACATATTTCTATATTTTTTTTAGATTCTTCTCCTATGTCACAACATATATTGTATCGTTTCATGCGAGCTAGTGCTTTTAAGATATATGTGTTTTTTCAAGCTATTCATTACCGTGAACTAGCATTCTTTATTATTTCCACTATCAGTTCTTCAAATTAACAAAGTCAACTTGTAGCTCTACAAGAACCGTCTTCATTTCTAATTCTATTCACTTTTCTTCGATAATATTAAAATACAATAATAAAATATAAATACTATTATATTATATTAAAGTACTTCATAAATTCTTATTCAACAATTACATCATCTATTAATTTTCACTTTCTATCTAGAGAATAAAAAATTAATTCGGGAATAGAATAAACAATTTACATGCTAAAATAAAGTTAGAAACATCAGCTTGAAAAATCTTCTTGGGAAACTAAAAGTAAAGTACTTGGCTCCTCCCAACCTTGACACATCCTCTGTTGGTCCTCCCAAGAAATTAGGCCCACAATTCCTTTTCTATATTTTTCTTTCTGCTTCTCTTCAATCTCTCCAGTACTCCTTCTTAGGAAAATTATGAGACAAAAGCCAAAAATTACAGAGATATTATCCATATAACACTCTTTGGTTGGTTATTAACTTCCTCTACCTCATATACAGGTGGTGGGTAGTTAGTTTCTCATTAATGAGCTCTTGTTTCCCACTCCTAAAGACAACTTCTTGTGTTCTAGGAAATATTTAATTGGCCAATATAATAATTTCATAATTAAATCTAATCACCCATATTACATGCCTAGGAATTGATGATGGGTAATAATAATAATAATTCTCAAAACTAAATTGCAACATCTTTCCTCTTTCAACCATTTATTTCCTAGTTGTTGTCATTATTCATGAAATAAAACATAATTACAATTAGAAAATCGTTGCTTATCATCAGTTATTATAAGTAAAATTAATGATAATTAAATGTCTATCTCTCTTTTAATGTAGCACACTAAATTAAAATTAAACTTATACACATTTTAATTACAATGAAATCCTTAAGTTAAGGGATATCACACATAATTTTTCTTATGCACATTCAACTTCCTTGATTATTAATATATCACGTGTCTTTCTTGCATTAGGACTCCACCAAGTGCCTCTTTACAAGCATCAATGAAAACCATAAAAAATAAAAATCAAGACTGTTATTCTTAATATTGATGCATGCATGAGCAGATATTTTAGTTGCTCAAAACTGACTGCACATTATAATGTCCATTGGAATTTATCTCATTTCCTTCGCAATGTTGTGATTGGATGCTAGATCTTTGAGAAATTCTAAATGAACCTCTATTAATACCCAACCAATCTGATAAAGGATCTCACTTCTACTACATTTTGAGGAATAGGCCACTCCTTGATGGATTTGAACTTCTCAGTATCTCCTACCACTCCTCCCTTGGAATTGATTTGTCCCAAGTACTAAACTTGTAATTAAAAGAAATCACATTTGTTGAATTTGGCATAAATATTGTTCTATCTTAATTGGAAATTTGTTTGTCAAAATGCTCTTCTTGTTCCTCCTTGGTTTTACAATTAACCAAGATGCCCTTTACAAATACAAACACAAACTTATCCATATATGGACTAAGAATGTTGTTCATCAAAGTCTTAAACATTGTTGGAGCATTACATAGTCCAAATGGCACCACCAAAAACTTGTAATGGCCATCACTAGTTCTAAAATTTGTCTTGTGGATGTCTTCATCCTTTATTCATATCTGATGGTACTGAGACCTCAAGTCTAATTTATAAAATATTGCAGCTCCTCCCAACTGATCAAACAAGTCATCAATATTAGGTAGAGATTACTTGTTCTTTATCGTAACTCTATTTAATTGTTTATAGTCAATGCACAATCTTAATGCGCCATAATTTTTCCTTACAAATATTATTGGAGCTCCCCGACGTGATACATTAGGTCTTGTGCATACCGTGTCCAACATTTCCTTTAATTGCAATTTCAATTCCACAAATTTTGGTGTGCTCATGTGATACGAAGCTCTTGACATTGGTGTCAATCCTAGTAATAATTCAATTGAGAAATCCTATCTCTGAAATCATGTGGAAATCTACTGATAAACCTTTGGATATTTACCTTCTCATCCTTTATGTAAGGCACATACCTCAACAGTTCCAAGAATCTATTGGTATACTCATCAGCTATCAATTGCCCCAATTTGTGCTCATGAAATTCCTTGATCTTTTTTTCATATTACCTTTCAGATAAGTACTTTTCCCATAAATATCTCTCAAATATCCTCCAATATAGCTCCTTCTCTCTAATTTTCTTAACATTCCTTAGGTCTTCCCACCATATATCAGTCTTTCCTTTCAAGTTGAAAATGGTCGCTCTTGCCTTCATATTCTCATTGTAATCATGCACCATGAAATACTTTTTCATTCCCAATATCCATTGTTTAATTTCTTCAACCTTCTTGACTTCCCCATCAAAAGTAGGAGGTTTTGTCTTCTTAAATTCTTCTAGCATCGAATATTTCTCTCTCCTCTTTTGTTGATAATGTTTCTTAGTTGCAGCATTAGAAATTTTCTCATGAGTGCTTATTCTCCTCTCTGGAGTACTTAGGGGAGTTCCTCCTCTCACTATATATTCACTTGTTTACCTATGCCTTTTCTTATATCTATTTTCTTCTGCACCATCAATCCTCAATTCACGCTTCCAAAGTCTTGATGGATTCTTCCTAAAATTATACTTCCTTGGGTCGCTAGCACCTAGTGCATGCTACTTTTTTCTTTGAAAGTTTAATAAGCTTTGTATTATTACTGCATTTACATATTCTTACTTCTCCTAAGCTATGTCAATATTATGTTTGTCAAACTTATAACTTATCAGCTCAAATACTAAACTTCTAATATTGTCCATCCAGTTAGGTGTAGGTTTTAACCCTATATAGAAATTAACTGCAAATGAATTCATAAAAATAAACAATGGTGAGATCATAAAACAAAATGATACACATATATTTTCTCCTATATCCCAAAATCGGGACTACCAGATTAATTTTTCATTGTATTCCTTTCAATGTTACAATACATATATATACATGTTGAAGCATTCAAACCCCAATCCGCAAACCCTAGATTAGAAAATAATTATAGTTCCCTTGACCGGGTCTATAAAATACCATAGACAGAAAACCAAAATTCCCAAAACCAAGTGCGAAACCCATGCACAAAACCATGGGTAGGTCTTCGCAATGTCTTTAGGTTTGCCCCCCATCCTTGGGTACGCCTAACTATTATTGGGTCAGCATATAAAACAAAATTGGGGCGTTGCCACTAAACCCATGCCTGACATGGAGGGCTACTTCCCCTGTTGTGACTCCCCCTATGTGCATGGCGCAATGTACAGCACGTGGAACTAGTCATGAAAATAATATAACACACACCCAACATTAGGGGTGTCTTCCTTTCTCCTATTTCCAACTGGCTCTTATTCCTAAAAATGTTAGGAACTATTGATTTTGTATGTCACCATGTTGTTTCCTATCCCTTTACTCTCTTATTGTTTCTTGGTGTCTTCTTATGTGTTATTACATACACATAATTGTTTTCCAAATCAAAACCACCAATAAACATATTTACCCATCACCTTGGCATAATTATAATAAGCATGTTGATGTGAACCGGATGAAACATCAAATCTCAAGTTAGCATGCCATTTAGAAAAAAAATAACATATCAGAAATCTATCATGCCAAAATTTTATCATTTCACAATTATGATATGAACACTAACATTCATGGAATACAAAATCATCAATCAATATTTTACAATCAACACACATTTGCACACAAAAAATAAAGATATTTAAATACCACGCTCTATAATAAAGTTCCAATTTTATCCTCCTAGGCCATTTCAGTTCAAGTGTTGAACCTAGGCACTCTGATACCACTCTATAACACTCCCTCCCACCCCCTTAGTACCTCCTTGGGATATGGAAGGTGTTACTTTTAATTAACCCAAACTCCATGACCTCATTATGAATATGGGGTTACAAAAATCCTTCTTTTTAAACTTTTTCAAAACCCAAAATAAACACCACCATTGCATTCATTTTTCAAGAGCTTTCCATCGATGTAAATTTCATCTCAATCCAACTCCTAGATTGTGATTTATTCCCTTTTAAAGTTTTTCCAATTAAATCTTGACACTTCAGCAAGATACTACAATGTGGCACCCACATGTGACCCATGTGGATCTACCATGTCACTTAAAACACCTATGTGGTATCCGTGTGGCCATGGTTGTACATTCATGGTGTTTCCACCACATCCAAATACACGGGTCTCATAGGGTACGACTCCTACGTGTTTTACAACAGTTTCCTTTACATCTTGTTTTAGGGGATATCTGGATGTGCATGTAATCTACACTTTAGCGTATCTCATAGACCCTCAGACCTTTGGATGTCACCCTAATCCAAATGAATACAGTCTCGTGTAAGTAATCACCCAAGTGGGCACACTTTGTATAGAACTCTACATCCTATGAAATCTAACTCCAATCTAATCTAGATCACACAAATAATTCCTCCAGGTCAGGTCCCACCATAGATACATTTACAGAGATGTAAATACAACTTGTTGAATTTTCGTCCCACAATTACTTTGCATTATGTGCCACTTCCCAAACCACCTAGATCCCAAATTCACTTACCAAACAATATAATATCTAGCTCTGCCTAAGTAGATTCCTCACTTGATATTACCTCCTTCTTTAATCCTCTGTAAGATATCTGAATTACTTCAAATTTCTTCCATTCAGGAAGATGAAAAAGTATAAACTAACCATATGCCTCAATCCTTGAATACATTCGTTAGGCCTAAAGTGCATCCATCCAGCATACAACTTCCTGCCAATAACTATTCCAGTCCCAAATACAAGTATGACCTTTCACAATACTCATACTTAGAAATTATAAGAAGTTCAACGGACGTTTCCAAGGTTCTCCTTGAAGCAGGGTATTTCTTAGAACACCCATTTTATAGAGACAAACCCTTACCCAAATAATAAGCTTACAAGATACTCTACATAGCCATAATACATCAATGGATAAATCAACATGCCCACTATCAGGCACTTAAACAAGTTGAACCTAGCTAACATTTATCTATAAAGTTAAATACAACAAAATCATATTATAACATAGAATGGATCCCAAAAAACACTATCATATCCATTGATATAACATACATTTAAAATAAAATTAACAATCTTAAATAGTCATAGATCCATCATATCGATAGCATAACAAACAATGGAATTCACACGCATCGTGTCAACTTATCATAGCACATAAAGCAATCATCCATAACCATGAAAATAGTTATACAGTTCATGAACATATCAATAAATATAGAGGCATCAAATCCCCTCATGGCACTCAACTCAACAAAGGTCGAATACATGGTTGCAAGTCAGCAACATGTGAGGACATATGGATGAGGAAACTATTTATGGGTTTTTTCAATTAGGAGATGTATCCAACGGTGATTTATTGTGATAATTAGATTTGAATTAAACTCTATGAGAATCCATTATTTCATGACAAGTCCAAGCACATTTATATCAGGTACCATCACTTGTGGGATTGTGTGCAGAGGAGAATTATGATGCTACAGTACATTTCAATTGAGGAGAAGGATACATATATCTTGACAAAATAATTTTCAAGAGGAAAATTTGAATTCCATAGGTGTGGGATAGGGGTGCTTTGAATTCCCTTTCTTGATAAGAGGGAGTGTTAGAAATTATAGCAAGAAAGGCTCAATTTGACCCGTGCCTTAGTTAAATTAATTAATTCTATTTCCACATCAGCAAGATGACTTGATTTCAGTTAGCTTGAGTTATATGGCCTTTTCACTTAGAAAATTTGAGTTTGTAGGCTTGGAGTAGAGTTGTGCATGTAGTGATTTCTAAGTTTTAGCAATCTAGTTTAGTATTTTTCAGTTGAAATCTGCTAACTGAGCTCAATTCATTATTTGAGTCAGTTGAAGGTCAGTTGAGTACTAAAACTTTTGTTAACTTAGTGATCTCTCAGTTAAACTAGTCAATCAACTAAAAATAGCCTAGACATGTATGGAATTTGAATTTCCTAGCTGGGGTGGATGAAAAGGCATGTTGTAATCATCAATTGTATACTAGTTGAGTGTGCAGGCTTGGAAATTAAGTAGGAGATCTATTCCTTGGGAATTGCACAAGGAAATAGGAAATTTCCATATTATTTAGGAGCTCAATTTCTCATGGATTGCGCAAGGAAATATGAGGAAGTTGGAGCCTTGAATTGGATAAGTGTTGGCTAGAGAAGGAAAATCAGCAAGAGGATGGGTTTACATTGTAGGGTGTGCTTCAAGATCAAAGCAAGACATTGTAAACGTTTCTCATTCTCATTTTATTAATGAAAAGAAATGAAGGGTTTTTTCCTAGTTGGGTTCCAATGTAAATCATTAGGTTCTTTTGGTTTTTATGGTTGTATGTCATTGCATGTGTTTCTAAATTGTGATGTCTATTCTGTAGTATTGTAGAGGAAATTTGTAATCTCTTATTTTAAATTCAAATTCATAAGTAGCAGAAAATTTATATTAATTTCTACATGGTATTAGAGCTCAAAAACACAATAGAAACCAATCAATAGATCTTCTTCCTCAAAAATTTTGATTTTTAGATTCATTGAATAAATTTTCTTTCATGCAGAAAATTGTATTTCACAATATTGAGATTGGAGTATGCTCTGGAGGGAACCTTAAATTTCATACCTTGGAAGGACATGATGGAAGTTTTACTTGAAAAAAATGGAGTGTTGGAATACACCAAAACTGACATTCCAAAACTAGTAGCATCATATGCACAATAGTTAGCCCAGTGGAAGAAGGATACCGCAAAAGCTAGGAGGATCATCCTGGAGGGTGTGAGAGACCACATAGTCTTGAATTTACATGGAAAGGAAACTCCATTTTCTATGTGGAATACCCTCACTAAGTTATTTGAAAATAGCGTTGATGTTAAGAAATTGGCATTGAGGGACAAACTCATAAAAATTTGATTGCAGAAAAATGAAACCCTTCCACATTATCTCTCCATATTCACTTAGGTTCGAGATGAACTTGCATGAGTGGGAGAAAATGTTTCCTCTTCTAAGCTAGTGAGCCTAGCTCTCCTAGGCCTTCCAAAATCCTAGAATAGCTACCAGGACTATGTAAATGAAAGGGAAAAATTTCAAAATTGGGAGAGACTTTGGTCCAATTCAGTGCAGGAAGAAATTCAAAGGAACATTAGAGATGGAGTAACATCAAAAGTTGAGGAGGAAATATTTTTTCCTTTTAGGGGAAGGGAAAGAAGGCCCAAAGAAAGCTAGATTTTAGCCAGAATAATGGAAAGAAAAAAGGACCTAAGCAAGATAAATGTCTTCACTGCCACGAATATTGGCACTATGCAAAAAAGTGTCAGCACAATAATTCTAACAAGAAACCTTTAGAAGCAGAAGGAGGTGAAGCACTTGCCTCACAATTCGAATTAGACTTCATCCTAATTGCATTCACGGAAAGTACTATAATGGGGAGTGTGTGGTACCTAGATTCAGATGCATCATTCCATATGACAGGATGCAAATAATTCTTAAGTATCCTAGAGGAGAAGGATATCCATATGTACATAGAACTCGAGGATGATGGGTGGTACAATACCAAAGTAATTGGAATTAAAACATTTAAGAGGGAGTTAGGCTCCCATATTCATCTGAAATATGTCATGTATGTACCTAGTCTAAAGAAGATTTTGATCTCAGCAGCTGTATTGGAGGATAGAGGCCATTATGTTGTTTTCAATCAAGGGAAATCCTTTCTGAGACATGTAGCTACCGGAAAAGTGAAACAGATTGTATTTAGAATGAAAAATATCTACAAACTTGAGGTGGAAGCTTGTGTTGCACTGAGTATCAAGGCATAAAAAAGTGAAAAGTTGAGATGTTGGAGAACTTTGGAATAGGCACATGGGACACTTACACCATGGGGCCTTAAAAATCATGCAACAGATTACCACTGGTCTCCCGAAATGCACCATTGACCAACATGATGTCTGCAAGGGATGCACATTGTTGAAATATGTCAAATACACCTTTAAGGGTCGATATAGCATAGTAGGAGAAATCTTGGAACGAGTCCACTCTAATGTATGTGGGCCATTTTCTATAGCCTCTACATAAAATCATATGTATTATGTGATTTTTGTTTATGAATTTTCCAGAAAATGTTGGATTTTCTTCATGAGGAAAAAGGATGAAGTTTTCTCAAATTTTTTTGAATTCAAAGCATTGGTTGAAAAGGATAATGGTCATAAATTGAAAGCCCTGAGAAGTGGAAATGGAGGAGAATTTGTTTCTAACACCTTTGAGGACTTTTTTAACAAAGAGGGTATTAGAAGAGAACTGATAGCACCCCATAGCCCACAACGAAATGGGGTGGTTGAAAGGAAGAATAGAAACATGGCGGGAGTAGCAAGAGACATGTTTCATGATCAAGGGCTTCCATTACATATATGGGAAGAAGTAGGAAACAACCTATTTTATTTACATAATAGGAGCCCTCATAGAATACTTGGCATGGTCACACCCAAAAATGATTTATCTAGGAGGAATCCAGATGTATCTCATTTTTGAATTTTTGGAGCTTCCTTGTATTGTCATGTCTCCAAGGATTGTAGGAAGAAACTTGAGCCTACAGTTGAGATGGGAGTATTTTTAGGATACATAGAGACACCACATAATTATCGGGCATATTTTCCCTCAGTTAGAGTGATATTAGTGAGGAGAGATGTAAAATTTGATGAGGAAAAGGCTATGATATGCTCTCTGCAGTGAGAGTTCAGTGTCTCACAGGAAGAGGAGCCTATAGTTCTAAAATAGGGCCTCGGATAGAGATTTGAGATGTTGTGGAGCAAACACAAGTGGAGTAGCAGAAAAGAGGCCGAGTGGAGGCACCCATGCAAATAGAATAGTCCAGAGAGGGGAGGAAGAGAACTAGAGAAGTTGACAAATTGGTACAGGATGCATGGGAGCATGTGGTAGCTCCTTCATCTTTGTGCAGGCAGAGGAAGTCACCAGACAAGTAAAATAGGTATATGTCTCTCATGACAAAACTCATTGAGTTAGAGCCTTATTCATTTGAAGAACCATTTTCTCTACGAGTGTAGGTTGATGCCATGGTGGATTAATATGGCTCCATAATGAAGAAAAATGTATGGGAGGTAGTGTCGAGACCAAAGAACAAGTTAGTGGTTGGTTCCATATGGATATACAAAGTGAGCCATGCATCTGATGGAGCATTGAGAATACAAGGACATATTTGTGGCCAAATGATTCTCTAAGGTATAGGAAGTTGAATATGAGGAAACGTTTTCCCTAATGGCAAGATATTCCTCGATCAAAACCATTCTAGCATTAATTGCGCAGATGGTGTGGAAAATCTACCAGATTGATGTGAAGATCGCCTTCATCAATGGTGTTGTTGAGAAAGAAATTTACATAGAGAAACCAGAGGGATTTGAGATATATGACAAGGAGATACATGTGTGTAGACTCAAGATATCCCTTTATGGTCTCAAGAAGGAGCCTTGAGCATGGTATACTTGGATTGATACATATCTCATTGGATTGGGCTTCACCAAAAGTGAAGAAAATTCCAATCTCTATTGCATTGTGGTAGATGTAAATTTTCTTATATTGGTATTATATGTTGATGACTTGATACTTACAAGGGATGAGAAGTTGATTCACTCTTGCAATGAGAACCTTGCAAGATAATTCGAGAAGAAATACATGGGCTTGATACATTACTTCCTTGGGCTGGAAGTATGGCGGGGTGATGGTGAGTTTTTTGTGAGTCAAGGGAATTATTCCTCCGAAATATTTCATAGATTTCACATGGAGAACTGCAAGCCTATGGAAACACCTCTAGCTACAAACTGGAGGAACGAGAGTGTTTCTTCAAGAGAGGTAGTAGATGCTTTCATCTATAGATAGCTTGTGGGATCCTTGATGTATCTGGTGAACACAAGGCCAGACATATGATATGTAGTTAATAAGTTGAGTCAAGCCATGGTGAATCCTACTGTTAGTCATCAGTGTTTTTCACTATCTTTGGATGACAATAGAATGGTTATGGTTTTCTAAAAATGATATTCCTTGAATATCTTGAGTTTTAGAAATATCACTGCCTTCACTATATTTATAAACATATTTTCACTATTCCTCAGTTGGTCTTCTCAAAGTCACCCTGTTTCTCTTAAAAGACTCATTATGGGCTCATAATTCTCATTTTCATCCTTCTTTACTACCTAAAACCTCATTTCCCCCATTTTCCCCTGTCAATAAACTCCATCCTCCCTCTAATATTTCTTGTTGTTGACTTATTCCCATGTCCCTTTCAGCATAATAACCTATAACAATGCTCTGTTTTCACTTGAAAATATCTAAGTCAAATTTCAGTCAAAATTAGGTCAAAAAGCACTCCCATTAGGTCATTAGGGTTTTGCATTTTTCAAGGTCATCCTTGGGTGTTTCAGACACTGCTTCTCCTTTGCAAGAATCTGGCTCAGATGTAATATAATGACAATACATGGTTATTCAAGAAGGACCTAAAATTTCCAAGGAGGATTATCTTCTCAGTTCAGAACCTGCAAGTGAGAAAAATAGAAAAAGTTTAGCACTTCGGTAGAAGTGTTGGAAGATTTATCAGTAGAAATTATTGATGATGTAGAATGTCTATTCCTGAATGAAAAAAATGTATAGCAAAGGTAAGAGGAAACACTTGGCCTTGTAGATGACTAGGGTTTGTAAAATTGTTAGTCCACTTGAGTGCCAAAGTAGTGATTACTTGCAGGAAAATGACATGGAGGAAGCACACAAGGCCAAGCATGAAGAAATTCTATTAGATAATATTGATGGAATATGGAAAGAAGGTAAGGTGAACTAGACATAAATGAATGAACTTGAAAGGGCTATAGAGAACTTAGAAGACAACACTGATGATTGTTGTAAAGAACTACAGACACTTAGGGTTTTGAAAAAGGTGGCCAGAGAAGGTGGAAAAGATAAGTTGAGTTTTATGGTGGAAAATATAGAATATTTTGAAGATGCTACTATGTGTAATCATCCCAAAGCTGTCAAAGTGAACATGTTAAACCTCAATGAGCAAAATAAAACCTAACTTCATGAATTCAACAACCTAGAAGAAAAAAAGTATCACATAGTATCAGCGAGAAAAGGAAAATGACTTAAAACATTAGAAAGTGCATTTTTCCAAGTGAAATTAAATCAATGAGCCTATAAAAACCCATTTCACACTTCAAGAGAACCATTGTTACCTTTAAAAATATCAAGAGCATTTAGCAAGGAAGAGTTTGTGGGTTTTCTAAGAAAATTCGGGCAAAATTTCTTAGCTCTGTGTGCCTGGGAGTTGGTGCTATGCCCTTGCCCATTTTCCTCTACACATTTTTTGTTCCTTACTTAAGCCATATCTGCGACCTTCCATGCCTGACGAGATCTACTTATTCAAATGCTGAATCAACTGGATCGACACCCTTACCTCTGCATTGTCCTTAGAAACAAGAGCATATACTGGAACAGGAAGGGACACCTAGCGAGGTGGTAGTGGATGAATGATGGCAAAAAGGATGATGCCTCCACCCCTGGTGCTGGTGGTTATGATGCTGACTCAGATGCTTTTGATACTTGGTCAATTGAATTCGGGACTTATAGCTTCACATCTCGATCTATTACTATATATGGATATGGATCAACTGGGGCTACTAGCTATCGAACTGAAACGGATGCTTGCTCCGATGCTGACCCGGATGCTTATGTTAGTGGTAGTGAATCTGCCTTTGTAGCCTTTGCATCTATGCCTGGAATCGGATCTTTACCTGCAACCTTCCCCAGCCAAAAAGACAACATGCATACATGGAGACTATAACACTATAGGTCACTCTTGCATACCATTCCCATTATAATGGAAAACGGGTGTCCTACCATTAATAAGCATGCTACCGGCCTATATCCTATATGATGCACATGCCAGTCCTCACATTCGTTACTCGGGGAGTTGTGGGACAATACCCAAAGCGAGGTCCCACCTGGACCATAGTAAAAAATAAGAACCCACTACAGATTAACCAGCGGCAGAGCTAGTTCCGAATCCATAAGAAGTTGACCACCTAGTAGCGGAGGTATGAGGTTCAAAAGGTAGGTGCATTTGACTTGGTTGAATCCATTAATTCGGAACCAGGCAAACTCAATATCGAACCTTGGCATTTGCGGGGGAAACTAGGTCCCCTTCGAATACAGGCGGAACTCGAGAAATTGGATTTGCCACAGCTAGCTCTGCTCAATCTCCAACTGAAAGCTCTACACTAGGATTATTCGGATCTGCTTGCTTTGATCTTGCTGCCTTAGCTGCTTTTGGTTCTGCCTGTGCCTCTAGATAAGCAACTAAATCCACACCTATCTTTGCTACGAATGGATAAACTACTCAATCTCGAAAGACAGAAGCACAACCACGATCACTAAGGTCAGGATCTGGCTTACGAAGGTATGAATCTACTAGTAGGACTTGGTTACATCTAGGCACAACATAGCTTACATAATTACATATCCAACAAGTGAATAAACCCTCCTCAATGGTCACCGTACAGGAAGGACATACAACCTTGGTCTAACAAACCTTGGTTAGGATCTTGGTTAGCAAAGGCTAGTACATGCCTAATTGATCTAATAATCTCCATGAAATTGAATCAGAAATAGTTCCTTCAGCCTCCGTCAATACTTCCAATTTCAATAGTTCCAACCAGGGTCAATCACTCTACCTTCCTGTCATAACACCTTCCTAAAGCATTCTTACTTACCTTCTTCCCTATCTTACTTATGCACCCATACTCTTACGCACCAACACTCTTATGCACCCACTTCCTCTCGCCCAACTCAGACTTACTCACTCACCCCTCACTCACTTGCTAATACATAAACTTACCCACTTAGTGATTATTGAAATGGAATGATTGAGACATACATGCCACTTCCCATCGAGATGCTCACCCATCATCACTCAACACCCTCAATCAATCAGTCATAGCAAGGAAGACCAAGAAAGGGAGCTATCTTCATTGGTTATGTCATTAATGGATGGAAGGAAAGCGAAGTTGTACTTCCATTCATAGAGTTACCCACTAACTATGACTAGCAGGAAATAGATTTATTATAAGTGGGCCGGCTGGGAAAGCAGAAGATAAGGAAGCTGGGGGGGTTATCAGTCAAGGGGAAATACAGTGGGGGAAATACATACTTGGGCATCAGGAAATATTGAAAACTTGATGGCATTGATTCTAGTCAGATGAACTAGGGCTATTAAATCTGATAACTCTGAAGCGTGAAAAGTAAATATGGATGGGCCATTAACAGATTATCCATATTGAGACTGTGAGTGATACCTTTCTTTAGACCTTGAGACCGTGAGACCTTGAGACCGCATGAATAGCTGGAAAGATATTCATTATTGGCCGGAAAAAAAGATGGGAAAAATCTTAACTATTTATGTAATTACCTGCTCAGATCTTAGTGAATCTCCTTCCTTGTAACCCCATGTCTTGACTGTATAAATATATGAAGTGACGAGCACCGAGTCGATTGGTTCCCCTTAAGAGCACCTATCCTAATATTAGATGCTTTCGGGTTCACTTGCATGTGGTCGAGATCATGGGCATGTGAAGGACTGCAGCGGGCACCAAGGCTGTTAAGGGGAGAGCGCATACAGGACAACATTGTTGGTATGGTATTAATAGGCAGAGGTGCAGCGGGCGAGATCTTCCGGTCATGAATTATATACATAATATAACGGTGATTCGGTTTGAGTCTCAGGTTGGAAAGCATAGATAGACAAAACACTTCCGGTGAGGCAAATCCCGACGGTCAATCAAACCAGCTCAACGGGTTCAAAGGGCTTTTCCTTCCGGCCCGCAACAAACACTCGCTTGGAAAAGGGTTGGCTAGTTCTGTAATTCGAGCTTGAAAGCATTTGTGTGGATTTTAGCACATGAGGCAATTTTGTGTCGTGAGGGCTTAAAACATCCACTGGGGGCACCAGAGCTTGTCATAACTCGCCCTAGGGAAAGCATGCAACTATCTATAGTATAGTGTGTTCTCGTGTTGCGCTGAGCTCTCCCCTCGACCGGGAAAGAGCAGGAGAATCAAAGTCGATCGAAGTACCCACTGACGGGAATCAATCCAGACATTCAAAAGACTGCCTTATTGGCTCTGATTGATTCTTCCATCATTCACCCCATCATATCAAATCCCCAACTCCTACCTGGAGCCTTTGAGGGGTGGGCTAGACTGGGAGGAAGGCATAAACCTGGGGAATTTTATCACCCCACCATCGACCCTTCATGCAATGAGTAACATTATTATGAAGTAGAAGTGGAAATGATTGGTCAGGATCTACCTGCAGTAGGAGCATAAGTAGTTTTGGACTGCGTGGTCAACCTTATTGGTACAGGTAGTTCGATACCAGGTGGTGGTGAATAACCGAAGGCATGGGTGGATAGGGAAAAGTGGACATTGAAGTGAGGACCGGAGCAAGCATCAGTAGCCGATCACATCGGAGTCAGTCTAGAAGCAAGTTCTCCTCTAATCGGGATTTAGTAGTTTTTCCGTTGGTTTAGCTGGTTGTTCTAGAACAGTAGCAAAGTAGAAGCACTAGTAGTAGTAGATCTAGTTTAGAATGTTAATGATCCAAATGCATAAGTAAAGCATCAGTCGTAGAGCTAGCAGCAGCATATCCAACAGTAGAGCGATTACCCATATCCATATCCAGATACACCATAAGCAAAGGCAAGGACAGGGGTAGATAAAGGAGTAGTTCCAGGTCATCTAGTTTCCATTCGAGCACAGTAGATGTAGCAATTTAAGCAGCAGTAAAATATACGTATATAACATATATAACAGAAAACCTGGAAGCATTTTACCCCACAGAGGAAGAAGTATAAGTAGCATCTCTTCCAATAACTAGGAACTCGAACTGGAACTAGATAAGATATGCAACTAAGCACTCAGCAATGGCCTCTGCTACTGATGGCTCAATTTATACCTTCGCTGATGGTGACTCGGATGCCTTTGCTACGGGTACTGCTCAATCTCCAACTGGATCAAATCCAACCAGGCCTTTATCCCAATCTCGAACTGCGGGTGAATCTGTGTATGGGTATCGATCTCGATGTGCTGTTAGATTTGGTAATGGACTTGGAAAGGATACTTCGCGGGGCTTTGCTCGGTCAATGAAGTAAATTGGCCTTTACGATAGTTCGTATGGTGATTCAACTGCTATATAGACTGGAAATACTAATGGATAACCCGGTTCAAGGTCAACTGATTCAGGATCAACTAGGTAAACGAGGTCAGCTAAGTAAACTGAATCAATTGAATAAACGGGATCTGCTCGATCTCGAACTAATAGGTATAGAAGGTACGTTAAGCGTGGTTCTTTTGCTCGGTCAACAAGATGAATTGCTTCTTTAACTGGATCAAGATCAATTGGATACAAATATCAAACTCCCTCTACCACCTATGCCTTTGACCTAACTACGAGTTATGCATCTAGATCTGCTCCCACCTCTGCCTCTTGTGCTTCTGCTGGATCAACAAGTGGAGTGGAACTGTCTATGCTCCTTCCTCTGCTTATGAATAAACTTGGTCAATTTATGGAACTGGGCAAAGTGATGATTCTTCAACTTGAAAGGAGCTGGGTCTCAATTTGCTGGGACTGGATCAACTTATTAGGGCGGATAAATAGCTTAAACTACCTATGCTTCTAGCTTTCCAACTGGACCAACTGAAACTAATGAAACTACTAGGTCAGCTCCAACTAGATCACAAAAATATGCCACTTCCCCCCAAAACCCTTGCTTCTGCGGGTGAAGAAACTCCTGGCTATGGGATTGAATCAGGAACTGGATCTTTTTTTGTTTGCTACTGGGTCTTGATCCCGATCAAATGCAATCCTTTTCTTCCCAACAACTTTGTGTATGTTGAATTACACCTCCATCTATTGTAGCCATTGGTTTAGTTTGATGGCATCCACTTCTCCTACATAAGGCCTTATATCCACCTTGGCTTCTACATGGAAATGCACTTCCATTTTGTTATAGTGAAATTATCCCATCTCTGTCTCTGTTTTGCGCTCTGGCTCGGGCTCCCTTTCTTTTTTATTTAGGTCTTCTAAACCAGCCTTATGTTATGAGGTTTACTCTATGCCCAAAGGCATTGCTCCCTTGCCAACGCACTATACCCTTTCCAGAAAGGGCCCCGTGAATATTTCCTTTGCGTTGCACGCTCAGAGTCTAGCGCTGTGTGCTGGGAGTTGGTGCTGTGCCCTCAGCCATTGGTGCTGCGCACCGAGATAGAGGAGATTCCCAAAGATTCAATCCATCCAAACATGTTCAAACCTTCTTCAAAGTTCTCCTATCATCCTCCACAACATTCCTAAGTAGTAAGTACACATCATCACCCCATTTCTAAGCTATTTGGTGATTCTTGAATGCACTAAAGTAAAATCATAATCAAACCCTAGCTACAAATCAAAGATCACTGTTTATATACTTATTTCATCCTCCTAAACAGAGTATCAGTTATAGACAAGGTAATTTCATTGATTTAGGGTTGTGATTGAGCTATTTTTCCCCTCACTCATTTCCTCCACCTATACCCCTTCACTCATTCCCTACATTTTTCCAAAGCTGCCATCTCATCTCATTCCCCTCATTCATTTCACCTATACTCTAGGGTTTCACAAAATAAAGTTTAAAAATGTCAGAGGAAGAAAACAGTGGCAGTGGTGTTGAGGCACAAATTCCAAGGAGACATGATCACAAGGGAGAAAAGATAAACATATTTGAACCTATCACCACAAGAGAACTCATGGCTTCTCCTGATCCGGATTTATGTAGGAATGCAACAGAATAAACACATAACCATAAATACAGAGATGCAGCGGAAATAACACTTCATTTCATTAATATCCAAGAACTGAATTTGCTTACAGACAGAATGGAAATAAAACTAGCTAGGGCACTGGTAGCTATCTCTGAGAAGAGATGTGGCGGCTACAAGCCTCTGAACTACATTATAATGAGGCTCGAGGGCCTATTTATTATTGAGAAATAATGGAGAACCCTAAACATCCCAAAAATCTAACCCTAGGAGATAAAGCGCCAAAACTATGGGCCCCGTTTGGGTAAATTGGTGTTTCAACTTCCTAGGGGCGTAACTTTGGCATACTATCTCCGTTTGACACACATGATACATCATTAGAAAGCTCTATCTGAGGACTAAAAATTTCAAGATGAATTTGATGATCGAATTCTCTAGAAAAAACGATGCCCAAAAAACGTCGTTTAGGGCCTCAACACGGCTCCGAAAGTCCAGGACCCGAAAAACTGCTAAAAATAGTAAGATATGCCGAAACTGAAAAACTGAAAGAGACAATGGTGGGGGGCCAGGTGGAATAGGTGGGTGGCCACCAATATCCACCTGGATCATTCCTCCCCCCTTAGGAAGCAATGGCAACCGCATTGCGCAGCTCCTCCATGAGATGAGGAAATTTTGACACAACTTATCCCTGTGAACCACTTTCCTTGCGCAGAGTTGGCTAGCTTTGACAACCCTGGACATGCTTGGATCCTATGTTGGCTATAGCACACTTCATAAACCACATACAATCAGGGTGGCCCGTTCCATGGAGTCCCGGGCTTAACCTCGCTGGTGTATGTTGTTCCCAGAATGTCCCCTCTAAGTCTAAGATAGTAAGGACTAAGGTGATCCACATTGAAGATCGGTGCGTACTGCTGAATGGTGGAATACTAAGCTCGAAGGCATTGTTACCTACAGCCTTGGTGATGGTGTACGGCCCATATCGGAGTGGGCGAAGCTTGCGGTGAGGTCCAGTGAGGCGCTCCTTCTGCAAATGTAGCCATACTTTGTCGCCCACCTGGAAGTGGTGTGGCACCCGGTGTTGATCATGGCGCTGCTTGTACTTCGCATTGGCTCTGTCCAATATATCATGAACCTGTTGGCGGATGTGTTGAATGCGCTCGATGAAGCTACTTGCTTTGTCAACTTCAGACTGGACGTGCGCTGAATCGTCCTGAGCAGCTGCAAATGGCATGGCTACGTCAATGGGACATAGTGGCTGGAATCCCAAGCCCACCTGAAAGGGGCTATGGCCAATTGAACTGTGGAGAGCCCGGTTATAACTATGTTGTACATAAGGGAGGCTCTCGTTCCATGTGCATGGATGCTTTGAATTGTACATGCGCAAAATGTGTACAATCATTCTGTTGATGACCTCTGTCTGGCCATCTGTTTGGGGATGGAAAGCTGTGGACTTGGTGAGCTTTGTGTCCATCATTGACCAGAGGCTGGACCAAAATGTGCTGAGGAACCTGTTATCTCGATCTGATATGATAGACTGTGGGATCCCAAAGTGCACCCATACTCGTTCAAAGAAGAGTTTAGCAGTAGCTTCTGCTGTGATATTCTTCTTACAAGCCGCCATAATGGCCATCTTCGAGAATCTGTCAACGACCACGAAAACACAGTCATTTCCATTCTTAGTAGAAGGCAGGCCCGACATGTAATCCATGGAGATGGATTCCCAAGGTCGACTAGGGGTAGGTAGTGGAGTATATAGGCCTTGCTTTTTGATGGTCGGTTTGGCAATGGCACAAGCAGTGCAGGATCTGATGTGCTTCTCGACATCCTTTCGAAGGTTCGGCCAATAGAAATACTTCTGTAGTATTGCTACCGTTTTCTCGACCCCGAAATGCCCAGCGACTCGACTGTAGTGTGCTTCCCATATCATCTTGGCACGCTCGCTTGAAGGAACACAAAGGTGTCCCAGGTGACATAAAAGTGCATCTTGGAGGTGAAAATTTGGAACTTGTGTGCCCCCCAAGAGTGCCTTGTAAGTGTGGCCGAATTCGGGGTCACTCTCATAGAGTAGCGGCCAATCAAAAGTCTCGTGCCCACAAGAGTTGAGCACGGTGGTGAGCGCCACGATCGGTGGTCGGCTGAGGCAGTCTGCAACATTATTGTTGCTACCCTTCTTGTACTTGATGTTCAAATGAAACTGTTGCAGATATGTGGACCACTTCTGATGGCGATCATTCTGCAACTTCCCTTGTGTCTGTATGAACTGCAGGGGCCGGTGGTCTGTGTGGATGATTGTTTCCTTCCTCAAAATGTAATGCTTCCATTGTCGACAAGCTTGCACAATGGAATACATTTCTTTGTCATAAGTGGGATACTTGCAAACTGTGTCAGACAATGTCTCACTCTAATATGCCACCGGATGTCCCTGTTGAGTAAGAACCATCTAATAGCATAGTCGAGGTGATTGTATTTTGATCTAAATGGCTGGGCTGCGTGAAACCGGTAAGGTGAGCATCGGGGCGTAATGGTGAGGCATTTTTTCAATTACCAAGAGTGAACGCTTCGTTGAAGTTCCTCCAAAAGAATTTTCTTTCGTCTCCTTCCTTGGTGACTTGACTAAGGGGCCAAGGATATGAGAGAATCCTGAAACACTAATCTACTTGTAGAAATTAGCAAGACCCTAAAGCTCATGGGCTCATATAGTAGTCGGGTCAGCTAACTTTAAGACTTGGATCTTGGCTGGATCAACATGCACCCCCCTTTCATCAATAATGTATCCCAGATATTGAACCTGGCTCATGCCAATGTGCACTTCTCCAAATTGGCACACAACTTGTGTTGCCGCAGTGTTTGGAGGACTTGTCGGATGTGCTGAAGGTGCTCTTCCCAAGTCTTGTTGAAGATCAGAATGTCATCCAAGTACACCACTACAAATGAGTTGGTGAATGGCCGCAAGATGTCGTCCATCATCCTCATGAAGGTTGCGGGAGCATTCGTCAACCCGAAAGGCATGACCAACCATTCAAAAAGGCCTTCCTTGGCTTTGAAGGCAGTCTTCCACACATCCGAGGGTTCAATTGGTACCCGGTGATACCCAGACTTCAGGTCGATCTTGCTGAAATATTTTGCACCTTTGAGTTGGTCCAGAAGGTCATCAATCCGTGGGATTGGGTACCTATTCCGGACAGTGATCTTGTTCAGCGCCCGATAGTCAATATAGAGTCTCCACGTCCCATCCTTCTTCTGTACCAACACGATCGGGCTCCCACATGGCGATGAACTTGGTCTGATGTGACCTTTCTACAACAGCTCCTGAATCTGCCTCTTGATTTCATCATTCTCCAGAACAGAGCGCCGATATATCGGTCCATTGGGTAGCGGCGCACCTGGGGTCAGATCAATCAGGTGCTTGACCTGACAGTGCAGAGGAACCCCTGTGGGTGAGGTGAAGATGTCCCCGTACTCCTCCACAACCTTATCCATTTGTTGTTGTCGTGCAGAGGGGCCCTGTCTGGAGGTCGTGGCCACAATCTTCTTCTTGCCCTGGGGGCGAATCATCAGGAAAACGAATTTCCTGGTTTGGGAAATGAGCTTACTGCATTGTTTTGCAGTAACCAAAGAGATAGCCGTAGGAGGTGGTACCTCTGGTATCCTGTACAACTTATTTCCCAAAGTAATAATAACAGCACGAGGTCGAGACTCATACACAGCATGACGCTTCCACAAATATGGTTGTCCTAATAATACATCAGAAACATCAATAGGAGCAACGTCACATAATACCTCATCCGTGAAGGGCTTGATGCTATAGGGAAGGCGGCACTGCTGGCTGACGCGGAGATCTCGCCCTTGGTGAAGCCACCCGATGGTGTATGGATGTGGGTGAGCTGTGGTCGGCAAGCCCAACCGCTTCACGGCGTCTGCTGAAATGAGGTTCTTTTGGCTCCCATTGTCGACAATGAACTGTATTGGGGAGCCCTTTACCCACATCTGGGAGTGGAAGAGACGTTCCTCCTCCTCTGGATCTTCCGGTTCCTCCTTTTGGATCTTTGCAGTGGCAACAGTGGCGTTGGGCTCCGCATCAATAATCTGTTTCCCTTTTTCATTCTCCTTTTCAGGTTCTGATTCGGAGTCAGAGCATGCATCTGACTCAGAAGCCCTCATCTCGGCCACTAGCGACTGCTTGGCCCGACACTCACTTGTGTTGTGAGTGGAGCTTTTATGGAACTCACACCACTTTCCTGTGTCCTTCTTTGGCTTTGCGGTGTTGTTCTTTTCTTGTGGCTTTGACGGGTTGTCTTTAGCCATGCGTAGCGTTTCAAAACTTTGTCTCATGTCATAAAGCACTCTTCTTGCTTTTGATTTGCGCATCCAAAGTCTCGCTCTTCTGCTTGAATTTCTCATTAATCTGCAACATACTGAAGATGCCATACTGCTTTAGGAGATGTCGAGGAACTCATTTCCTCACTGTATTCTATGGTGACAAACAAGGATAGTTCAGCACCAAATATTTCTCCTCAATCTTTGATATTCAACTTTGTGCATGGAACAAATTCTATTGGCCTTCCTGCAGACATCTTGATCCTTTGTTGTCGCAATCTGTCCATCAGATATGTACTTGGTCCTCATAGCCTCACCGAGATAGTACTCTCGATGCTACCCTGGAAATAATTCCTGCTGGTGCTGACTGAGAACAGAGAGAGGTTTGTCCGGTCCCTATACTGCGTGTTTCCCACCAATCCTTAACATGGGGGGTAGCTTTGAGGAGTGCAAAAAGATTCTTCTCCCGGTCTGAAAAGTCATGAACAGAGAAATATCTTTCTAATAGATTCAACCATCTATCTACGGCATCTACGTCTATTTGACCCTCAAATATGGGAATGTCAAAATTTACTTGTACCTTAAAAGGAGTCGCACCTCCAGAGTGGCTGCTAGATGCAGATGCGCCGCTGGTGGGCAGCGTTGAAGGATCTGAGCAAAGTTATCCATCATCGCGTTCCTTTGTTTTTCGAGGGCCTCCTCGAGCAATATTTTGATAGGATCTCCTGCTCCCTCATCTTTCTTTTCATCCCCCATGGGCGTCCGTTGAGGTTTGCGAGGCCGATCTTGCAAAGGTTCCACCAGATCAAGCCCTAGCTCCTTATACCCCTACCTCGTTGGGGACATGCAAAGAAGGATCGAGAAAAAGCAGACCGCTCTGATACCACTGATCCGGATTTATGCAGGAACGCAACAGAATAAACATATAACCATAAATACAGAGATGCAGCAGAAATAACACTTCATTTCATTAATATCAAAGAACTGAAATTTGCTTACAGACAGAATGGAAATAAAACTAGCTAGGGCACTGGTAGCTATCTCTGAGAAGAGATGTGGCGGCTACAGGCCTCTGAACTGCGTTACAATGAGGCTCGAGGGCCTATTTATTATTGAAAAACAATGGAGAACCCTAAACATCCCAAAAACCTAACCCTAGGAGATGAAGCGCCAAAACTATGGGCCCCGTTTGGGTAAATTGGTGTTTCAACTTCCCAGGGACGTAACTTTGGCATACTATCTTTGTTTCACGCACATGATACATCATTAGAAATATCTATCCGAGGACTACAAATTTCGTTGCAAATGTCATTTTGGAATGGAATGATATTCTTCGGAGGCGCGATGCCCAAAAAACGTCAGTTAGGGCCTCAAACTGGTCCCAAGTTTGAGAATCCTAAAACCAAAAATAGTAAGATATGCCGAAACTGAAAAACTGAAAGAGACAATGGTGGGGGGCCAGGTGGAATAGGTGGGTGGCCACCAATATCCACCTGGATCATCTCCTCTCACTGTATCTTTTTTTAAACATGTGGGTTGCTTTGAGTTTTCTGAAAACGTACAGCAATTCCAAAATCGGAGCTAACAAGACTATTCATCATTAATCTACATGACAAGCAGGTCAATCTTGTCGGGGTTACATTTGAGATGTCCATTGATGCCATTGCAGCTGCTACAGGGATACCTAGTGTGGGAGAGAAGTGGTTCAAACAAGCAAACCTGGACATGAATTATTTTGAACCATACCTTAAACCTAGGTATAAATATCACCACAAGTCCATCTTCCATTTTTCTCATCTTCTTGATAGATATGCACCCATGATGAGGATAATAATGAAGTATTTCACTTGTGAGGGAAGGTTTTCCTGGCTCTACTCATATCATATCCGTCTTCTTATGCATTTCACTAGATTTAGGATGCTACATATACCATATTATCTTTTCTGTAGCATTGATAAGATGGATTAAATTGTGCAAAAGAGAGATTACAATCAGCAAATGCAAAGCCTATTTCATCATTCACTCATCAAGATGGTGGTCATGCATCAACTACAGCAGAAAAACATTACATGGGATACCTTCATTGCCAATGAGGTGTTCACTACTCCACTTGGCCATCACCAGCAAGATGTCCCTTCATCATCTCATCCTCCCATATCCACTTCTCCATCACATCCCGTTGTTCATACATCACCATCCACTCACATCCACTCACCTCATGTTGATCCTACCTCATCACCCTTCCACAATCCTTCACCCTCATATCATGATAACAGAGCCTCAAGTAGTGAAAGAGATATTGGGATAGCTAGCACTAAAATGATTGACAATAATCCTTTTCCTTTTACCTATCAGAGAGGACACAAGCATGTGTTCACTTCACTTGAGGTGAAAGGGGCCATGACTTCTTCATTTGCAAAACAGGTTGATAAAGGCAAGTAAAAGGTTATAGAGCATGTCATTATTGAAGAGGAGGATAAACATGAAACTGAGAAGGAGTTTCAATTGATTGACCTTGAAGATGAGGATGAGGAGATAATTACCAATATGTTGATCAAAATCAAGGATACCAATATTATTGAGCTCCAAGCTAACCTTGGTAGGGCAAAGAATGTGATTAACTTTTTTGAACTAGAGAATCAACATTTGAAGACAAAGCAGGCCATCAGTGAGGTTAGGGAAATCAGAGCTCAGAAAGAGGCTAGAAAATCCAAGGCCTTGCTAGATGAGACCTTGGGCACTTTTGATGATAGTGATGATGAGGAATATCAGCTTCCTAGAAAGAGGCCAAATAACATTGGGCTGAAGAGGGCTTTAGCCCGGGAAAGGAAAAAAGAGGAATAATTGGTAGAGTAGCTCACTCCAAGTGAGCTGCTTGCCATAGATATTAGCAAGGATAGAGATTATTTCCTAGAGAGAACCAATTTGCACCTAGAGATTCAACTAGAGAAGGCCCAAAGAGACACTAACATTCAGAGGAAGATGGCAAGGCATTATGTCATGAGAATCGAGATTGCAAGGGCCAAGCTCAAACGAGCCCATGCAAAGATTTAGGCCTTAACCAAGGAAAAAGAGAAATAAAAGCTCAATGTCCTTGTTGATGTGTCCCTTCAAGCCTATAAACCTTAATCAGCAAACTAAATTCCAATTTTTGCACCTTTGTGCACATTTTTTATTTTTGACAATTGGACTTGCAGAAATTGGGCCAAACGGGCAGCACCACTGTTGCTGCGCTCTTTTTTGGGGCACTCAAATGCAAAATTCTCAGCATATTCATGTTCCTAATGGAAACTACATCAACCTCAAAAATTTTCAAAGGATTTGGAGCAAAAGTGGTCCCTCAAAAAGGCCAAAAACTACCAAAAAATCACCTTTCTACCCTCTTTTTGGCACTGGCACTGTGCATTTAGCAGTCTTGGAAGAAGTGATTTTTGACAAGGAAAATGGGCACCGTTATAAAAAGTGGAAGAATATGTGGAAAATAGACTCAGATACCTTTCCAATTAGCCATCATGGAGCTCCTTTGGACACTAGGAAGGCCTCCAAAAGTTAGCTGCAAAACATGCCATTTTCTCAGTCTTCGCACTATGCGTTTGCACTGGCGTTGTGCCCCTATACCTTGGAGCTGCGCCCTTACTAGGAGTTATTGCAAAAGATATTTTGAAGCCTTAAAGTCAAACTTATTCCAAAATTAGCTCAGAGGTTGATTTAGGAGTTATTATTTCAATGAATGAGTCTTAGATATTTTTCCTTGGGCCTTGCATGGTCTAAAAGGTTAAAATGCATTAAATATGTAATAAATGACATCTGAAACCCTAGCTAGGGTTCACCTCCTCATTTTGAAGATAAATATTGCATGTATGTTTCATAATTTTTGTTGGTTGATTGTTGAGCTGAATATTACATAGATTTTGAGTTGTGAAGAAGTTGGCTTTGGAGCTTTGTAACTGTTTTGGACTGAATGTTAATGGAGCAAGCACATTCAAATAATTCATTAAATTTGTTAAATGGTGATTTTTTTCTTTTCTTGTACTTTTTTCCTTGTTTTTTCATATTTTTCATCCTCTCTTTTATAACAGAGCAGAAAATTTAGGTTAAGATATGCTGTTAGAGGCACCTTAAGTTTGTATGCTCTCTGTTCTTTAAATTTTTTCCTCTTCTAGGTCTAATTGGAGAATTCTTAATTGCTTTCTGATTCCACCTAGCTTATTGTCTTGAAAATGATTTAATAAGAGTCAAACCGAAGAAGTTTATGGTATTCCTTGTCCTTCGGTGTAGCTTGAAACATTGTTTTTAAGGCCTTTCTTTGAGGTTTACTTATTAGGGTTTTGGCTAAAGAAGTTTATGGTTTGCCCTATCCTTTGGTCCATCTTGAATAGTCACTTTGAAGGTCTTTTAAAGTCTGATTGAAGAATTTAGGAGTTCCCTACTCTTTAATCATCACTTATTTGTTATCTTAAATGTTTTTTTGGTCTGAAAGTGAATAGCTAGAGAATTTAGGAGTTCCCTACTCTCTAGGGTTCGCTGGATTGTTGTCTCAAATTTTACTTGGTAAAGCTAGGCCAAAGAAGTTTATGGTGTGCCTTGTACTTTTGTTCTTTCTTAATTATAGTGATCTCAAAGACTCTTCTTTTTCTAGTATATGTTAAAGGATTCTTAATTTCCCTTTAAACCTACTAAACTCACAACTTAATGTTCATTTCACACTCACATAACCTATTAAGATCCATTTTGGCTTTGTTAACTTGCCCTATGAAACACCCTTGATTCATTGTTGGACTTTTCAAGCCTTTCATAGAACCCATAGCCCAATGGTTTGAATTTCTCTTACTCTATTTGTTCTTCTTAACAAGAAACCCAACCAAACAAAAAAAAACAAACAACCCTATCATTTTAACTAGCCTAAAATCAACATCCTAAATCAATCAAGTTATATCTTTTATAAAAATATAGAGAGAGCCTTCTTTGAGTCTAGGAAGGCTATGTCCTAGGACTCCAAAGTTGGTTTGATGTTACCCTTGTCTATTTTGTCTTGCCAATCTGACAAATTACAGGGACCTAACATAATAGTGACTCCATAGGGGACACTCATTGAAAATATTAGTGTTATCTAAAGAACACAGAAAACCCAAAAATATCTCAAGATTGGTATCTAATTGTTGATGGTGGTCAACAAACAAATCCTAAAACAGTTAGCATCTTCCACCTGGCGACTCCACAACTCTCAGTAGGCCTAAAGCCTCCACTGGTAAAAGAATCTATATTGGTTATAAAGATGCAGTAACCATTTCCTCTGACTGATTGAAAAAGATGAATCCAAGGATACAACACAGGTATGCTCCAATGAATAGGGATCACATTCTTGGATTCCCCCACAAAATGCCTCAAATAAATTAGGAAACAAACCTACCTATGTTTCAAGATGAAAATTTTGATGACCCCTTGTTACATATCATCAAATTTCATATACATACATGGAGGTTAACAGTTGAATGGCATGAATATTGCCTCATGAAAATGTTCATGGTGACATAGAAGGTAAAGCAATGGAATGGTATGAAGGCCTGGACCCTGGTAGTTTGTTTTCTTTAAAATATTTCCACAAGGTATTTTATGAGAATTATAAAGAAAATTGTTCATCTTTATCATTAGCTGAAAATTGTTGTGATCAATCTGAAGATCTCATACAATACCTTGTAAACAATGATGAATATTTGGGAAATTGGCATCCTGAAGATCTATTAGAGGAAATTCATGCATTTCATACTCAAATTAACTGTCATGACAGCCAAGAGGAGTTGGTTGAGGATGAAATCAATCAGGGAATGGAAGAAAATCCACAGGATCTCTCTAAAGGGACAAGTGATGATTCACCATCTCTTCCATGTGAGGCTCAAGAATAACTTCAGCCTTATGACCATCCTTCACAAGAGAAAGAGGGAAATTGGGTTTCTGTCCAAAGAAAGCAGAAAATTCCTCCTCATTTAACTGAAGAAGAAATCAATCAGATTATGAACAGGCAGCCAGCCTCCAAATTTCTATGTAAAGAAAATTTTTATGTTTGTTCTACTACTGACCTATCCATTTAAACATTTCTTCAAGTAGATACTATAGAACAAATTGATACTAATGTAGTGTTTCCTCCTCTAGAAGACCTATTGCCATATGATGCCCCTAATAAGGGCCTTTAGATAGAATTCAACCCATTAAATC
This sequence comes from Pinus albicaulis, assembly GCA_034641835.2. Taxonomy (NCBI): domain Eukaryota; kingdom Viridiplantae; phylum Streptophyta; class Pinopsida; order Pinales; family Pinaceae; genus Pinus; species Pinus albicaulis. The sequence goes on from CM076577.1 coordinate 179,510,369, forward strand.
AAGGCATACCAGGGTTGTTCACAGACAACACAGTAATATATAATGAGGCTGTTAAGTCATATGATCATGAAGAGGGGGAAGAGATTCTTTCTCAAAAGAATCCCAAGCTTAACAAGTTGGAGCAAGGAATGGTCTTGGATACAACTAATTATTTAAATCCTCATAGCTAGGTATTATTCAGAGATCCTTTTGCTGGTTTCTTAGAGACATTTAAAGAGGTAGTAAAATATGTCAGGAACAGTTGGTTGCAGAGTTTAAAGAAAATTTGGAGCACTATTGTTCAGAAGAAGGTAAAATGGGAGTGGCCTTTCGGCATATCTAAAAGGCTGAATAAAAATCAATCATCTAGTCACTTACTTGATTGGCTGCATTGGGGAAGGGAGTTCACCTAGTCAAAATATACCTCCAAGTTAGACTAGGATAGAAAGGTATTGCAAATAAGCTCAAAACTATGAGCATATTTTTAGTTTTAGATTGTTTTGACAAAAAAGAGAGAAAAATAAAAAAAAGATAAAAGAGGGCGAATAAAAGAAAAGGTAAAGTCCCATACCAAAAAAGAATGTTTCTAAAAGTGTGCAAGTCCAAATTCCACTACTTCTGAGAAATGAAAGTCTTGTTCATTCAAACAACCTAACCATGATTGAACATGTTTTAAATTTCTACTGATAAGTTAGAAAATGAAGATTTTCCAAACATGTTGTGTAACCAGCTTCAAAAATAGAAGAAAAGAGATATCAACGCCTTAGAAATAAGCCACTTCGAGGGGGAAACCTCCAATACATTACATAAATGCACAATTCTTGGATGATACAATTTACAAAACCTCCTTTCTATATATAGGAGTCCATGGGGCCATAATGTAATCCTAGTGGGCCACAATGTAATCCTAGCTTACCTAACAATAATAATTTAAGGGCACAATAATAACAAAATGGGGGTTACAAGGGTACAATAATAACAATAAGGGGGTTACACTAACAACAATAAGGGGCTATACTAGTAATATAGGGACCTAACATGCCCCTCTCCTTCACAAAAGTGTTGTCCTCAATGCTTGAGTAGCTCTGGGTGCTTTTGTATAAAATTCTCATCCTCCCATGTAGAATCTTCAGTGGGTAAGTTCTTCCACTTGATGAGATACTCTGAAATTGATCGATTCCATAGCTGTCGAGTTCTTGTTTCCATGACCGCTTTAGGTTCCAATATGATTTTTCCTTCCTCATAAAGTTCTGGCAATATTGTTTGAACTGGAAGATTTTCACCTATAACCTTTTTAAGCATGAAACATGGAAAACTGGATGTACTCGCGAAGAAGCAGGAAGCTCCAATTTGTATGCCATAGAACTAATCTTTTGCAACACCTTGTAAGGACCATAGTACTTTGGTGATAATTTATTATCCTTCTTAGCTTGCTTGAGGGACATTTGTTTGTATGGTTGTAGCCGTAAAAATACCCAATCTTCTACATCAAAACTTCTCTCGCTGCGATGTTGATCTGCCTGTTGTTTCATTCGATTTTGTGCCAAATTCAGGTTATCCTTTAAGAGTTGGAGAACTTCTTGCCGATGCTCGATGTGATCTTCCACTGCTTGAACCTTCAAATTTTCCCTTAAATATGATGTGATCGATGGTGGATGATATCCATAAAGTGCCATAAATGGGGTCATTTTTGCTGCAGTATGGAAGGAAGTGTTATACCACCATTCAGCGAGAGGTAACCACTTGACCCATTGTGTTTGTTTATCGGATACAAAACAACGAAGATATCCTTCCAAAAATTTATTTACTATCTCAATTTGACCATCAGATTGAGGATGATAAGATGAGCTATGAGCTAATTGAGTACCCAAACAAGAAAATAACTATGTCCAAAAATTTCCAGTAAAAATGGGATCTCTGTCGCTCACAATAACCCTTGGCTTCCATGTAGCTTTTGAATTCTGTCCATAAATGTAGTAGCAACTGTACTTGCTTTAAATGGATGAGATAATGCACAAAAGTGTGCATACTTGGTAAGCCCATCAACTACCACCATGATGACACTCTTTCCTTCGGACTTAGGTAAACCTGTGATAAAATCCATTGAAATCTCCTCCCAACGTTGACTTGGAATGGATAAAGGTTGTAGAAGTCCCGTGGTCTTAATTGTTTCCACTTTATTCTGCTGGCAAACCAAACATTCCGCCACAAAATTTTGAATATCAGATTTAAGGCCATCCCAAAAAAATTCTTTCTTCACCCTGTGGTAAGTTTTTAAAAATCCAAAGTGTCCTCCTAAAGGAGAAGTGTGCAATTCCAAAATAATCTTTTGTTTTAGTTGGGAATTCTTACAAAGATATAAGCGATCTTTGTACCATAAGGAATCATTTTTCCAACTAAATGTATCAGATGTACTAGGATCTTGCTGTAACTTTTGGATGAGTGTCCATACATCTTTGTCCTTCTTCCATTCATCTCTTGCTTCAGTTATCCAATCTGGTTGGATAATAGAAATGGCACAAAGCAATGCTTCCACCTCTTCATTCTTTCTTGAGAGTGCATCTGCAACAACATTAAGCTTTCCTTTTTTTGTAGATTATTTCAAAGTCATAACCCAACATCTTTGTGACCCATTTTTGCTGCTCTTCTGAAGATAGTCTTTGTTCCAAAAGTGTTTAAGACTATCATGATCAGTTTTTACCTTGAAGTGTCTTCCCATTAGGTAAGTTCGCCATTTCTTTAGTGCATGTAGTATTGCTAACATTTCCTTCTCATAAATAGGTTTCTGTAAATACTTTCCCTTGATTGGACGACTTTCAAAAGCAATGGGTCTTCCTTCCTGCATTAAAACTGCACCAATTCCATTTCCTGAGGCATCACATTCCACAATAAAGGTTTTTGTGAAGTCTGGTGTAGCTAAGACCGGTGCTAGGCACATTGCCTCTTTAACACGTTCAAAGGCCTTAGTTGCTTCAGGAGTCCATGAAAATGCATCTTTCTTCAATAATGTTGTTAGAGGTGCTGCTATTCTCCCATAATTCTTAACAAACTTGCGATAATACCCTGTTAACCAGAGAAATCCTCGCAACTTCTTTATGGTTGTGGGGACTTTACATTCCTTAATGGCTTTAATTTTGTTAGGGTCTACTTTAACACCCTCGTGAGATACAATATGACCCAGATATTCCACCTCTTGTACTCCAAAGAAACATTTGGATGTTTTTGCATATAATTGTTTCTCCTGCAATAGTTTGAGCACCCTGTCAACATGTTCAACATGATCCTTCCAAGACCTGCTGTAGATTAGTATATCATCAAAAAATACTAGCAAAAATTTTCTAAGGGTTTGAAAATGGAATTCATCAACCCTTGAAATGTAGAAGGTGCATTGGTAAGGCCAAAAGGCATGACCAAAAATTCATAATGACCCTCATGAGTTCGAAATGCTATTTTGGAATATCTTCAGTCTTCATTCTAATTTGATGATATCCTGAACGAAGATCCAACTTGGTAAAATAAATTGCTCCATGTAATTCATCCAATAATTCATCAATCAGAGGAATGGGAAATTTGTCTTTAATGGTGAGCTTATTGAGCTCCCTATAATCCGGACACATTCGCCATGATCCATCCTTCTTGTGTACCAATACTACAGGAGCAGAGAAAGAACTTTGACTAGGTTGAATTATACCCGGCTCTAACATTTCTGCAATCATACGTTCAATTTCGCTCTTTTGGAAGTAAGGATATCTATAAGGCCTGATGTTTGGAGGAACACTTCCTGGAATCAAATGAATAGCATGATCATGATCACGAATAGGTGGGAGTCCTTTGGGAGTTTCAAACACCATGGAATGATTGTCCAAGACTTGTTGGAGATCTGCAGAAATAGATGATTTTGATGTCAGAACTTCTAGAGAGCATAATTGTGCAATTACGCCTTGCTGTTCTTTCTTTAGAAGCTTTGTCATGACTTTAGAGATTATTATCCTTCCTGGCTTCCCTTCAATACCCCGTAATTTGACTTCCTTTCCTTCTGAAAAAAATTTCAAGAAAAGTTCTTGAAAATTAAAAGCTACCGTCCCCAAAGATTGTAACCATTGTACTCCTAGTACAACATCAGCACCTCCCATAGGAATGGAAAGCATTGGACTAGTCAATACATATTCCCCTATGGTTAGATTAATATTATGGCATTTTCTAGAGCAATTTATAGTTCCTCCATTTGCAACCATCACTTGACATTCTGGTGCTGGGTATAGGAAACAATTTAATTCCTTGGCTACCTTACAATGAATAAAATTATGGGTGCTACCTGAATCAATCAACACTATTAGCCTTTTCTTCTTGATCTGCCCTACTATCTTGAGAGTTTGAGGAGTGGTAATTCCGGCCAGTGCATTACATGATATGGTCGGATTCATTTCTTCCTCTTCTATGGCTGGTTCCTGGTGTATATCCTCTTCTTTTTCATTTTCTTCTTCTTCTTCACAATCTATGTAAAATAATTTCTTTTCAACACACTTATGACCTTTAGTGTATTTGCTATCACAACTGTAGCAAAGCCCTTTTGCTCTTTTTTCTTCCAATTGTTGTGGTGTCAACCTCGTAGGTTGTGGAAATCTAGGCGTAGCAACACTTCCTTCTTTATAGAATTGAGTGGTAGGCTTCCTTGTCGCCATAATTTTACATTCAACTTTTCTTGCCAACCTGAATGCCTTCTCCAATGAATCAGGTTCCAAAACATGAACTTCATGTTGGATGTTATCCTTAGAGTACCTATGAAGAGATCAATCCTGTGTTCCTCTGGAATATCAGTTACCCTTATATTCAATTTTTGGAAGTCCTCAATGTGCTGCCCCACTAAACCCCTTTGTTTGAGATTTATCAATTGGCTAAAGAAGGTGTTGCTCTTTGTATCCTCATAATGTGCTATCATTTCCTCCGTAAAAATTGACCAAGTGACAATTTTTTTACGGAAGCAAAGCCATTGATACCATACAAATGTATTTTGTTCTAAATGTAAAGTTGCAATGCGTACCTTTTGTGTGTTTTGTACGTTATGGAGATCAAAATATTGCTCCATCCGTAGTATCCATGTTACAGGATCCTTTCCATCAAACTTCCTCATATCCATCTTTGGAATATGGTGGTTCTTCCCGCCAACATTAGAGTTTATGAAATCACAATTAACATTTATTTTGTTCTCATCATGAGGTTCTTCTACTATCTTTCACCATTAGGAAACCTTTCTTGTATAAACTTTGTCAAACCTTCCATGTCTGCTTTTAGAAAATTCTTCATGTTTTCCATTTTCTCATCGATCTTAGCTTCCATGTCATCCATCTTAGATTCCATGCCAGCCTCCATGCCATCCATCTTAGCTTCCATGCCATCCATCTTAGATTGCACACCATCCATCTTATATTTCACGCCATCCATCTTAGCTTCCATGCCTTTCTTCAAAACTTCCATTTCATTTTTTGTTGCTCTTTGCGAGAGTGAAATTTGTTGCACTTGCTCTTGTAATTTTGATAGATCATGTTGCAATTCTTCGTCTTCATGAGTCAAGGTAGAGCTTTCCAAAGGCTTAATGGGTGTTGAATTATTTTTTGAGGCCATTTTATAATGCAATACTGATATCTATTCTACAATATGCCCTTGCAATCAATTCAACTTGATTCTTCAAACAAGACTTATGCAATTCGAAAAAAAAATACACACCTTTTACTTGCTTTTGAGGAGCTCGATATTGAAATTGTATTATCTTTGTGATTGCGGCTCTTCTATATCTGAAATTTAGCACTGAAGTAGCCCTCTGAATTTTATTTTGAATGCCACAGGTCTGACCTGATTTGGATTCTCCAAGACAAAGTTGTGTCCAATCTCCCACAATGACCTAATTATGAACTAGTTCAGTATAGTGAACTTGTACGACTTGCCACGTGTCACTGTTTTGTCCTTTGTCTCTAAAATTGATAGCCAAGAAACTACAGTCTGTGTAATTGCAACCAATTTTTGCAGCACTCCAATCCGATGCTCAGAGAGAGAGTTATTGAACTTTTTCCACGATCACCTCTTTGAGATGAAATTCAGGAGCCTGAAAAAGCACTACCTTCCACAGATCATATCTCCAAAAATATTGTGAACCAAGATCTGAAATTTTTTGACAACTTTCCTTAGGATTTCAGCTTCGCACCATATGAATTTCAGATTCTGAACCTTCGTAGAAAAAAGGTTATAGCGAAAATTCCACAATGACCTGTTTAGGAGCCTGAAAAAAGACCTAACTTCCACAGATCATATCTCCGAAAATATTACGAACCAAGCTCTGAACTGTTTAGACAATCTTCCTTAGGCTTTCAGCTTCGCACCCTAAAAATTTCAGCTTCTTAAACTTCGTAGAAAAGAAGTTATAGCGAAAATTCCACGATGACCTGTTGGACCCATTGTGATAGAATCTGACTCATTCTGCAGTATTTGTGTAACCAGCTCCAAAAATAGAAGAAAAGAGATATCAACACTTTAGAAATGAGCCACTTCGAGGGGGCAACCTCCAATACATTACATAAATGAACAATTCTTGGATGATACAATTTACAAAACCTCCTTTCTATATATAGGAGTCCATGGGGCCGTAATGTAATCCTAGTGGGCCACAATGTAATCCTAGCCGACCTAACAATAATAATTTAAGGGCACAAAAATAACAAAATGGGGGTTACAAGGGTACAATAATAACAATAAGTGGGTTACACTAACAATAATAAGGGACTATATTAGTGATATAGGGACCTAACAAAACGATTTAAACTTGGATTATTAGTAGACAAGGTTAGGAAAAGATACTGGTTCCCAAAGTTCAAATCTGAACCAAAGAGAAAAGAGAGGGATGGATGAAAAATTCCAAATTATAGCCCTCATTTTTTTTTACTTTGTGAAAAAATAAAATCTGTGTGCAACTTGTCCAAAATGCCATAGCTCATGACAAATAAAATTGCTTAACCTTAATTTGTTCGTGTTTTAAATATTATGTTGATAGATTAGAGAATGAAAATATATCAAACTGTTTAATCTTGACAGATAAGTATATTAGGTAGAGAATAAAAGATCTCATCCGTCTAATTTGAGCCTTTGGATGATATAAGGGTAGAAGTAGATAGTTGTGCTTTCAAAAGAAAAAAAATGATGTATAGGGTTTTCCAGTCTAAATACACCGAAATGAAGAAAAAATGATAGGAAAAGTATGATGGGTAGGTAGAGTTGATGTTGAAGAAATCATGTTTTTTCAGATTTTAAGATCACAAGCTTCAAAGAATGGGATTAAATCAGCAATTGGAGAAAGAGGAAATCTGCCAAGTACAAGCAAGGCACTGATTTACAATTTCCAGAGATCTAAACTCTGAGGTTCTTGACACCTCTTGAAGGAGCTTCCCTCCCCAAGTGGAGCCAATGTTATTCACCAGTATTTTTCACTATATTTGGATGACTATAGGATGGTTATGGTGTTCTAAAAACAATATGCCTTGAAATCTCGAGTTTCAAAAATTTAACTACCTTCACTATCCTTATAAACCTATTTTCACTATTCCTCAGTTGGTCTTCTCAAAGTCACCCTGTTGCTCTTAAAAGACTCATTATGGGCTCATACTTCTCATTTTCATCCTTCTTTACTACCTAAAACCTCATTTCCCCCATTTTCCCCTGTCAATAAAATCCGTCCTCCCTCAAATATTTATTGTTGCTAACCCATTCCCATGTCCCTTTGGGCATAATAACCTATAACAATGCTCTGTTTTCACTTGAAAATATCTAAGTCAAATTTCAGTCAAAATCAGGTCAAAAAGCACTCCCATTAGGTCATTAGGGTTTTTCATTTTTCAAGGTCATCCTTGGGTGTTTCAGGCACTTCTTTTCCTTTTCTAGAATCTGGCTCAAATGTAATAGAATGACAAGACATGATTATTTAAGAAGGACCTAAAATTTCCAAGAAGGATTATCTTCTCAGTACAGAACCTGCAAGTGAGAAAAATGGAAAAATTTTAGCACTTCTGCAGAAGTGTTGGAATATTTATCAGCAGAAAGTATTGATGATGTATACTGTCTACTCCTGAATGAAAGCAATGTACAAAAAAGGTAAGAGGAAACACTTGGTCTTGTAGATGACTAGGGTTTATAAACTTGTTAGTCCACTTGAGTGCCAAAGTAGTGATTACTTGCAAGAAAATGACATGGATGAAGCACACAAGGCCAAGCATGAAGAAAGTCTATCAGAGAATATTGATGGAATATGGAAAGAAGGTAAGGTGAACTGGAAATAAATGAATGAACTTGAAAGGGCTATAGAGAACTTAGAATACAACACTGATGATTTTTGTAAAGAACTGCAGACACTTAGGGTTTTGAAAAAGGTGGCCAGAGAAGGTGGAAAATATAACTTGAGTTTTATGGTGGAAACTACATAATATTTTGAAGATGCTAGTATGTGTAATCATCCCAAAGTTTTCAAAGTGAACATGTTAAACCCCAATGGGAAAAATAAAAGCTAACTTCATGACTTCAGCAACCTACAAGCAAAAAAGTGTCACAGAGTATCAGTGAGAAAAGGAAAAGGACTTCAAACATTAGAAAGTGGGTTTTTCCAAGTGAAATTAAATCCATGAGCCTATAAAATCCCATTTCACACTTCAAGAGAACCACTATTACCTTTCAAAACATTAAGAGCATTCAACAAGGAAGAGTTTGTGAGTTTTCTGAGCAAATTTGGGCAAAATTTCTTGGCATTGTGCGTTTTCCTTGGCGCTGCGAGCCTGGGAGTTGGCGTTGCACCTTTTCTTATTTTCCTCTGCAAATTTTCTGAAGGCACTGTGCCCTTTCCTGTTTTCCTCTACACATTTTCTGAAGGCGTTGCACACCTAGGAGTCGGTGTTGTGCCCTTGCCAACGTATTGTACCCTTTCTAGAAAGGGCCCTGTGGAGATTCCTTGGTGCTGCGCGCCCAGAGTCTGGAGCTGTGTGCAGGGAGTTGGCATTGCACCCTCAGCCATTGGCGCTGTGCGCCTAGACAGAGGAGATTGCCAAAGGTTCAAGCCATCCAAACAAGTTCAAACCTTCTTCAAATTTCTCCTATCATCCTCCACAACATTCCTAAGCAGTAAGTACACATCATCACCCCATTTCTAAGCTATTTGGATATTCTTGAATGCATTAAAGTAAAACCTTAATAAAACTCTAATCAAACCCTAGCTACAAATCATAGATGATTGTCTATATACTTGTTTCATCATCCTAAATAGAGTATCAGTTATAGACAAGGCAATTTCATTGATTTAGGGTTTTCATTGAGCTAGTTTGCCCCTCACTCATTCCCTACATTTTTCTAAAGCTACCATTTCATCTCCTTCCCATCATTCATTTCACCTACACTCTAGGGCTTCAAGAAACAGAGTTTAAAAATGTCAGAGGAAGAAAACAGTGGCAATGGTGTTGAGGCACAAATGCCAAGGAGACATGATCACAAGGGAGTAAAGATAAAAATATTTGAACCTATCACCACAAGGGAACTCATGGGTTCTCCTCTCACTGTATCTTGTTTTAAACATGTGGGTTGCTTTTAGTTTTGTGAAAAGGTGCAGCAAGTCCAAAATCACCCAGAGATAAAAAGACTATTCATCATTAATCTACATGAAAAATAGGTCAATCTTGTCGGGGTTACATTTGAAATGTCCACTAATGCCATTGCAGCTGCTACAGGGATACCTAGTGTGGGAGAGAAGTGGTTCAAACAAGCAAACCTGGACATGAGTTATTTTGAACCATACCTTAAACCTAGGTATAAAGATCACCACAATTCCATCTTCCCTTTTTCTCATCTTCTTGATAGATATGCACCCATGATGAGGATAATAATGAAGTATTTCACTTGTGAGGGAAGGTTTTCCCACCTCTACTCATATCGTATCCATCTTCTTAAGCATTTCACTAGAGTTAGGATGTTGCATATACCATATTATATTTTTCGATCATTGATAAGATGGCTTAGATTGTGCAAAAGAGAGATTACAGTCAACAAATGCAGAGCCTATTTTATCATTCACTCATCAAGATGGTGGTCATGCATTAGCTACAACAGAAAAACATTCCATGGGATACCTTCATTGCTAGTGAGGTTTTCACTACTCCACCTGGATCATCAGCAGGATGTCCCTTCATCATCTCATCCTCCCATATCCACTTCTCCATTACATCCTGTTGTTCATACATCACCATCCACTCACATCCAATCACCTCATGTTGATCCTACCTAATCAACCTTCCACAATCATTCACCTTCATATCATGATACTGAAGCCTCAAGTAGTGAAAGAGATATTGGGACAACTGGCACTAAAATGATTGACATTGAGCCTTTTATTTTGACCTATAAGAGAGGACACAATGTTACACCATTTTTTGGTCATCTAACCCATTAGTATCAGATGGACCCAAGTACATCATGTAAGACCAATTTTACCCTAAGTATCGTTGCATTCACTATGAAAATAACTTAGTAAAACCACCCTTATTAAGTTTTTTATGGTCTAAACAGGAAACCCCATGGGGAAACATTAAATAAATACACATTTGTTTGATTTTCCTCAAGGAATAGTTAGTTAAATAGTAGTTTAATTAATATTCCTGGGTATGTTTAACCCAAAACAAGGAAATTAATTAGATAAATCATTATTAATCTTATTATTTTCTAAGAATAATTATTTAAACATTACTTAAATAATATTGTTTGTTAAATATGACTAAATCTCCCTTAAATAATTAAATAAATCATTATTTATTTGATTATTACTCAACCATATCCTTAAAATGATAAATAAATCATTTATTTATTTATTATTACTTAATCACATCCTTAAAATGATAAATAAATCATTTATTTATTTATTATTTACAAATAAGGGGATTTGACTCAAGTCAAATTCCTCTTCCCTCCAACAAATATAATAAAATATTCCATAAAATTTGGATCTAGATTTGGTTAATAATATTTTAACTATGCACCAATATCTAGACTAACTCAATATTTTGTTATAAATATAAGGGTTTTCCCATTCATTTGTCACCTTTTGTTGCCTAAATATCGCTCTGGATCTCAACTCTTTTTCTAGCTATTGATCCACCATAATAGCCATATTTTTCCATTTTTTTCTAGGTTTTCTACACCATAAAGAGAGAGGAATTATAAATATGAAGTGTTGAGGACTTTCAAGAACCCATCCCATTGAGGAGAACAGGGAACACCCTCTTGTGTTTTCCTCCCAGGTGCCATTAATAAAAATTTCATTGGATATATTATTGTTTTGTCTATTGGATCTGTGGAGTAAATCTTGTTTTTTTGATTGTTTAATGTCTTCTAATGCATAGATCTAGATTTTTGCAGCATTTGTCTTTATCATATAATTGCAGATCTGAAGATATTAGCAGTCATTTCTGCTGTTAGGATTGTTTGTTATGCGTAGCTAAAGTGGTATTTTTCGTACACTTTGAATCAAGATTCATACTAACAACTGGCAACTCCACACGAGTTTACGATTACGACCGTTGTCATTTTTATGATCCTTGCATATCCAGCTGCTTCAAACCCTAAGATTTCTCTTCAGCCCCTTTTTTTTTCTTTTCTTGATGTTGTTTTTAACCCATAAAATGATAAAATGATAAAAAATTCTAACTTTCATGTGTTTTCGGACCCATTGCGTAGGTGACAGAAATTAGCTGCAGATCAGACAACAACTTTTTCTTAAATCTATCTCCGAGAGTGCCAGAAGTGCAGGTTTCACTTTTCAGCCGAAAACCTGCAACCTGGACCTCCAGGGAACACTTTATAGCCCAAAAAGTGTGACCTCTACTGAAAACAAGTCAAAAACTGCGACTTGGACTTTTTGCAGGGATTTTTCTGAAAGTTTTCTGAGTTTGTCTGAGACTCTATTCAGGGTTGTCTGACCTCCATCTCCACCCGTTTTGGATCTGTACTTGTTTTTTTTTGCTCAAATAAGTGGGAACCTAGCCCCTTAGGGCTCCAGTACCCTCCAATTTTTGTGGAAGAGTGCTTGTTGTTGCAGGTTGTCTGAAATTTCAGAGTCTTCAGCCATTTCTTCAAATTTGATACCTCACCTTCAAATCCACTTCAGATCGCCTTGTTATCCATTCAAATCACCTCATCTAGCTTTGTTTGGGTTTTCCTCTAGGGTCCACTACGTTTCCCTCTAGGAGATAGCCTCTCAACACCTCTTTTACAACAAATTTTCCATCTGATTTGTTGTTGTTTTTTGCACCACTTTCCAGCAGATTTTGTCTTTTAGATCCCTGTCCCACTTGACCTTAGATCTATTAGCTTTTTTAGTGTGTTTTTATTAGTTTTTTACTCACCTATAGACTATTTGTTGAGAGACCCACCTCCTTGGGTTTAGATTAGTGCATTATCAGCTGTTTATTTTCTGTTTTTGTAGGCCTATATACTAACATTTGTAGGTTTATTTACAACTATACAACACACTTTTTCTTTTTCTCTACAAATGGCTGGGTTTAAAAATTAAAATTTACACACTTTTACACATACACCCTAAGCGAAAAATGGCTTGGTTAAGACCGCCAAGCAAAGAATCTAAAACATTTAAATCAATTGATCTTGCACCTCTTTGCCCTTGTTTCGACATTGTAATCACTTGATCCTGCACCTCCCTGCCCTTGTTGGTCTCTTTTTCCCTTGTGCCATGTTTGTATTGTCACCATTGCACCACCAAGGCATTTATCACGGAGACTTCTTAGCCTTCATCCTCAATTTCCGGTTGGAAGACTTGCTCCCCCCACATAGAGTTCGAGTCAGTCCTCTATCGAGTCCGCACATCGACTCTTCTTCTGGTCCTTTGGGTTCTCCTTCTCATTCCACCTTCGGTTCTCCCCCTGACACCTTCACTATGTCTGGTGCAGGACCTAATGCTGGTGGTAGCCCCAGCCCTCTCACCGAAAATACCACTAGTAGACTGCCACAGACACTACCCCGGTTGCGCCCCTACTCCCCTTCATGGCAGGCCTCAGCCTCCCCGATTTTGACCAGTTGATAAATGACCCCATACACCATGATGCTAGTTGGCCTGCTATGCCAAAAAATCTCCCTTCAGACATCCCAAAGTTTGAAGGTCTTGTTGGAAAAGATCCTTCAAATCATGTTCGATCTTTCCACATGTGGTGTTCGTCTAATTCCATTACAGATGACTTTGTTCATATTCGATTTTTCCAAAGAACTCTCACAGGTGAAGCTTCTAAGTGGTATGTAGATCAGGCCCCTTCCTCTCATACCACCTTTGCGACTCTTGCTTGGGATTTTTTTGTCTTATTTCCAGCTTCCCCTTCGTTACGACACTAGTACCGAGCTCTTGACCTCTTTCTGTCAATCGTCTGCGACCTACCTATTCGACTATGTTTAGGAATGGCGGAGAAGAAGGAGCCTATGTCGAGCCCCTACCTTCGAAGACCGTGTCTACATGGAATGGTTCCTTAAGACTCTCTTGCCACCCATCGGAAAATATGTCGCATCGCACTTTCCTCAAATCGAAGAAGCCGCTCTCCAAATTGCGTTAAAATATGACCTGATCTATGCTCAGTCGGGTTATGTTTATACCGTTCTACCTGATCTTCCCAGACCTGGTGGTGCCAACGCACCAGGGGCATCTCACACCACCGACGGTGTCGTTGGAGCTCTCTTTAATCTGTATGCTCAACCTCCCATGAGCTATGGTTTCTCTCAGGGCAGGGCCATCACCTCCGGCACTTTTCCCCCTCCCGATAGCACGTATCCAGGATACGACATGCCTCCTCCTTTTGACCAACCTCCTATTTACCACACTATTACCCAACCTCCTAATTATATGTATCGAAAACCTGGTGCTCCATCTCCTCCTGCATTATCACCTCCTCCTCCCTTGCCTTCTCAACCCCCGCAATAGCAACCACCACCCCCTCTGGGGCAGGTGTACGCACAGGAGGGCACAACTAATCCTGCTCCCTAAAAAAGGAAGAGGAAAGGCAATCAAAATCAAGATTCCTCTGTTAATCCTAGACCTAATCAAGGTAATTCTCCTAACACTACACACCAACAACAAGGCACTCAGCCCAAGCAGGATATGCCTCTTCGTATGAACAAACCCTGTTCTTGTTGTGGTGTTTATGGTAATTATACGCATGATTGTCCCCTTCTACCATAGATGAGACAGCTGTGGGAGTCTCAAGCAACATTGAGAGGACAACAAGCCATCCCTTCCATTCCTCCCAGCCCTGCACCTAGTCAACCAGTTGTGCTTACTGATCCTTTCCCTCAGCAGGGATTTGTGGCTACCCAACCACCTAAAGGTTAGGTGGCTACTCAACCTCTTCCATATGGCTCCCTTGATTACCAAATTTTCATGATGTCCTCTGATTAGCCTTTTGAAACTTTTACTCCTGGCCCTTTACCTTCAGCTGGGACTCATAAACACCTTTATCCTCCAGGAACGGTTCCTCCAGGCCTCAACCATATTGGAGCCGTCCCGCCTGGTCATTACCCCTCTGGTCAGATATCATTCCTAACTCCCCCACTAGTAGTGTACACAGTACCTTTTATGGCCACCCTCTCTCTTCCTAACCTAACCCTTGGGATTCTTGTCTGGTACCTCGATCCTCCAGCTACCACCCCACCTGGTCAACCTAAACCTTATCTTACTTTGACGCCGGTTCAACTGGTCCCTATCTCTTCTCCCGTTGCAACAGTGCCTCATTCACCTCAACAAGAACCACCTCCCGTTGTGACCGCTTCGGGTAAGAAGGGCAAAGCTTGCAAGGGGGCATCAAAGGACAATGCTACCCCAACAAACCCTGCCCTTTCTCGGCCTTCAAAGCATACCATCCAGTGTGCTTTGTGTGTTTATGTCAGCCACGCCACCCATACTTGTCCAGAGTTGCCTCACCTCAAGTCCATGGTCAATGAGACGTTTCCGGAATCTGATATCCTAGAGGTATATGTCACTATACCCGATTCAATCCTGAAACTCAAACCATTGTGCACAAATCACCATTGCGCTCTGTGTGATTTCCATGGCCACTACACTCACCTTTGTCCTCGCCTCGAAGAGTATCGTTCCTCTTTAGAAGCCTTATGCCAATTCAAGGCCAAGTGCAATGTGTCAACCGCTCCCTTATTTTCGCATCTTGCTTCAGCAACACCAGAAGACATAGATGCTCCCATTAACTTTCCCCCTTATGATGTTGAGATAACGGGGCCTTGGTCGGAAGTCCTCGATGAGACCTCCCTTGATGTTTCGCCTGACCTCCCTTCAACACCCTCCCTAGTCTCAACATCGGTAGATCCTCTGTCTGCTTACTCTTCTGTCACCACTTGTGACGATGCGCATGCGAACCTCCCCTCTCATGATGAGGAGTAAGGTAGCTTCGCCGCGTTAGGTGGTATTTCTCTCATCAGTAACCCCATCTTCTATTAAGATGATGACATTATAAAAGTAGCCACCACTCCTAACTTTATCTATTCCCCCTTACATCAAACTCATGCATTCGAACCACATGCACCTTGTGGCCATTACATTGACACCCAATGTTTGGGTAAGGGGGGCATCCATATTGGAGAGACCAGGAGAAGCAGTTCTTCACCACTCTCCTAGTGAATCTAGTCATGACGACTCAAGTCAAATTATTCGTCCACATTTAGAAGAACATATAGAGTCCCATATCACTTCAATAGCAACCCAGTCTCATAGACATTGTGGTTGACCAACCTATAGGTTTTCTAGGAGAACATCAGTTCATTATCCCAAATACTATCTTTGGGATATTAGCACCATGTATGCCAACCTAGAAAATTAAATTCCATTTGATTCATATATGCAGTACCAAAACTAATCGGTAATCATCTATTTCCTTTCTCAAATTGCATAACCATACCGAAAACAAGTGGCGCACCACATCAGTAAAATTTGTTTAGATTTCACTTTTTCTAAATACATTTTTGCATGTCTATAACATTCCTAGGGGCACCCATGCCCCTCAACCTTAAAATCCCGTATCTCAGCCCATAATAGCACTGAAACCCCCTTTCTCTAACAGGTCACACTTTCCAGGTCATACCCTGGGACATGTAGCAGTTTTCTGCCCAGTACCTACTACCCAGGTCGTAGGGAAGACCCCAAGAAAGTGTGACCTGGCCTGTTCATAAGCTCTAGGTACCCAAGCTGAAATTTCAAAATGAAAGAGTAGGATTAGGCATATTACCTACAACTGTCGGATCTTAAATTCCAATGGTTGGTTTATCTGCTACAACTGCCGCAATATTTAAGGCCTCCTCTCCTCACGACATTCACCACAACTCCACTAGCAAATGAGTGAATCTAGAGGGAAAATGCCTTATTAAAAGAAAACCCCTGATTTTTCTTTCGCTTACTATGACCAAAACTGTAGCTCAGTTTGAAGAACCATCTACACCATTGGAAATTTCTCACCAAGCCCTCAAATGGGCATCTATTAGCTTTTTGTGATTTGCTACTTCACCAAGACACATTTTGTCCAACAAGCACCACTTCACCCTTCTTCAAAATCGAATTTCTTCACTTGCAAAACTCGTACTTGGGGCACCACGTTGCCTCCATACCTGTGCACGCTCGTGTCGACTTTCGTCATGAGTTACCATCTTGTAATCATGCTTCTATGGTCCCCATTGGACCCTTTACATATGTGACAGCACCATCGAGTCACCCTTGTTTAGAACATCCGAGTTGAGTCATCATTGCTTTCATGGAGTCTATCTCGAGTCCCTTTGCATCTCACCATAGTCCTCCATCATTCATTGTTTGGTCCATCTCTCGTGTTTCACATTATGGCCTTCAGTCCCACTATCCCTATCCCTCATAATGTTGTGTCAGTCGTTGCCAGGTCATCCATGCCCTTTATGCTCTAACAAGGGAAGTCGTCCATTCGCTACTCATTCCCCCCCATTTCATCATCACCATTGGTGTCAATCTGTCAATCAATCTACTATTTTCTCTCGTGCCTTAGTTGAGGATCCCTTATTGCCTCACCTATGGTAGACCTCCTTCTGTCAACATCAACTCACTCATTCCAGAAGACAGGTCTAGAGGGCGGTGTACCTTGGTTCCAGCTTCCACTCTTGTGCCTCAGATCAGGCAAAGGGACTCCTTATTGCCCTTTGACTTGATTGTTTCTCAGCTCCAGCTCCTTTCATCATGATCGAGATCCATATACTCGATGGTACAGTGATGCAATAGCTGACATCGGTGATTCCTGGGTGTGTGTGAGATGTCTCAGCCCTCATGAGGGGGTGGCCCTACAGGTAGCCCCCCACACACTCTGATGACCTCTTCATTTCAAGCTTCGATGCAGCTCCATAGATTTGCTGATCCCAACCGTAGTCACTTGCAACACCTTCTTGATTGCATATATCAGTCAGATTTTTAGAGCCCTTTTATGTTTACAGGGGCATCTGGGTTGTTTTCATATCTCATGTACTCAGATATTATTGTACAAAGTCCTGGCTGTTATCCCAGGCACAATATGTATGTGGGATTCATTATTATGTCATTCATCTGGCTCATGTTTATGCTAGCATATGCTTTATTATTTCCTCCCGTGGTTTTCTCGACGCCTTATTGTTTGTTCTATTGCCTCGGCGGGCATAGGTATGTTGCCCCCGCCTCCTATAGTAGGTACTCACTTATCAAAAATACTTGTCGCACCTGCAAGTCACCTCCTCAGGGTCTAGTTCTTTTAGCACTTTGGTCTACCTTACAATCCTCTCTCTTTGACTTCCCCGTTGATGTCTAGTGATTGAGTTCTTACAACGTAATTCGGTCATACGATTAGCTCCTAATGCTCGCATGCTGGGGAGCAATCTGTTACACCATTTTTTGGTCATCTAACCCATTGGTATTAGATTGACCCAAGTACATCATGTAAGACCAATTTTACCCTAAGTATAATTGCATTCACTATGAAAATAACTTATTAAAACCACCCTTATTAAGTTGTTTATGGTCTAAACAGGAAACCCCATGGGGAAACATTAAATAAATCCATATTTGTTTGATTTTCCTCAAGGAATAGTTAGTTAAACAACAGTTTAATTAATATTCCTGGTTATGTTTAACCCAAAAAAAGGAAATTAATTAGATAAATCATTATTTATCTTATTATTTTCTAAGAATAATTATTTAAACATTACTTAAATAATATTCTTTGTTAAATATGACTATATCTCCCTTAAATAATTAAATAAATCATTATTTATTTTATTATTACTCAACCATATCCTTAAAATGATAAATAAATCATTTATTTATTTATTATTACTTAATCACATCCTTAAAATGATAAATAAATCATTTATTTATTTATTATTTACAAATAAGGGGATTTGACTCAAGTCAAATTCCTTTTCCCTCCAACAAATATAATAAAATATTTCATAAAAGTTGGATCTAGATTTGGTTAATAATATTTTAATTATTCACCAATATCTAGACTAACTCAATATTTTGTTATAAATATAGGGGTTTTCCCATTCATTTGTCACCTTTTGTTGCCTAAATATCACTCTAGATCTCAACTCTTGGTCTGGCTATTGATCCACCATCATAGCCATATTTTTCCATTTTTGTCTTGGTTTTCTACACCATCAAGAGAGAGGAATTCTAAATTTGAAGTGCTGAGGACTTTCAAGAACCCATCCCATTGAGGAGAACAGGGAACATCCTCTTGTTTTTTCCTCCCAGGGACCATTAATAAAAATTTCATTGGATATATTCTTGTATTGTCTATTGGATCTATGGAGTAAATCTTGTTTTTTCGACCATTTAATGTCTTCTAATGCATAGATCTATATTTTTGCAGAATTTGTCTTGATCATCTAATTGCATATCTGAAGATATTAGTAGTCATTTCTGCTGCTAGGGCTGCTTGTTATGTGCAGCTAAAGTGGTCTTTTTTCGTACACTTCGAATCAAGATTCATACTAACATACAGGCATGTGTTTTCTTCACTTGAGGTGAAAGGGGCCGTGCCTTATTCATCAGCAAAACAAGTTGATAAAGGAAAGGAAAAGGTTATAGAGCATGTCATTGTTGAAGAGGAGGATAAACATGAAACTGAGAAGGAGTTTCAGTTGATTAACCTTGAAGATGAGGATGAGGAGAGAATTACCAGTATGTTGATCAAAAGAAAGGATGCCAAGACCAGTGAGCTCCAATCTAACCTTCTTAGGGCAAATAATGTGATTAACTTTTTTGAGTTGGAGAATCAACAGTTGAAGACAAATCAAGCCATCAGTGAGGTCAGGGAAATCAGAGCTCAGAAAGAGACCAGAAAAGCCAAGGCTTTGCTAGATGAGACCTTGGGCACTTTTGATGATAGTGATGAAGAGGAAGATCAACTTCCTAGACAGAGGCCAAAGACCATTGGGCTAAAGAGGGCTTTAGCCCGAGAAAAGAAAAAAGAGGCAGAATTGGCAGAGCAGCTCACTCCAAGTGAGCTGCCTGCCATAGAGATTAGCAAGGATAGAGAGTCTTGGCCAGAGAGAGCCAATTTTCACCTAGAGAGTCAACTATATAAGGCCAAAAGAGAGACTGACATTCAGAGGAAGATGGAAAGACATTATGCTGTGAGAAACGGGATTGCAAGATCCAAGCTCAAATGAGCCCATTCAAAGATTGGGGCTTTAAAAGAGGAAAAAGAGAAAGAAAATCTCAATATCCTTGCTTATGTGTCCCTCCAAGCCTCTAAACCTTAATCAAGAAACTAAATTCCAATTTTGGCACCTTTGTGCACATTTTTTATTTTTGACAGTTAGACTTGTAGAAATTGGGCCAAAGGCGCAGCGCCACTAGAGTTGCGCTCTTTTTTGGGGCACTCAAATGAAAAATGGTTAGAATATTCACTTTCCTAATGGAAATTACATCAACCTCAGAAAGTTTCAAAGGATTTGGAGAAAAACTGGTCCCTCAAAAAGGCCAAAACCTACCAAAAAATCACCTTTTCTACCCTCGTTTTGGCACTGGCGTTGCGCGTTTAGTAGTCTTGGAAGAAGTGTTTTTTGACAAGGAAAATGGGTACCATTATAGAAATTGAAAGTATATTTGGAAAATATACTCAGAGACCTTTCCAATGAGCCATTATTTATCTCATTTGGACACCGGGAAGGCCTCCAAAAGTTAGCTGCAAAACAGGCCATTTTCTCAGTCTTGGCAATACGCCCCTGTACCTTGGAGCTGCGCCCTTACTAGGAGTTATTTGCAAAAGATATTTTGAAGCCTTAAAGTCAAAATTATTCCAAAACTAGCACAGAGTTTGAGTTAGGAGTTATTATTTCAATGAATGAGTCTTAGATATTTTGCCTTGGGCCTTGCATGGTCTCAAAGGTCAAAATGCATTAACTATGTAATAAATGACATCTGAAACCCTAGCTAGGGTTCACCTCCTCATTTTGAAAATAAATAGTGCATGTATGTTTCATAATTTTCATTGGCTTATTTTGAACTTAATATTACATAGATTTTGAGTTGTGAAGAAGTTGGCTTTGGAGCTTTGTAATTGTTTTGGACTGAATGTTAATGGAGCAAGCACATTCACAGGATTCATGAACTTTGTTAAATGGTGATGTTGTTCTTTTCTTGTACTTGTTTCCTTATGTTTTCATATTTTTCATCCTTTCTTTTATAACAGAGAAAAAAATTTAGGTTAAGATATGTTGTTAGAGGCACCTTAAGTCTGTTTGCTCTCTTTTGTTTAAATGTTTTCCTCTGCTAGGTCTGATTGGAGAATTCTTAATTGCTTTCTAATTCCACCTAGATTGTTGTCTTGAAAATGATTTAATAAGAGTCAAACCGAAGAATTTTATGGTATGCCCTGTCCTTTGGTGTAGCTTGAAACATTGTTTTTAAGGCCTTTCTTTGAAGTTTACTTATTAGGGTTTTGGCTAAAGAAGTTTATGGTTTTCCCTGTCCTTTTGTCCATCTTGAATAGTCACTTTGAAGGTCTTTTAAAGTCCGATTGAAGAATTTAGGAGTTCCCTTCTCTTTAATCATCACTTATTTGTTATCTTAAATGTTTTCTTTGTTTGAAAGTGAATAGCCAGAGAATTTAGGAGTTCCTTGCTCTCTAGGGTTTGCTGGATTGTTGTCTCAAAGTTTACTTGGTAAATCTAGGCCAAAGAAGTTTATCGTGTGCCCTGTCCTTTGGTTATTTCTTAAGAATAGTGATCTCAAAGACTATTATTTTTCTAGTATATGTTAAAGGATTATTAATTTCCCTTTAAACCTACTAAACTCACAAATTAATGTTCATTTCACACTCACATAACCTATTAAGATCCATTTGTCTTTGTTAACTTTCCCTATGAAACACCCTTGATTAATTGTTGGAATTTTCAAGCCTTTCATAGACCTCATAGCCCAATGGTTTGAATTTATCTTTCTCTATCTGTTCTTCTTAACAGGAAACCCAACCAAACAAAACAAAACAAACAACCCTATCATTTTAACTAGCCTAAAATCAGCATCCTAAATCAATCAAGTTATATCTTTTATAAAAATATAGAGAGAGCCCTCTTTGAGTCCAGGAAGGCTAGTTCATAGGACTCCAAAGTTGGTTTGATGTTACCCTTTTCTATTTGGTCTTGCGAATCTAAAAAATTACAGGGACCTAAAACCCACCAAGTTGTATAAGAAGGAAACAAAGCATGTGTTAAGATACCTCAGAGGTACATCCGATTATGGGTTATGGTACAGGAGGGCAAAGGAAGTGAAGCTCCAAGGCTTCACTAATGCAGATTGGGCAGGGAGTCCATTAAATAGGAAAAATACTTGAGGTGTTATCTTCAGTGTTGGTTATGTAGATGTTTCCTGGTATAGCAAGAAACAAATGTTTGTAGCACTCAACTTAGTATAGGTTCAATACATGGTTGCAATTCAAGCAACATATGAGGCCATATTGTGGGTATTTTCATTCAGGAGATGGATCCAACAGTGATTTATTATGATAATCATATGATCCAAGTGGATATCGGTGGCCACCCACCTATTCCATTTGGACCCACACCATCAATTCTTGCAGCTTTTCACTTTCAACACAACTTACTATTTTTAGCAGGTTTTCGGGTCCTGCACTCCCAGATCCGTTTTGGGGCCTTAATGATCCAAGTGGACATTGGTGGCCACTCAATTATTTCATTTGAACCCCCACCATTAGTTCTTTCAGTTTTTAAGTTGCAGCACAACTTACTATTTTTAGCAGTTTTTCGGGTCCTGAACTTCCGGAGCCATTTTGAGGCCCTAAACGACTTTTTTTGGGCATCATTTTTCTGGAAAATATGATAATGCTTTAGAATTGATATTCTAGACAACAATTTTATTCCTCAGATAGATCTTTTTAATGATGTATCATACGCGTCAAACGGATATCGTATGTCGAAGTTACGTCCCTGGGAAGTTGAAACACTAATTTACCCAAATGGGACCCATAGTTTTGGTGCTTCAAATCCTAGGGTTAGATTTTTGGATGTTTAGAGTTCTCCATTGTTTCTCAATAATAAATAGGCCCTCGAGCCTCATTATAACATAGTTCAGAGGTCTATAGCTGCCACATCTCTTCTTAGAGATTCGCTACCGGCACCCTAGCTAGTTTATTTCCATTATGTTTGTAAGCATATTTTTGTTATTTGATATTAATGAAATAAAGCATCATTTCTATTACATCTCTATGTTTATGGTTATTTCTGTATTCCGTTGCGTTCCTGCATAAACTCAGATCATCATACTTGTATTAAACTCTCTGAGAATCCATTATTTCATGATAGGTACAAGCACATTGATATTAGGTATCATCACTTGTGGGATTGTGTGTAGAGGAGAATTATGATGCTACAGTACATTCCAACTGAGGAGAAGGACGCATATATCTTGAAAAAGGAATTGTTAAGAGGAAAATTTGAATTCCATAGATGCAAGATAAGGGTGGTTCAAAATCCCTTTCTTGCTAAGACGAGTGTTAGAAATTGTAGAAATAAAGTCTTAATTTGACATGTGCCTTAGTCAAATTGATTAATTGAATTTTCCACATCAGCAGGATGACTTGTATTGCAATTATCTTGACTGACATGAGTATATCAGCAAATTCGAGTTTGTAGGCTTGGATTAGAGTTGTGCATGTAGTGATTGCTAAAACTTAGCATCTAGTTCAATTATTTTCAGTTGAACTCAATTAATTGAGCTCAATTCATTAGCTGAATCAGTTGAAGGTCAGTTGAGTAGTAGAATTGTTGTTAACTTAGTGATCTCTTAGTTAAACTAGTCAGTCAGCTAAAAATAACCTAGACATGCATGGAATTCGAATTTCCTAGTTGGAGTAGAGGAAATGGCACATTGTAACCATCAATTATATACTAGTTGAGTGTACAGGCTTGCAATTAAGCAAGTGATATATTCCTTGAGAATTGCACAAGGAAATAGGAAATTTACCTATTATTTAGGAGTTGAATTTCTCATGAATTACCCAAGGAAGTAGGAGGAAGTTGGAGCCTTGAATTGTCTAAGTGTTGGCCAGAGAAGGACAATCAGTAGGAGAATAGGTTTATAGTGTAGGGTGTGCTTCAGGATCGAAGCAAGACATTTTAATAGTTTCTCACTCTCATTTGATTATCGAAAATCAGCAAAGGGGTTTTTTCCAATTGGGTTCCAGTGTAAATCATTGTGTTCTTGTGGTTTTGACAGTTGCATGTTAATGCATGTGTTTCTAAATTGTGATTTCATTTTCGCATATTATAGAGGAGATTTTCAATCTCTTGTTTTTAGTTCGAATTCATTAGTAGTAACAAATTTCTATTAATTTCTACAAGCCATGAGACCATACATATATTTCAGATTTTAGACTTCTGCGATTAATATTTTGTTGTGGTGTATCTTCCGGATCCATCGCATCAAGTGATTGTTATACTGACATTTCGAACCATCTATCGAGGTTCATTATCAAGATAGAAATGTGAGAAAGATTGATCTCAGAAATGAGGACTAAATAGGAGGGGGTAATGAATGGAAATAAATGAACCGATAAGTCTAAATTATATTGGAAATTTAATATATATTTCTAACTATTAATAAATTCAAATTTATTTCTACATTTTTATATGGTTAGGTTTCAAAACTTATATAAATGTATTATGTTAATGTCTTTATTTAAATGTATAAATAATTATAATATTTTTAAATTTATAGAATTTGGATTAATTACATAATGATGAGTATACGTAGTTAAAATTGTTATATAATGATAAGTATTTGTTATTTTTTATGAAATCCATTATTAAAAGGAGTAAGTTTTAAATTATGATAATTATGTGATAATAATATGAAATCATTATTATGAGATTTAAATTAGTAAAGGAACTAAAATTTATTTTATAAGTGTTTATTTATGTTATCAACAGATTAAGAGGCTTGAGATTTATTAAGTGCATTTAGGTTTAATAAATGTGGCATTAATGTGAATAATTATAATGAAAAAGGAGCCCATTTACAAAAAATGTTTAGGGTTGGGAGTAGGTTATCCTTGAGGTCAATGTGGAAATCCAATTCTCACTAATGTTCCACCTTTCGTCACGGTTGAGATTATTGGGATGCTTATTAATTTATAGGGCCTCTTTGAACTTCCTATGAAAATAATGGTCAGCCTTGGTTATGATGCGAGAGTATTCAATTCATATGTGATGTTTGGTCATGTTTGAATCCTCAACTAGGGCAGAGGTTTTGGACTGATTGTGTTTGATGTCTTCAGAGTGTTCTTGGATTCTAGTTTTGATGGAGCACCCAGTTTCCCAAATGTATGGTTTTCCACATGAGAAAGGGATGAGATAAACCCCTTTTTGGAATTTAGGGTCAAGGGGATCTTTAACCGACTTGAGGTTGTTGCGAATAGTGTTCATAGTTTTGAAAGAGGCAAAGATATTATTTTTCCTTCAAATGTTGGCGATCCTATCAGTGATACCTTGGATGTAATGTAAGCTGACCCTACCAACAATTTTATCATTGTTTATAGTGTTCTTGTTATTGTTATTCTTAGGTTTGTTGGCATATATAATTTAGATTTGTTAATTCATTTATTTCCATTCCTTACCCCCTCCTATTTATTCCCCATTTTTGAGATCAATATTTCTCACATTTCTATCTTGGTAATGAACCGCAGTAGATGGTTCGAAATATCGGTATAACAATCACTTGATGTGGTGGATTAGAAAGATACACCACAAAAAAACATACATATAATTCATCTCATTATAAACAAACAATAATATCACATCCCTCCAATGTTAACACATTCATTGTTATAACACATATCAAACAATGTTAATCATTTATAGCACAACACATATGTAACCATATACACTTATTTGTATAACTTGAATGATTGGAGACTGAAAGAGGGACCTCAAATATCCACCAAACCATAGGCCATATACACTACAATATTTCTTGCAGCTGACTACCCTTGAGTTGGATTCATAGTCCGAGTATTCAAGTGCTCAAGGGAATTTCACACCAATACATATCAACTAGATAACATAGGAATCTAGATCACATAGTGTCTCCGCCTGCTAAATAGGATTGTTGAGCACACAATGTCTCCACCAACTAAATGCTACAAGAATCTAGATTCCACAGTGTCTCCACCTGCTAAATAATATTCTAGAGCACACAATTTCTCCACCAGATAAACACTACAGGAATCCAAATCCCACAATGATTGCACCTACTAACTAGGAGTCTAGAGCAGTTAGTGTCTCCACCTACTATTATTTTACCTTTACTTCTTTCCATGCTACTTTGCATGCTCTTTCTCCTGCACATACACTATGCCATTTTTCTCTTATGTGATCTCTCTCATGTTTTCTCCCTATGCCTCTAAGTATTCCCCCACACCATTTGTGTTTATGTATGTGCATACCACTTTGCATACTCCCATATATTGCATATTATTTCCCCTTTCTTCTCATTGGCATCATTTTTTTTTGTTAATCTAGTTCCTCATCTTGTGTGTTGACCACAACAACATGCCCTATGAGGATAGGGATAGTGTGGACTTTGTCTTTCTATCAAGAATCCCATACTCAACATCCATGCCTATTGTGTGGGCCATTAAACTCAAATAGGGAATTGGTATCATAATAAATGTAGTCTGTGTTCAATCACTTCCAAATCAACTCCTCCTCCTCAGACCTTTGAATCCATGTCCGCTCCTCAAACCCAATCATTATTTGTATTTCCACATTATTTACATGAATTACAATTCATAGTGACATTTACAACAAGGGTAGAAAAATGGTTGTTACAAACAATAAGACACAAAGATGACCTCCCTTCAGAATTCATGTAGTGTAATAGCCTGACGCATTCACTTTAGTTATTTTATCCAAGACCTTGTCATGTAAGTATAACATGATTCTTTGATATAAGTTTGTTTTCTTTTAGTTTGATTTAGGGAAAGGAGAAATATAAACATCTAAAGGAAACTTGGTGTAAAAAAGGGCTTAGTAACATGATGTGTCTAAGTACATCGACAATTTTTCTTTGAAATTGTTTTCTTTTAGAAAATTTCATTTATTTCTTGAAGCTAGAAAATCTTTTTGTTTTGGTACTATAAGATCCCCCGATATACTAATCCATGTGCAAGACAAGACGTACTCGAAAATAGAAGATATTAAAGAGTTGTTGATAAAATGATCCGTATTGTATCATTGCACTTTTTTTCATTCATCTTGATGCATTTGGAGTGGAAAACGTGGAGGAATCATCCCACAAGACGGACCCAGTTTCAAAAAACGAGATATGAAACCTTTCGGGAGAATTTTGAGGCATCAAATGATGTTTTTTGGGGGTAAAAATTTTATGCTTTAGCACCACACCATTTAATTTTATTCTACACACAGATATATTTCCAATGGCGCAAGAAGTGTGTCAATCGGAGTCTGTATGCAAAATTTATGCCACTCAAAAGTTGACCTTCCTGTTTTCACACCTATAGTTCAAGAGGATGTCTCATCAGCACCATTATTCATGGAAAATAAGCTAGCCACATGATTGCGATGTAAATGAATCTAGAAGAGTTTATATTGTAACTCTAATTAAGAGTTGATGTAGTCAAAATTAACCACTAGTAGGCTATCGAGATGTGTTATAATCGGACCACTAGGAGCAAGAGGAATTACATTCTTTCAAGAGAATTTTGTTCCATAGTTGAGAAAAGATAGCTAGGAGAGATAGGAGGTAGAGAACACAGAGAGGCTTTTTACATTGTAGCAGCCCACAAGCCACATGCATTACTTCTTTGTACCTATGGCCATATTTCCAGACAGAGAAAGAGAGCGAAGCAACCTCGCCTTCTAGTTGGGCTTTCTCCAAAAAGGGTTTCCCAGAGATAATATCTTGTGTCTTGTGTGTGTGTGAGATTATTTTTTCTTTCTCTACCTTTTTATATAATTTTCATTAGAATGAAAGCACTAATTACAATTAAATCTACAAATCTGGAATTTTAATAAAATTGTAATAGTGTAAAATTTCAGTATTTTAATATATTATTATCAGATCTATTATGATGAACTCTCCAATGGAATATCCATGACAGTTTATGGATCAGCAAAGGAGGAAATTGTACTCCTATAAACTTCTCAAAACTTGAAAACAATTGGAAGAATATTGACATCTTATGAAGAGAAAATCCTAATAGCAATAAAAAACATAATTTCATCTCAAGTTGACAACTCAATTTTTCATGTCACATCTTCCACTGGTAGGTTCCTTCCATTTGATGACCTTCTATTTGAGTTGAGAAGGATTACATAAGTCATCTTGATACTACCACAAATTATTATTCCACATAAATTTTTCTACTGCATTGGATTCCTCATATAGTTGTAGAATGATTTTGTATACCTTCTCATATTGCTTCCATTCCATCCTTGCTTCTTCCACCTAGTTAGATTATGGAATGGAAATAGCACATAATAAACCCTATTTTTTTACTACTTCCTTAAGAGTGCATCTGCCACAATAATTTTTTTTCCCTTTTGTATATATTTTGGAAGTCATAAGATATCATCTTTGCAATCCATTTATGTAGATATTTTGAAGATAGTCTTTGTGTCAAGAACTACTTCAAACTATCGTGATCCATTTTTACTTTGAATTGTCTTCATATTAGGTATGGACATCATTACTTAGGTACATGTAGTATGGCCAACATTTCATTTTCATACATGATTCTAAGTAAGTTCTTACCTTTAATTCCTACTCTCAAAGGTAAGGGACCTTCATTCTTTCATCAAAACTACACCAATTCCATAGCCTGAGACATCACACTACTGATCCCGGTGGATATTGGTGGCCACCAACCTATTCCACTTGTGGCCCCACCAATGTTTCTTTAATTTATTTATTTTCCTTAATTGTAGCACAGTTTACTATTTTTAGCAGTTTTTTCAGGTCCTGAACTTCCGAAGCCATTTTGAGGCCATAAATGACATTTTTTGGGAAAAACGAGAGCAAAATATGACTTTGACTAATGCAACTCACACCAAAAGTTATATTATTCAAATAGATATTTATAACAAGGTATTTTTCATGTAAAATGGAGATCGTATGCCAAAGTTACATCCTCGAGAAATTGATGTACCAATTTACCCAAACGGGGCCCATAGTTTTGGCGCTTCATCTCCTAGGGTTAGGTTTTTGGATGTTTAGGGTTTTCGATTGTTTCTAAATAATAAATAGGCCTTCGAACCTCATTGTAACACAGTTCAGAGGCCTATAGCCGCCACATATCTTCTCAGAGATAAGCTACCAATGCCCTTGCTAGTTTATTTCCATTATGTCTGTAAGCATATTTCACTTATGTGATATTAATGAAATGAAGACTTATTTCTACTACATCTCTATGTTTATGTGTATTTATGTGTTTTATTGTGTTCTTTCATAAGCCTAGATCAGTGGTATTAGAGTGGTCTTATCTTTCTTGATCCTTCTTTTCATGTCCCTAACGAGTTCGGGGTATGAGTTAGGGCTCGATCTGGTTGAACCTTTGCAAGATCAGCCTCGCAAACCCTGATGGTCGTCCATGGGTGATGAAAATAAATATTAGGGAGTAGGAGATCCTATCAAAACATTTCTCGAGGAGGCCCTCGAGAAAAAAATGAACGTGATGATGGAAAAAGTTTCCCAGATCCTTCAAAGACTTCCCATCGGCAGCGCATTTTCATCCACCAGCCACTCTGGAGGTGTAACTCCTTTTAAGGTACAAGTAAAATTTGACATTCCCATATTTGAGGGCCAAATAGATGTAGACACCATAGATAGATGGTTGAATCTATTATAAGGGTATTTCTCGTTTCATGACTTTTCCAACCGGAAAAATATTACTTTTTCACTCCTCAAATCTGCTCCCATGTCAAGGACTGATGGGAAACCTACTGTGAGCAAAAGGACAGGAAGGAAACCTCTTTTTTTCGGCTGAACCCACTTGGAATTATTTCCAAGTTACCATCAAGGAACAATATTATCCCATGGGGAGATATGAGGACAAGTACATACAATGGACTACGATGTGGGAGCAAAGGGATCAGATGTGCATGAGTTGACAAATATGTTCCATACCCTGCGCACAAAATTGGGTATCAAAGATTCAGAGAAAAATTTGGTACTGAAGTACCATAGTTGTCTGCACATATA
The DNA here is from genome assembly GCA_034641835.2 of Pinus albicaulis. Taxonomy (NCBI): domain Eukaryota; kingdom Viridiplantae; phylum Streptophyta; class Pinopsida; order Pinales; family Pinaceae; genus Pinus; species Pinus albicaulis. The sequence continues at coordinate 179,540,160 of CM076577.1, forward strand.
CATTCAGGAGGAAATTGAGTTCCTCGACATATCCTCTCTTGGCGCATCATATAGGTATGCTGCCAAGATTGAGCAGAAGTTAAAATAGAAAAAGCGATACTTTGGATCTGTGAATCAGAAGCTAGTGAAAGGTGCCCAAAAACCATAGAACAAAGGACAAGACAAGGTGGGGCAGACTAGGATAACCCACCAAAGATGTAAGAAAATAATAACATTGTGAAGCCAAAGAAGTACATGGGAAGGTTGTGTGATTTCCATAAGATCTCCACTCACAACAGAAGTGAGTGTCGGGCCAAGCAGTCACTAGTGGCTGAGTTGAAGGCTTCTGAATTGGATGCCTGCTCCGAAAATGAATCAGATCCTGACAAGAGGAATGATAAATGGAATCAAATTATCGATGCGGATCCCAATGCCACTATTTCCACCATGAAGATCCATAAGGAGGAACCAAAATATCTAGAGGACGAGAGGTGCCTCTTCCATTCCCAGATGTGGGTAAAGGGTTCACCATTGCAGTTTTTTGTCGAAAATGGGAGCCAAAAGAACCTCATTTCGTTAGAGTTCGTGAAGCGGTTTGGTTTTCTGACCATAACACACCCACAGTCATACACCATTGGGTGGCTTCACCAAGAACGAGATCTCTGTGTTAGCCAGCAATGTTGCCATCCCTACAACATCAAGCCCTTCATGGATGAGGTATTATGTGACATTGCTCCTCTTGATGTTTCTGATGTATTAATAGGCCCACCATACTTGTGAAAGTGACATGTTGTGTATAAGTCTCGACCTCACATTGTTATAGTTACTTTGGGAAATAATTTGTATAGGATACCGGAGGTAGCACCACCTGCCACCATCTCTTTGGTTACTACAAAATAATGTAGTAAGATCATTTCCAAAATAGGGAAATTTGTTTTCTTAATAATCTTCCCTCAGGGCAAGAATAAGACTATGGCCATGACCTCTAGACAGAGCTCCTCTGCACGACAACAACAAATGTGCAAGGTCATGGAGGATTATGGGGACATCTGCACCTCACCCGTAGGGGTGCCTCTACACTGTCAAGTCAAGCAACCCATTGATCTGACCCTAGGTGCGCCACTTCCTAATGGACCAATCTATCGGTGCTTTGTTCTGGAGAATGGCGAAATCAAGAGGAAAATTCGAGAGCTACTGCAGAAAGGTCACATCCAGCTAAGTTCATCGCCTTGTGGGAGCTTGATCGTTTTGGTTCAGAACAAGGATGGGACTTGGGACTTTGTATTGACTATCGGGCGCTGAAAAGATCACTATTCAGAATAGGTACCCGATCCCATAGATTGATGACCTTTTGGATCAACTCAAGAGGGAACAATATTTCAGCAAGATCGACTTGAAGTTGGGGTATCACCAAGTACCAATCAAACCCTCTGACGGGTGGAAAAACTTCCTTCAAATCCAAGGAGGAAATTTTTTAAATGGTTGTTCATGCCTTTTGAGTTAACAAATGCTCTTGCAATCTTTGTGAGGCTGATGGAAGAAATCTTGTAGCCATTAACAAACTCATTTGTAGTAGTGTACTTGGATGACATCTTGATTTTCAGCTAGATTGGGAATATCACCTCCACCACATCCAACAGGTCCTCCAAACACTACATAAACACAAGTTGTGTACCAATTTGGAGAAGTGCACTTTTGGCATGACCCAGGTTTAGTATCTGGGATACATTATTGATGAGCGGGTGGTACATGTGGATCTAGCCAAGATCCAAGTCATCTAGGATTGGCCAGCCCCAACCACTCTAACAGATCTCTATATCTTTCTGGGCCTTGCCAATTTCTACCGCATGTTCATGTTGGGATTCTCTCATATCACTTGGTCCTTGAGTGATCAGGAGATCAAGTCCTTAATGGAAAAATGCTAAAAAAAATTAGTTTCTCAGAATTGGTCCAAACTAGAACGACAGGAAAGAGCTCAGAAAAATGATCCTATAGACGTGAACGACAATGAAAATCGACATTGTATGAGAAAGTTATTCATCTTTGAAGTTTGCCAATTTCAGTAAAAAAATTGGCCAATTTGACTTTTAAAATTTTTTTATTAAAAAGAGAATATTCCATAGAATATTCTACTGAATATTCCAGAGACAGCCAATCAAAGGGTGCCATGTGGCCAGCCCGGAGGCCACCACGTGGCCCCAAGGTCAAACAAACGGTGTTATAAAATTTTGGTTGGAGCGGGCAGGAGTCGACCCCGGGTCGGGGCGGAGCCAACCGGATGGCCCAACCATTGGGCCACCGGAAGTTATTATTAACCATAGGCACAAGTTTGTATTTAAGCTTTAGTATGGTTTGGGTGGGGCCTGAAAGGGGGCCAGACCCCTCTGCATGTAACCTCCCACTCGGAACCCACGGCGTAAACCATCGGCGCACAATACTGTTGGGTCTTGGTCACAAGGACTGGCACTTGGTGTGGAGGCACATATATAATATGGTTCAAACCAATTTCCGAAGGTCACGGTCCCGTGCCTTATCTCTTTAGCCCCGAAGGTTGGTGGGTTTATTGGCGGAGTGCCAAAAATATAGCATCGACCCCAATTTTATCGGGATTATCTGGAGTTTGTCCACATTTAGTGGAGCTTTCCTATCCCTAACTGGGAAAAATTTAGTTTCAGTCATAAATTTGGCTAGGAAAGTCCTTTTGGAACAATTTTTTTTTGATTTGGGGGATTTGGAACATTTTGAAGCTGTTGGAACAGGTTGCAGAGCCATCAGGGCACTATTTCAGAGGTTTTATCAGCGGAATTGCTTGTGGAGCCACTAGGGCCTTGTGAATGATCAACTGTATTGGGCTATGTTCATCTGTTTGAGGTGAATGAATAGTTAATTTTTACTATTTCCAGCACTCTGATTCTGATTATGCAGCTATTTTAGCCTTTTGAGGCTTTCTTCATGGTGTAAAACTTATTTTTAGCTTTAATAGAGAAGGGAAAAGCCCATTGGGAGGCTTTTGGACCTAGCAGATGTAGCCCAAGAGAGGGGTGAACTGCTTTATCAGATGCTTTTTATTATGCTGTGAATTCTTGCTGCTTATTTCCAGAGTTTAACACTTTAAACAGTAATTTTAAATAAGTCCTTTTAACACATAAAGACTTATACAGTGATCAAAACATATTTGTTTCATTCCAAAACACATTACTTCCATTGCAGAACACCTTAACTTGATTGTTCACTCATAAAATTGGTTAATGAATACTTTGCAATCAGAAAACAAATACTTTCATTGCCAGATCGCTTTAGTGTTTACTTCATATTTCTTTAGGCAGAGCCAATAAGAGGGCCAAAAGCTTCTGGTTTCATCCTTTCTTTGAAAGGTGAAATAACTAGTAAAAGCCCCTACTGTCTATCTCTGTATAAGAAATATTTTGTTCACACATTTCAGATCAGATTGGTATCAGAGTTGTTTGCACATTTATAATTATTGGAAATGGATACCTTGCACCCTTATTTCAAGTACAATCCATTTTCATATCAGATGGTATTAGAGCTCGGGTTGAGCATTTGTTGTTGTGCAAAAGTTTTTTAAACAGTGTAAGAGATTTACTGTTTTATTGGTTGCAAAATGGTTGCATGTATGAGTTTTCTTGAGTTGGAAGGATAGTTGTTGTTAGATAAGTCTTGGAAAGGATTGAAGACTATTTTCCTTACCCAAATTACCTCAAGATTATCTTTGGAAAACAAACTCCAATAGTTTGTGTTTTATGGCTGCTTGAATGAGAAGGGGTCTTTACTGACATTTGGTTAAAAGCTTGTCATTTGTTGGAAAGCTTTGAGAACTTTTCTTCAAAATTTCCTTTTGTTAATTGACCATTTACATAATGTCAACTTCTTCTATAAGTGAAGTTTCCTTCTTCACGAAATTCTTCAATGGTGACATGAAGAATGAGTTCCTTAAGGTGAAGGACATGGTGCAGATTCTCATTGAGGATCAAAGAGAAAGCGTTAAGCTTCATGAAAAATTGTTGGCTATGAAGGATGAGAAGGAAGAAATTCTCCAAAGGTTTCATGACATGGAGAAACAACTCCTTCAAGCTCAAGAAACTTTGTCCAAGAAAATTCTTGAGGAAGAGATTAATCGTTCTAACTTGTCTTTAATTTCCTCCATTGAAAAGTGTGTTGGTTCTTTTGAAAAACATACAAGAGGAATTGGGTCCAAACTGTTAGATCTCTGTAACAAGCAAGATTGGCAAAGTTCGATCACAGAGTTAACATCATTTCAACCAACTTTGGGATTCTAGGATCTAGCCCTCCTGAATCCGGAGAGGGATCTCTCCAATATGTACAAAGATGGATATTGTCTTTGAAGTTTAGGATGCTGATATTAGGCTAGTTATGAAGGCCAAGGGTTTTGTTTGGTTTTCTTGGATGGTTGAACATAGTTGCTGTCTGAGACGGAAAGATCTATATGCAAATAGGTTCAAAGGTGAGAAGTTGCAAGTAAACGAAATAAGCTTCAATTCTAAAGAGAGATGATGGCAAGTTTTCAATTCATTGGGCTATGGAGTCATAAGGGAATTTAATTGAAACATCCAGGTTCAAGAGTAATCTATGGGGCAAGTCATCTAGGCCTAAGGATCTCTTTGAAGTTTGATTTATGGAATGGGGTGATACAACAAGAAAAGGAATCAACAGATGCAGAACAAAGAGCAGCCCAGGATCTGGTAAGTACTTTGAAACTAGCCAGCCTTTGATACACTTCTAATAGAAAACAGATTAAAAACAAAGGGAAACTTGAAGGCAACCTTTGGAGCAGAAACTAGTGGGCAGGGCTCACCTTTCTCCTCATCTTAGTTCTCCTTTACTTAGTTACTTCCAAGATAATCACCAAGATAACACAGAATGGCCCAAGATCTGATAAGCACTTTGAAGCTAGTCAGATTTTGACACATCTTAAGGGAAACAGACAAATAGTTGAGCAAACAAGAAAGGGACTCAGGGCTAACCTTTGATTTCCTCAATTCATTCCTTACACAACATATATGAAAGTAACATTTAAAAAACAACATTCAGCAGTGACGAAAAGATGAGGGAACGCCAGCATCTCTGTGCTTAGACTGAATTAAATTATTTCTAAATAACACAATAAGAAGAAAACATTGGGATAAAGATTTTTCAGCCAGAGAAGGTCACTGGTGTACAGCAAACTCTAACACTGTTTAAACTGTTCTTTATAGTAGAAAATGAAACAAATTGAAAACGGAAATAAAATAACAAGTTACAGTGAGAATAACATCACCATCAGCATAGACCAGGATCCCATAAATCAACTTGTATTGATTGCTTCAAACCGGTTACAATCTTCAAATCCAGTGTTTTAATCCATCTCTTTTCACAATCTAACCTATCTGTTACAAGCAGAGCTCCAAGAGCCCATGAAACCACTATTTACAGTCAAGAGTTTTCCACTCAGAAATAGCTACAGCGCTTCGGCAATTATATTGACAACCAACTAATCCAACCCCTCACTCATCTTCTATTGAAGTATTTATAGAAGGATGAGGAGGTGAGATCTGTTTTAAAAGATCTCAAACACAATCAATGCAGAATTAATGTATTCCTGACCCCGAGAGGTTCGATGAAGAAATTCTACAGGTGTTACATTGCATTAAGGTGTTTATACTTAAGAAGTAAGCTCGAAGAGAGCTTATATTGACCTTTGAGGCTCTGCGTACTGTTAGGGTTACTCTGCAGACATTTTGTCGTTGAAATCCGGTGCAGTAATAACTTCTTTGGTTGTTCGAGGCATAATATCTGATCCTGTTCAATAAATTCATCCTCTGATTGAGCTTTTTGAGGCAATAGGTGGCACTGTGGTGGTTGAGGAATCAATTCGCCTCGAAGTATGGCGGTGGAGGCGTTCTGTATGCCGAACACTTTTAGGTTTTGCTTTAATCCGTGTTCTGAGACGGGGATTAGGCTTTTGATAATCGTCTTAGCCGTAATCCCCGCCAATCTTCTCACAAAACCACTGCTCTGGTTCATTCTACCTTTAATCCGATACTCTTTCTCTGCTCTGATATTAGCGGCCTTCTTCAAGCTTTGCAGGGACGTGCGGCAACCAAAGCTCATGAAGCTTTGTAAATATCTTTGTTCTTCTCCGTATGATCAATTCCTTGGACAAATTGGGAGGATTGGAGTCGTCACTCTCATCCTTCAAATTTCGTAGAATACGAAGGAAAAACCTTTGAAAACCTGCAAAAAACAAAAAAATGAGGAAATCCTGCGTTTATATGGATAGACTGCATTGGAGGGCGTGCGGGTGGACGGAGAAATCGGGACCGTTGATCGTATTGCGATCAACGGTTGGGAGCAAATCACACGGTCAACGCAGAGGAAAGTGGATCGTATAATGGAATCGGGAGAGGAGATGCAGGCCGTCGATCTACAGAGATCGACGGCGGGGATTGGATTTTAAACGCGCCGGGGCAAGATTAACGGGCGAGCGAATCGGTTAAAGGACGAGCGGGAAAGGTGATCGAGGACCGTCGAATGGGAGGGCCCAGATCCGACGGCTCGAGTGAATCCCGCTACGGGGCCATGGGACCATGTTTAACGCACGGGAGACGGCACGGAACGGCGGTTTTGGGGGTGAGGTGGAGAACACGTGTCGGTCGGCGCATGGAATCGCTGGCCGACGGCACAAAACCGTGTCCGGACGAAAGGTGGTGCGGGCGCAAACCGGTGGGAAAGGAAAACAGCGCCGCGGAAAAAGGGGGAGGGGTCCACCAGATGACGGGACACTCCCCACCGTTGATCCGTGGGACTGATCAACGGCGGATTTTTAATATTGTTTTCTTTGGTGGAAAAATAGGACGAACCCGTTTTTTGCATTTTATAAAGGTTTTCAATGTTTTTCGGGCAATGAATTATTTCCGAGGTTAAGCACCTGGCGGGTTTAACACGTGGTTCCGGTGTGGGGATATATGGAGGGAGAAACGGAAAGGGGCTTAGCCTGAGGGGCTAAAGCCTAACGCATAGAAACGCATGTTTTCTATGGTTTTTGAATAAATTTTGCAAGAGAAGAAAAGTTCCGATATGTCAAAAAGTGGGGTTTTCGACCTTAGGAAATGAGAATAATGGAGGAATAAGAGAAATAAAAGGGTTTGATGGGGTTTTTGTGGATAAAAGGAGAGTTAAAGATATGAGGAAAAAGGAGGAAGGGGAGAAAGAAAAGGAGGAGGATGCAGCAACACTTTGATTAGGATTTTCATGGTATATCAGAGGCAGAGAGGAGGGAGAGTATGTAGAACCAACAGTGGTTTGGACTTTTATCAACAGACTTCAAGTACCAACAATTTTCAGGATTTTAAACTTGTTTCTTGAAGGCTGCAAAGAACATTTAGCCACCAACTGTCATAGTTGAAAAATATGGGTGGCTAACAGTGGCTCCACTTGGGGATGGCATCTTCTTGAAGATGTCAAGAATTCAGACTTGATTTCTCTGGGATGATGACTGGTGTCTGACCCGTCACATGCTCTTGCTTTTCTTCTGGACAAAATAAGGTCAGTCATTTGAAGAGAGATGAATTTCATCAATACAACTTCTACCTACCCCAATCCTACTGATCTAACATTTTTTCCTTCATCAGAGTGCACTTGGATTGGCAAACTCTTAACACAACATTTTATTCTTTTGAAAGCAGTAAATCTAATCTACTTCTACTCCTTATTTCTCCCCGAACTCAGATTAAACAGTTGAGTTCAGATATTCCTCTACCTATTCTACTGTCTGTTGGGATTAAACAGTCCAACAAACTTTCATTCTCTAAATTCTACAACAGAAATTAAAAAATAGCCAAGTCAAGATTGAGCTGTTTGACTTGCTATGATCTATGGCATAAAGACAAGCTGCACATAGATTATTATTTGCAGAAAAATTTAAATCAAAACAGAAGGCTTAAGATCTGAAAATTTTCTCATTGTGGCCTTCCCTCGTACTCACAGCTCTGCTTTTCCCTTTCAGTGAGCTATCTTTACTTGTCTTCTGGTTCGATTATTGAGTGAATTAGAACCAGGTCTTTTCTTTGACTCAAAAATTAAAATAGCTTTGAGTCATTTCTTTGGAAACTTCGGTTCAGATTTTGAGTTTGTTTGAACCTTGATTTCTACCCTACTCTATCTACTGATAAGCCAAGATTAAACAGTTTGGCAAATCAAATTTGCTACCCTATCAGCAGAAAATTGAAAGCTAATCAGTCAAGATTAAACAGTTTGACCGATTAGAAGTGTGTTTCAAGGAGTGGCATTTATGCTTGCACACTTTCAGATTCATTTCTTCTTTTGGCATGGGGCCTTGCCTTTCTTGTTTTTCATTTCTGCCCTCTTTTCTTTCTTTCTTTGTTTTTATATTTCTTGATTTTTCATAACTTTAAATGCAATGATGGATGAAGTTTTTACAATGGAAAAGGTGAAAAGGCTTCAAAACATGAAATAATTCTAAGAAAGATAATGCTTAAGCATCCTGCCATTGACAGGACCCCCAAACAATTCTGCTCCATTCAGTTCTTGTAAGAAAAATGCATTGTTTCCAGCAACTGAATGAATGGAGTAAGGACCAAGCCACAGATTGTCAAATTTACCATGCTTTCCCTTGTCTTCCCTCTTTGAGTCCCACTTTAAGACTTTGTCCCCAATTTTGAAGTTGCTGGCCTTTGTTCTTCTGTCAAATATCTTCTTGATATTGTCTTGTTTCTGTAATGCTTTGTTGTACACTTCCTCTCTGGTTTGCTGAAGATGAATGGTCTGGTTTATTCTTCTGATTATGTCATCCTCTTCAGTTTGGAGTTCTTGAATTATTTTCATAACTGGTACACCAAGACTGTTAGGAAAAATTGCATCTGTACCGTATACGAGCTGGAAGGGTGACATACCAATGGATTTCTTCAATGTTAACTTGTCAGCCCAAAGTGCATGAACCAGCTTTGTGTGCCAAGACTTCTTATTGCCTTCCAACAGTTTCTTTATTATGTTCACTAAGCTTTTGTTGGAAGACTCTGCAAGTCCATTACCTTGAGGGTAATAAGCTGTGGAGTGCCCCAATGTTATTTGATACTTATGACAGAATTCAACCATTTTCTTTGATCCAAATCCTGCTGCATTATCTGTAATGATCTTGGTAGGACAGCCAAATCTGGAAAGGATATTGGTTTCTATGAATTTTATGATAACTGAATCATTGGCCTGTCTACAAGGAATGGCTTCTATCCACTTAGTGAAATAGTCTGTGGCAGTGAGGATCCACTGGTGTTGGGCAGAGGATGAAGGGTGGATTTCTCCTATAAAGTCAAGTCCCCACTGTTGAAAAGGGGCTTCAACAGTAATTGGATGCAGAGGAAGGGGTAGTAATTTTCTCTTGCCTTCGAACAATTGGCATTTATGGCAAGTGGTTGTAAGTTTGTGTACATCAGGAAAAAGAGTAGGCCAATAGAAACCAACCCTCAAAATTTTGTTGGTTGTTGACTTCCAGTACAAATGGCCTCCACACTCTCCTTCATGGAATTCCTGCTTAATTTTTTCTGCATCAAACTCAGGCAAACATTTAAGCAATATACCACTAGCATTTTTCCAATAAAGACATTTATCAATAATGCAATAGTTTACAGCTTTTAACTTTAGGAATCTTGCCTTTGTTTTGGATAAACCAGGCGGTGTGTTTAAATTAAGCAAAACATAAACAATATCAGCATACCAAGGAGAATTCGCAAAATAATCTTCAACAATAGGGGTTGAGAATTCTTCTTGGTCATCCAAAGCATTAATCATGTTAATATCAAGAACTTCACAATTTGATTCGGCCATTAGCCTAGCAAGACCTTGACCTTTGATAAGCTTCGTGGGTTTAATCTCTAAGTCATATTCAAGAATAACAGCAATCCACTTACCTCTCTTACCATCTGGATCCTGGGTTAGAATGTCCTTTACAACTGAATTTGGGACAAAGGCAATAATGTGTGAGTGAAGGATGTATACCCTGAAGTCTTTTAAAGCTTTTACCAAAGCAAAAGCTTGCTTTTCCATAATATTATACTTCAACGGGGCATCCCTCAATGCCTTGCTAAAGAATGCAATGGGCTGCTCTTGTCCTTGTGGATTTTTCTGTAAAAGGACAGTAGCTATAGTATGTTCTGATGCAAATGAGAAGATATAAAAATATTTTGAGAAATCCGGACTTATGAGAACTGATGTTTTGGTTAACGCTTGTTTAACCAGTTCAAAGGATGTCTTTGCTTCTGCGGTCCATTTCACCCCTTGCTCCTTTTTTAACATGTTTGTGATATTCCTAAGGAGCTCAGCCAAGTTTGGGATGAACCTTCTTAAAAAGTTAATCTTTCCTATGAAAGACTGCAATTCTTTGATATTCCGAGGATGGGAGATTTGCAAAATGGCCTCAATCCTCATGGGATCTATCTTTATGCCCTCTTCTGAAATGATATGTCCAAGAAGCTTACCTTCTTGGAGTCCGAATAAGGTTTTCTTGGGGTTCAAAGATATCCCAAACCTTCTGCACTTCTCGAAAACTTTTCTTAAATGTTCTAAGTGCTCTTCATCTGTTTTTGAAAACACAGTTACATCATCAAGATAGATAATGATGAAGAAGCCTAATTCTTCCGAGAATGCTATGTCCATGGCTCTCTGAAAGGTTGCTCCGGCATTCATTAAACCAAAAGGCATTTTCACATACATGAAAGTGCCCCATGGTGTAGTAAAAGTTGTCTTTAATTGATCATCAGGGTGGACTAGGACTTGATTATACCCTGAATAGCCATCCAGCAAAGAAATTCTTTTAGACCCCACCACCCTTTGCAAAATATGATCCATCTTGGGTAAAGGGTAGTTATCCTTTAATGAAGCTTTGTTTAAATTTTGGAAGTCTATACAAAGCCTGATTTCTCCAGTCTTTTTCCTAACTGACACCAGATTAGATACCCACTCAGAATATCTAATAGGGACAATAATACCAGCATCATGCATTTTTATAATTTCCTTCTTAACCAATGGCAACTGGACAGGGTTGATTCTGCGCAGTTTTTGTTTGAATGGTTTTTGGTTTTCTTTAAGAGGGATTTTGTGCTGTATTATTTCGGTGTCATAGGACTTAAGATCTTCGTAACTCCATGCAAAAACATCAGAAAACTCTTTAAACAGCTCCAAATATTTGGGTTTAATGTGAGCTGGTAGAGTTTTAGACAGTTTAATCAATCTCGGTTTTTCCTCACTGCCTATATTACACTCCTCTACTTCAGTTTCCACAGGTTCCAGTTTTGGTTTTTTGGCCACATCATCAAAATCAAACAGTTCTTCTAGAGGGGCCAAACCCTTGGGCAGACTATCATTATTAGAATGCAGAGTTTCCATTTCTTCAGTTTCAGATTTTGCACTTAATTCTGCTTGGCGTGTGGATGTGATAGTCTGAAGGTTTATATCTACCAGCTGTGGAGATGGCTCTTCTTCACCAAGAAAATTTTCTTCACTGCAGTCTGTCTCATAGTCTGAATCTGAACTATGGAGGTCAAACTCATTTCTGAATTGCATGAAGTCTTCTATTTGTTTATCTCCATCAAATACCTTCCAATACTTCTTGTTATCTGGGATAGCTGGTCTGAATTTTGTCTGAGAGGTGTCATCATACAGCATTGGGCAGGTTCTAGCAGCAAAGGCTAAATTGTGGGCTGCAATGTTTTTCTTCCTTGGGACAAAAGATAAGGTGTACTCCTTAAATGTTTTCAAAAGATCAATGACATCATTCCTATAGGCCCTAAGTCTGGGGTGATTTGCATTGTACTCCCCATTGACTTGCCTAATGATTAATTCAGAATCCCCATATACATCTAATCTCTTGGCACCTAATTTTTTCAAAAGATGCAAGCCTAAGAGAAGGGATTCATATTCTGTTATGTTGTTGGAACACTGAAAGTTTAATTTACATGAGATACATTCTGTATGATTATTTTCAGTGTTAGTGATCCAGACACCTGCACCAGCATTTGTCTTGGTGCATGACCCGTCAAAATACATAGTCCAGAGGGGCAGATTTTCAGTTTGGTGAATGGATGTTGTATCATTTGATTCCTCAAGTTTTCCATCGGGTTGAGGACTGTCTTTCTGACTGTCAAGTTTTGAGCTCACAGGATTGATAACTTGGATTTCCAGATCTGTGGTAAGTTTGCCAGGATCTTCAGACACAATAGACTGTTTCGGCATTTCAACATTGTGTTCCCCCTCTTTAACTCCAGCCATGGATCCTTTCGAAACAATTGGTTCAGTGAGTGTTTCATTGTTGAACATGATAAAGGAATCAAGGCTCGTGTTTATAGCATAGAGTGGGGAGTTTTGAGGCCGATCCTGGCTTGTTACTGTGTATTGCATGTGAGATTCCCTATAAAGCCTCCTAGTTTGATTGAAGACAGGGATGGTTGCATAGGCCATGTCCATTTGCATAGTCCCCTATAACTTAGCCCCCCAAGATCTTGATAAAAGCATTCCATACTTTGGGGGAACATCAGCCACAACAACATCCATGACTAAACATTTGGCTGGAATTTGGGCTAGATTAACACAGAGATCTTTAATCAATCCTAGACACTTAACTCTACTTGAGTCGAAAGAGTACAAGTCTTTGTAAGGTCTGGTAATTTCAAGACCCAGGCTTTCCATTACAGCTTTTGGCATTAAATTATGGGAAGCGCCTGAGTCATGCATAGCATTATGGAGAATTTTGTCATGAATGTTTAAGCTTACATAAAAGGGAGGGACAGGACCCTCTTGGAACTTTCCTTCAATCTTTGGACCAAAAATAAGCTATGGTTGGTCATCACTAAGATTGAGAGTATCTTCGTTATCCTCTAAGTTTAAAGCCTTCAAAATTTTGGACCTATATACATGCTGGGCAGCTAACTCAGTCAAAGGAACAGAGATTTTGATCTTTGAGATTTCCTGTTCCAGGCTTAAAAGGTTTTGATTCTTCAGAACATTGACTTCAGCCTTGTTTACTGCCACTTTATCAACAAAAACAGCTTGCTGATTTGGTTTATCTACAATTAAAATAGTTGTCTTTGCAGGAGTACTAACTGAGGTGCTAGTACTACTAATGTTTGCACTCTGTTTTTCGATGTTTTGAGTGTCTTTCCCTTTATCATCACCAGAATCAACAGCCACCGTTTTGTCCTTTTGTTTGATTGTTTTAGACTTGGTTGCAGTGCTGTTTTGAGAAGGTTTGTCAGAGGTTTTATTGTTGGGTGTTTGTTGATTAGATTTACTTATGAGTTCATATTCCCTTAAAGGTTCTATGACAGCATTCTCCATGTTTTGGTAGCTGTTTTCAACATCATCTCTTCTGTCATCATAAGGTGTATAAAGACCTTGTTTATTATCATAATGAACCTCAAAGTCATCATCATCTACCCCAAATAAGTTCATATCATCTTCCTCTGTTATTTCATTTGTTTGTTCGACCTCACTTAAAAAATTCTGATGAAAGGGAGGAATGATCTGCTGATCATCTTCCCTGGGTCTGTTAGGAGGCTGATTTCTTCTAAGATTTTGATTCTGGTTTTGATTTCTGTTTTGAGGAGCATTTTGATTTAGACTCGCTTGTGCTCTCTCTAGAATGCTCATTTTCTTCATCATTTCTTCCATCATTCTTTCCATCTTTGAGCTTGAAGTTGAAGGGGTGGATTCCTCTCTAAAAGATACTTTCTTTTCAGCTTTCATCCTTGCTCTTTTCTCCATAAGGTTCACCTCTACAGAAAGGGCACCTCTTTGCATGTCTTCAAGGGTTGCAAAGACTCTTTCTCTGAGTGAATATGTCATGTCTGGATCAAACCCTTCAGGAAATTTGTTTAAGGCTGATCCTTGAGGAGGTTTCAGTTCAGGGGAGAGTGCGTTATACACACTGTTGAATCTGGTACAATAAGCTTGAACACTTTCCCCAGGGTTCTTATGGAGATTGTTATAGTCAGCAAGGACTTGGAGAGGGTTTTTCCTTACTTCCCACTTGTTTAAAAAATTTTGATGGAAGGCTTGAAGGTCGTTAATACTATGGGGGGTTAAACCTTTAAACCATTTTCTCACATCTCCCCCCAAACTTTGAGCAAACAATCTGATTTTGACAGATTCATTATCAATTTCATTTCTGTCAAAGTAGTCATTCATCTTGTCCACGTGTTGAGATGCTGTTATTGTATTATTAGCATCATATAATGGAATTTTGGACTGATAGTCCTGTGGAAGATTGACTAATGGTACAGGAAGGACTAAGGGAGCATACCATGCTGCCATGATATGTGGTGGGTTTACAAGTGGAGGTGTGGGTTGAAGTGGAGTGGTTTGAATAGTGGATGAAGGATGAACAGAAGTGGATGGAACAGCAGTAGCTCTCTGAGTTGACCTGGGGTGAGAGGCACCTAGATTATGTATGAAATGTAAATCAGGAGGTTTTGATTCTCTATTCCCAAGAGTCCCACTGGTTTCGGGAGATGAAAGGGTAGGCTCAGAATCTAACTGATCTAAATCACCAAATGACCTAGTTTTGAATGGGTTCAATAAGTCAATTTGTGATTCATGAAGAGCTGAAAGGTTTTCAGGGACTAAATTGGCTCTTATGGGCGGTCTGAGGATAGTTGGGGATTGTATCCTAGGAGACCTCCTAAGAATTCTTTCTGGGTTGTCAACTATTTCAGGAGGATCTGGGTCAGGATGGGCTCTAGTATGAATCTTTTTAGGAGCCACAATGTTTATGGGATTAGACCCAATCTAAACAAGAAAAGTTCAACCAGATATGACAATCTTTAGACGGTTAACTAATCTGTTCTCTCAATTCGAATCCTACAGTCCTTTAACTGAATTTGAATGATTTTTATAATGATAAGGGTTCTTTCCAGTGGAGTCTTAAGGTCTGTTCAGGATGGTGGAGTCGCCAGGTGGAAGGTTCAGAGTGTCTTCAAAGGAATGCACTGTCCACCATAGTGTTCGTGAAACATTCTTCTTCAAGGATATCTCGAAACACAACAAACTCTAACCAGAGATTGACTGGGAGGGCATTCACTAGATGTGTCACCCCCTAAAAGAGGATGAGATCCAGAGGCTACCTGGCCCCTTCCAGACTCTGTCTAAGAGTATAGAGTAAAACACATCAAAGACGTATACAGGTATCAAAACTTATGTTTTACTACCAATCTGAAATGTTTTTGGTATTTTCTGAATTGTTTATATTTGTGGTTTTTTGAAAGAATGTCCTAGCTTTTCCTCAAAACTTAGCTACGGTTAAGAAACAAAGACAGTCTATCCTTGTGGCTAAGCTAGCTGATTTCCCAAGGTTAGATAAAGACTTAAAAGAACCCTAGGATTGACCTAGTTTGTCACTGATTCAAACAAGTTTTACCATGATTACCATTCTTTGGTAGTGCTTGGAAAGGCTGCTTTTTACTCTCAAAATGTTTATATGAGGATTCTGAGGTAAGAGTTCCCCAGTGGAGTCGCCAGAAATGTTAGATCTCTGTAACAAGCAAGATTGGCAAAGTCCGATCACAGAGTTAACATCATTTCAACCAACTTTGGGATTCTAGGATCTAGCCCTCCTGAATCCGGAGAGGGATCTCTCCAATATGTACAAAGATGGATATTGTCTTTGAAGTTGGGGTGATGATATTAGGCTAGTTATGAAGGCCAAGGGTTTTGTTTGGTTTTCTTGGATGGTTGAACATAGTTGCTGTCTGAGACGGAAAGATCTATATGCAAATAGGTTCAAAGGTGAGAAGTTGCAAGTAACAAAATAAGCTTTGATTCTAAAGAAAGATGATGGCAAGTTTCAATCCATTGGGCTATGGAGTCATAAGGGAATTTAATTGAAACATCCAGGTTCAAGAGTAATCTATGGGGCAAGTCATCTAGGCCTAAGGATCTCTTTGAAAGTTTGATTTATGGAATGGGTTGATACAACAAGAAAGGGAATCAACAGATGCAGAACGAAGAGCAGCCCAGGATCTGGTAAGTACTTTGAACGCGGCCTTTGACGAGGCACTTCTAATAGAAAACGGATTAAAAACAAAGGGAAACTTGAAGGCATACAGGTAGAAACTAGTGGGCGGGCTCACCTTTCTCTCACTATTAAGTTCTCCTTTATGAACACTGGAAGCAATCACCAAGATATCACGGAGATAGCTTTGAGTCCGTGGTACTTTGAAACTAGTCAGCTTTTGACACATCCTAAGGGAAACAGACAAATAGTTGAGCAAACAAGAAGGGGACTCAGGGCTAACCTTTGATTTCCTCAATTCATTCCTTACACAACATATATGAAAGTAACATTTAAAAACAACATTCAGCAGTGACGAAAAGATGAGGGAACGCCAGCATCTCTGTGCTTAGACTGAATTAAATCATTTCTAAATAACACAATAAGAAGAAAACATTGGGATAAATATTTTTCAGCCAGAGAAGGTCACTGGTGTACAACAAACTCTAACACTGTTTAAACTGTTCTTTATAGTGGAAAATGAAACAAATTGAAAACAGAAATAAAATAACAAGTTACAGTGAGAATAACATCACCATCAGCATAGACCAGGATCCCATAAATCAGCTTGTATTGATTGCTTCAAGCCGGTTACAATCTTCAAATCCAATGTTTTAATCCATCTTTTTTCACAATCTAACCTATCTGTTACAAGCAGAGCTCCAAGAGCCCATGAAACCACTATTTACAGTCAAGAGTTTTCCACTCAGAAATAGCTACAGCGCTTCAGCAATTATATTGACAACCAACTAATCCAACCCCTCACTCATCTTCTGTTGAAGTATTTATAGAAGGATGAGGAGGTGAGATCTGTTTTAAAAGATCTCAAACACAATCAATGCAGAATTAATGTCTTCCTGAGGTTGATGGAAAATTCTACGAGGTGTTACATTTCATTAAGGTGTTTATACTTAAGAGAAGTAACAGAAGGCTTATATTTGACAACGGTACCATGCTATTAGAGTTCTTTCTGGAATGATGCAATACGTTGAAATCAGGTGCGATAATAACTCACTTTGGTTGTTCGAGCTGTTTAGCGATCTGTTAATGATTCATCTCCCCGATTGAGCTTTCAGAGGCAATAGGTGGCACTGTGGTGGTTGAGGAATCAATTAACCTCGAAGTATGGCGGTGGAGGCGATCTGTATGCCGAACACTTTTAGGTTTTGCTTTAATCCGTGTTCTGAACCGGGGATTAGGCTTTTGATAACCGTCTTAGCCGTAATCCCCGCCAATCTTCTCACAAAACCACTGCTCTGGTTCATTCTACCTTTAATCTGCTACTCTTTCTCTGCTCTGATATTGGCGGCCTTCGTCAAGCTTTGCAGGGACATGCAGCGACCAAAGCTCATGAAGCTTTGTAAATATCTTCGTTCTTCTCCGTATGATCAATTCCTTGGACAAATCGGGAGGATTGGAGTCGTCACTCTCATCCTTCAAATTTCGTAGAATACGAAGGAAAAACCTTTGAAAACCTGCAAAAAACAAGAAAAATGAGGAAATCCTGCGTTTATATGGATAGACTGCATCGGAGGGCGTGCGGGCGGACGGAGAAATCGGGACCGTTGATCGTATGGCGATCAACGGTTGGGAGCAAATCAAACGGTCAACGCAGAGGAAAGTGGACCGTATAATGGAATCGGAAGAGGAGATGCAGACTGTCGATCTACAGAGATCGACGGCGGGGATTTGATTTTAAACGCGCCGGGGCAGTTTATCGGACGAGCGGATTGGTTAAAGGGTGAGCGGGAAGAGTGATCGGGGACCGTCGGATGGGAGGGCCCAGATCCGACGGCGGGGACGAATCCCGCTGCGGGGCCATAGGACAATGTTTAACGCGCGGGGAGAAGGCACGGAACGGCGGTTTTGGGGGTGAGGTGGAGAACAAGTGTCGGCCGGCGCATGGAATCGCTGGCCGACGGCACAAAACCGTGTCCGGACGAAAGGTGGTGCGGGTGCAAACCGGTGGGAAAGGAAAACAGCGCAGCAGAAAGGGGGGAGGGGTCCACCAGATGACAGGACACTCCGCACCGTTGATCCGTGGGACAGATCAACGGCGGAGTTTTTAATATTGTTTTCTTTGGTGGAGAAAAATAAAACAAACCCCTTTACTTTTACAAAGGTTTTCAATGTTTTTCGGGCAATGAATTATTTCCGAGGTTAAGCGCCTGGCGGGTTTAGCACGCGGTTCCGGCGTGGGGATATATGGAGGGAGAAACGGAAAGGGGCTTAGCCTGAGGGGCTAAAGCTTAACGCATAGAAACGCGTGTTTTCTATGGTTTTTTAATAAATTTTGCAAGAGAAGAAAAGTTCCGATAGGTGGATAAGTGGGTTTTCGACCTTGGGAAATGAGATTAATGGAGGAATATGGGATATAAAAGGGTTTGATGAGGTTTTTTATGGTCGAGAAGGGAGTTGAAGAAGTGGAGGAAAGGTGGTAGAAGGGGAGAGGACAAGGAGGAGGATGCAGCAACATTTTGATTAGGATTTTCATGGTATATCAGAGGCAGAGGGGAAGGAGAGTTTTGTAGAACCAATAGTAGTTTGGACTCTCATCAACAGACTTCAAGTACCAACAATTTTCAGGATTTTAAACTTGTTTCTTGAAGGCTGCAAAGAACATTTAGCCACCAACTGTCATAGTTGAAAAATATGGGTGGCTAACACAAACTAATGTTTAGGATGGGATATCAAGAAGGCAAAGGTTTGGGCAAGCATGCACAAGGCATGGTTGAACCTATCTCAGTTGTGGAGTGACCCAAGAATGTTGGTCTTGGATATGTGCAGTTTTATGGCAAAGAATTCAAATCCTTGAATGCATGCAATGCAAATTTTAAGACAACCTTTGTTCCAAGTTCTCAAATGCATTTATGTCAAAATTGTTTTAAGGATGATGGAAATTTTTTTAAGCCATCATTGCAACAAGTAGAGGGTAAACATGTCACTTATTGTGAGCCTTCTAGTTCAAATAGTTTTCAAGACAAGAACATTGATGAAAGCTCGAAAAGGAAAGTTGTCTCCTCTACTAGTTCATCGTCTTTCGAAGACAAAAAGGATGGAAATTCCATGAAGAAAAAGAGGTATAATCATTCACATGATCAATTTGATTATTTTTCAGCAAAGAATGATAATTTTTCTTGTTCAAATGAAAAGAAGTTTTGTTGCACATTTTGTGGTGGATTTAACCATGTTGCTTCAAGTTGCTGGTTGAAAAAGAAAGCACACAGGAAGCAGAAGAGGCAAGGTGAATCTTATTTTAAGTCTTCTTGGAAGTTTGATCAGTGTAGAAATAGTTTTTTTCTGCAAATTGTAGTTTTTTTTCTGCAAATTTTAAGAATTTTCATTATGACTCAGTCAGTTTTAGTAATGATCGATTAGTTAATTCCAGAGACAATTTATCATTTTCTGAAAAGCTCCATTTGATGAAATCAAGTAGATTTTAGTTATTCAAGGATGGAAGAGTGGAGAATCAATCTCCACATCATCAATTTCACTAATCAAAGAGCTTTTGTGGGTCCAAAAGCTTCCCATTTGGGAGGTGTGATCAAGAGATCAAGTCCTTAATGGAAAAATGCTCAAACAAATTAGTTTCTTAGAATTGGTCCAAACTAGAACGACAGGAAAGAGCTCAGAAAAACTATCCTGTAGACATGAACGACACTGAAAACCGATGTTGTATGAGAAAGTTATTTAGCTTTGAAGTTTGCCAATTTCAATAAAAAAATGGCCAGTTTGACTTTTAAAATTTTTTTATTAAAAAGAGAATATTCCACAGAATATTCTGCGATATATTCCAGATACAACTAATCAAAGGGCGCCATGTGGCCAACCCGAAGGCAGCCACGTGGCCCCAAGTTCAAACAAATGGTATTATAAAATTTTGGTTGGAGCAGGCAGGAGTCGACCCTGGGTCGGGGCGGAGCCAACCGGACGACCCGACCATTGGGCCACAGGAAGTTCTTATTAACCATAGGCGAAAGTTTGTATTTAAGCTTTATTATGGTTTGGGCGGGGCCCAAAATGGGGCCATCCCCCTCTGCATGTAACCTCCCGCTTGGAACCCATGGCGTAAACCATCGGCACGTAGTACTGTTGGGTCTTGGTCACAAGGACCGGCGCTTGGTGTGGAGGCACGTATATAATATGGTTCAAACATTAATAAACACCGCCCATAACTCAAAGTCTTAAACCGATTTCTGAAGGTCACGGTCCTGTGCCTTATCTCTTTAGCCCCGAAGGTTGGTAGGTTTATTGGCGGAGTGTCAAAAATATAGCGCCGACCCCAATTTTATCAGGATTATCTGGAGTTTCTCCACATTTAGTGGAGCTTTCCTAGCCCTAACTGGGCAAAAGTTAGTTTCAGTCATAACTTTGGCTAGGAAAGTCCTTTTGGAACGATTTTTTTTTTTGATTTGGGGTATTTGGAACATTCTAAAGCTGTTGGAATAGGTTGCAGAGCCATTAGGTCACTCTATTAGAGGTTTTATCAGAGGATTTTCTTGTGGAGCCACTAGGGCTATGGGAATGATCAGCTGTATTGGGCTATGTTCATCTGTTTGAGGTGAATGAATAGTCAATTTTTACTCTTTCCAGCATTCTAATTCTGATTATGTAGCTATTTCAGCCTATTGAGGCTTTCTTCATGGTGTAAAACTAATTTTGAGCATTAATAGAAGAGGGAAAATCCCATTTGGGGGCTTTTGGACCCAACAGATGTAGCCCAAGAGAGGGGTGAACTGCTTTATCAGATGCTTCTTATTATGCTGTGAATTCTTGCTACTTATTTCTAGAGTTTAATACCTTAAACAGTAAATTTAAATAAGTCCTCTTAACACAAAAGGGCTTATACAGTTATCAAAACATATTTGTTCCATTCCAAACCACATTTGTTCCATTGCAGAACACCTTAACATGCTTGTACACTCATAATATTGGTTAATGAATACTTTGCAATCAGAAAACAAATACTTTCATTACCAAATCATTTCAGTGTTTACTACATATTTCTTTAGGCAGAGCCAGTAAAAGGGCCAGAAGCTTCTGGTTTCATCCTTTCTTTGAAAGGTGAAATAACCAGTAAAAGCCCCTACTGTCTATCTCTGTATAAGAAATATTTTGTTCACACATTTCAAATCAGATTGGTATCAAAGTTGTTTGCACATTTAGAATTATTGGAAATGGATACCTTGCACCCTTATTTCAAGTACAATCCATTTTCAGATCATTGAGCCAAGTCACGAATGGAGGAGTGAAAGAAAAATTCTTTTGGTCTAAATCTCAATAGAAGGCAGTCATCGAATTGAAACATTGCCTCTGCTCTGCCCCAATGCTCACATTAGCATACTTGCAACAACCATTTGAGATCGAGATAGATGCTTCAGATTATGCCATTAAGGAATTTCTTACTCAACAAGGGCATCCAGTGGCATA
This sequence comes from Pinus albicaulis, assembly GCA_034641835.2. Lineage (NCBI taxonomy): Eukaryota > Viridiplantae > Streptophyta > Pinopsida > Pinales > Pinaceae > Pinus > Pinus albicaulis. Next base: position 179,561,641 of record CM076577.1, read on the forward strand.
TCATAGTGAGACATTGTCTGACACAGTCCGAAAGTATCCCCACTTATGACAAAGATATGTATTCCATTGTGCAAGTCTACCAAAAATGGAAGCATTACATTTTAGGGAAGGAAACAGTCATCCACATAGACCAATGACCCCTGCAGTTCATACAGACACAAGAGAATTTGTAGAACAATCGCCATCAAAATTGGTCCACATATCTGCAACATTTTCATTTGAACATCAAGTAGAAGAAGGAAAGCACTAATAATTTTTCATACTTCCTCAGCCAACCGTTGATCATGGCGCTAACCACCGTGCTCAAATCTTGTGGGCACGAGACTTCTGAATGGATGCTTATCTACAAGAGCAATCCAGAATTCGGCCACACATACAAGACGCTCTTGGAGGGTTAGAAAGTTCCAAATTTTCACTTCTAGGATGCACTGTTATGTCACTTGGGACACCTTTTTGTTGCTTCAAGCAAGTGTGCCAAGATGATTTGAGAATTGCACTACAGTCAGATCGTTGGGCATTTCAGAGTCAAGAAAACAATGTCAGTAATGCAGAAGTATTTCTATTGGCCGAGCCTTCGACTGTATGTCAGGAAGTACATAAGATCCTACACTGCCTATGCCATTTCCAAACCGACCAGCAAGAAGCAAGGCCTCTATACTATGATTCCTACCCCTAGTCGACCTTGGGAATCAATCTTTATGGATTAAATTTTGGGCCTTCCTTCTACTAAGCATGGCAACGACTGTTTTTTCGTGGTCGTCGAGAGATTCTCGAAGATGGCCATTATGGTGGCCTGTAAGAAGAATATCATGGCAGAAACCACTATTAAACTCTTCTTTGAACAAGTGTGGGTACACTTTTGGATCCCACAGTCTATCATCTCATATCAGGATAGCAGGTTCCTTAGTACATTTTGGTCCAACCTCTGGTCAATGATGGACACCAAGCTCACCAATTCCACAACTTTCCATCCCCAAACTAATGGCCAGATAGAGGTCATCAACAGGATGATCATACACATTTTGCACATGTACAACTCAAAGCATCCACGCACATGAGATGAGATCTTCCCATATGTATAGCATAGTTGTAGCCGAGCTCTCCACAGCTCAACCAGCCATAGCCACTTTCAGGTGGGCTTAGGATTCTAGCCACTATGTCCCATTGATGTATTCATGCCATTTACAGCTACTTGGGCTGATTCGGCTCATGTCCAGTCTGAAGCTGACAAGGTGAACTGCTTCATTGAGTGCATTCACCGCATCTGCCAACAGGTTGATGACATATTGGACAGAGCCAATTCCAAGTACAAGTAGTGACATGATCAGCATTGGGTGCCACACAACTTCCAGGTGGGTGACAAAGTGTGGCTATATTTGCAGAAGTAGCACCTCGCTGTACCCCACCGTAAGCTTCACCCGCTCTGATATGGGCCATCCACCATCACCAAGGTTTTAGGGGAAAATGCCTTCGAGCTCCATATTCCACCATTCCTTGGTTTGCACCCAATGTTCATTGTGGATCGTCTTCGGCCCTACTTCCCAACTCTACTAGACACCTCCAACATTGTAGAACAACTCACACCAACAGAGTTAAACCCAGACTGCATGGAGCAGGCCACCACGGATCATATCATGGACACGCAAATCAAGAACACTCTCCAGAAAAATATCCAACTATATCGGGTTATCAAAGCTAGCCAACTCTTGCACCAAGGAAAGTGGCTCACCAGGGACCAAGTTCAGCAAAAGTTTCCTCATCTCATGGACGAACTCAACGTAATGGGGACCATTTATTCTTAAGGGGGGAGGAATGATCTAGGTGGATATTTTTGGCCACCCACCTATTCCACTTGGGTCCCTACCATTTTTTCTTTCATTGTTTCATTTTCCTTAATTGTAGCACAATTTACTATTTTTAGCATTTTTTCGGGCCTTGAACTTCCAAAGCCGTTTTGAGGCCCTAAACGATGTTTTTTGGGAAAATTGGGAGCAACAAGGGTATTTGAGTGTTATTTCCCACATCCAAAGTTGTATTATTCAAATATATATTTCTAACAAGGTATTTTTCATGTCAAATAGAGAACTTAGGCCAAAGTTACGTCCCCGGGAAGTTGATGTACCAATTTACCCAAACGGGGCCCATAGTTTTGGCGCTTCATCTCCTAGGGTTAGGTTTTTAGATGTTTAGGGTTTTCCTTTGTTTCTCAATAATAATTAGGCCTCCAAGCCTCATTGTAACATAGTTCAGAGACTTGTAGCCGCCACATATCTTCTCGGAGATCAGCTACCAGCGCCCTAGCTATTTTATTTCCACTCTGTCTATAAGCATATTTTAGTTATGTAATATTAACAAAATTAAGTCTTATTTCTACTGCGTCTTTGCATTTATGTGTATTTATGTATTTTATTGCATTCCTCCATAAGTCCGAATCAAATACATTATGAATATTTTTGTGAAGTCGGGTAAGGGAAACACAAGGGTTGTACTCATATCCTCTTCACGTTTTTCAAAAGATTTGATTGTTTTTTTGGTCCAAGAAAATGCTTCCTTATTCAATTATTTTGTTAGATGTGTTTCTATTTGACTATAATTCTTGAAAATATTGTAGTAATATCATATCAATCCCAAGAATCCTGAGTCTGTACAAGGTCTTAGGGATTGGTCTTTCCCTCATAGATTTCATTTTGTAAGGGTCCACTTTGACACCTTCATGGGATACAATATGGTCCAAATATTCGACTTCTTAAACCCCAAAGTTACACTTGGAAGTTTTTGCATATGGTTGTAGCTCTTCCAATAGTTTCAAGAGCCTACCAACATGTTTTAAATACTCTTCCAGATGTTTGTTTTAGATTAGTATGTCATAAAAAAATACCAACACAAATTTGTTAAGGTTTTGAAAATAGAATTTGTTAAGATTTAAAATGTTGAAGTTGCATTAATAAGTCCAAATTGCATAACCAAAAACTCATAATGACCTTCATGTGTTCTAAAGTCTATTTTGGGAATGTTTTCTTGCCTCATTCTGATTTGATGATATCCATAATAAATATCCAACTTATTAAAGAAAATTTCTCCATTCAATCATCTAATAATTCAACATTGATAGTATGAGGGGGGTAGCTCAATTGGTGATTGAAGTAATGTGAGTCCTATCATGAGAAAAATAAGATATCTAAGGTTCAAATCCCCTTATTTGTAACCTATTCTATGAAGAGGAGGATAGGTCATAGACCCCTAGAGGTTTGCTAGTAGCTACATGTTAGGCAGCTCGTTGTGTTCCTCTAGGATATCAAAAAAATAAATCATCAATGATAGGAATAGGAAACTTATCTTTGATTTCCATTTATTGAGCTAATTATAATCTGGACACTTACACCATGAATAATATTTTTTATAACCATCAAAATTTTTACACAAAAATAATTTTAGCTGGTTGAATGATGTCAACCTCTAAATTTTTTTCGAACCATACACTCAATGTCACTCTTTTGTGCATGTGGATACTTGTAAGGCCTAATGTTAAGGGGTACACTTCAAGGTTTCAAATGAATATCATGTTCATGATCTCGAGAAAGTGAAAGACCTTTAGGTGTATATCCAAATACCTTGGAATGAGTTTTGATAACTTTTTGGAGATCCACTAGAGTAGAGGATATAGATGTTTGAACATATAATGAACACAATTGTGAAATTACACCATGGTATCCCTTTTTTATCATTTTTTTCATGCTATTATAGTTTAACACTTTAGAGAGTTTCCCATGGATACCTATAAACTCAATTTTCTTTCCTTTTAAGGATATTACATGAAAAGATATTGAAAATTAAGGGCCATTGTTCCTAATTATTGTAACCATTGGAGCCCTAATACAACATTAGCACCACCAATTTGGATTGCTATCATGGAACTATCCAATAAATACTACCCCATATTTGGCTTAATGTTATGGCACTTCCCTGAACAATTTATTGTACCAAGCCATCTACAATCATTACTTGAAATTCTAGTGTTAGATATACAAAGCGGTTAAGAAGTTTTTCCAATTTGGAAATGATGAATTTATGGGCACTACCTAAATCAATCAACTTTATTAACTTTTTCTTTTTGATACATTTTTTAAGAAACCAGCTCACAGAATAGAAGAAAAGATAGATCAATGAATTAAAAACTATTCTCTTAGAGGGGAAAACCTCCTTTACATTACATAAATGAAAAATTCTTGGATGATACAAATGATAAAACATCCTTGGTATATATAGGCATCTAAGGGGTCACAATATAATCAGAGCCTACATATAAATAATAATGTAAGGGCACAATAATAACAATAGCGGGATTCTATGGGGCACAACGATAACAACATGGAGAATACATGGGTAGAACAATAACAATAGGGGCTACACTAAAAAAAACAATAAGGGGAATATACTAGTATTATAGGGACCTAACATTCCCCTCTCCTTAAAAAAAGAGCTTTCCTAAAAAAAAATATTAGTTTCGAATGCTTCTATATAAAATTCTCATCCTCCCATGTGGAATATTTAGCAGGTAAGTTCTTCCACTTAATGAGATACAATGAAATTAATCAATTTTGTAGTTTTCGGGTTCTTGTTTTTGTGAATTCTTCAGGATCAAATATGATTTTTCCTTATTCATAAAGTTATAGCAACATTATTTAAATAAGGAGCTTGTCTCTGATAACATTCTTTAAGCATGAAACATGGAAAACTGGTGGTACTTGGGAAGATGCAGGCAACTCTAATTTGTATGCCATAGTACCAATATTTTGCAACACCTTGTAAGGACCATAGTACTTGGGTGATAATTTATAACCCTTCTTAGCTTTCTTGAGGGAAATTTTTTTGTATGGTTGTTGTTGTAAAAATACCCAGTCACCTACGTCAAAACTTCTTTCACTGCGATGTTGATATCCCTATTGTTTCATTCGATTATGCACTAGAGTGACGTTATCCTTTAAGAGTAGTAGAAATTGATATTGATGCTCGATGTGATCTTCCACTACTTGAACCTTAGAATTTTTTCTTAAATATCACTACAATAAAAAAGGACATTGGTGAGGTTCATGTCTCTAACGGACCTTTAAGGTCCATCACCAATGTCACATATGGTGACAGTGCTTAAAAAACTATTGTTGTAAGTGCATATAGTGACAGTCCTTTAAGGTTTATCACCAAATCCATTTTTAGTGACACTTTTGGTGAGGGTTTTTAAAGCCACGTCACTAATTCTCTCTTTGGTGACACTTCTACTAACGATCTTTTATTGACCCTCCCCAATTCTCTTTTTGGTTACTTTTGGTGACAGTCAAAAAATGTTCATCATTATTGATCATTCCAATGATTTTTTGATAATGCTATGTGCATGTTACTATATTGTTTTTAAAAATATAATGATTTAAGACCATTTTTGTGGAGTCTTTTTCATTATGTGTCCAAGGCCATATAGTGGTTAGAGTCAGTCAATTTGTTAAGAAGTAATTAGTCTGTATCATTTCCCTCAAGTAATGATAATATGGTTTTCCTACGAGTCAATACATGATTCATCTCTATTAGGTTTATTATCTAACAAATTCCCTTTAGATAAATTTCCACTATTGTATGTAGAAACTATATTATTTAATTTTAGAAGAGAGGAATAACCTGTTTCTGAGTTTTTTTTTAATAACCCAACGTTTCAGACTTCCAAAGTGAGTCCATCATTAGGGGTAGATGCCAAATATTCTTTGAAAATTTGGGAGGATTTTGGAAAATGAGTAGATGTATAAATAGTGAATTATAAGGAGTTTATTAAGGTTGGTTTTGATGAACGATGATTTTAATTTAAATTGCAATATAATTTAATTATTATTTAACTTATTTGAATTATGTATTATATTTATTAGAGTTATGTATATATTTAATACACAATCAAGCTTTTCCAATTCTATTGATGTGAGAGATCTAGCACTCCTCAACACTCTTGGCACATCTTAACATGCTTTGGCACACACTAACATTCCTTGGCACCTCGCATGTCTTAGAACATATTTTTAACTAGAACATCTTTCCATGGCTAGGAAACCCAAGAACATGTTGTTAGGCCCTAGCATAGCATAACAGTCTCCTAGCATGTGTTGGCATGCCTTGTAGTCCCTAGCATGCTCTGGAACACTTTGGCATGCATTAACATATAGAGCACTTGGCACACATTAGAACTTGGCATGTATTGAAACCTATTATTAGTGTGCCTAGCATGCCCCTTTTGAAAAAGATAAAGTCTTGACTTATTAACCCTCTTATGTGTTCATTTCCTTTCATTTTAGCTTGGTTCTTCTTTTTGTTGCCTTGATACTCCTTGAAACGTATTGGCATTCCCTGCAACCTTACACCACATAGCATGCCTTAGCATATTGCATGTCTTTGTACTATTTGGCACATGTCAACACACACTGGAAGTCCCTAGCACACTATGGTACTTCTTGACATGCCCTGACATTCCCTAGCATGCCTTAATAGTGCTTAACATACCTTGTCACTCCCTCCTTGTCATGCTAGCAAGCAATCATTGACACTCCCTGGCACACCCTCATATTCATTCACTTCCATGCATTTTGACCTATTCCTCCCTTGTGTTACCCTAGTACTCCATAACACTCATCAACATGCATTAGCACACTTTATCACACCTTAGCAGTCTTTGACATGCCCTTACACTTCATAACATGTGTATCACTCCCTAACGCACATTGGTACTTGGCACGTGTTGACGCTTGGAAAGTATTAGCATGTCTAACATTCATCAAGATGCCTTGGTATGCTTTGGCATGGTTTAATATTAAAATAATTTGAGATGAATTATTGGAAATTATAGGAGAAGTAACAAAGGATGATTTGGCACTTAGAATGCACTAACACTTGGCACTTGGCACCTATTTCCACTTAGTGTTGGTGTGCCTAGCATGCCCCTCCTGGAAAAGGTGAATTGTGTTAGGTAAACTTGACTCGGGATAGATTCAATGTTGACTAGGGTAAATAGTAGTGGTTTTGGGGCACATGGTATTGTGAACCCATGGTTTTAATCCCATGGTATTGCATGTAATGGAGCCTATAAAAGGCTAGGAATACTTCATTGTAATGTAGGCTTAGAGGTTAGTGGTGAAGGCTCACTTGGCCAGATTGGTCAGGGTTTTGGCCAATGCTTAATGAAATTTCATTGGTTGGGTTTTTCCCCAGATTTGGGGGTTTTCCCGGATAAACATATTTTTTTATGTTTATGATTTGTCACTATCTATTTTATGGTTTTTTGTTCCTCTCAGTAAATTTATTATTTCTCCAGTAAATTCTAACAAATGGTATCAGAGCCATTGAATTTCGTTGCGCTAGGAGAGCAAAGTCTATCAAAATGAAAGAGGATATGTGTGTGTGGATTAATTAATTGATGAACCATGTATCTGAAGAGAACTCCTAGAGGAATAGTGGTTAAAGAGGCTGGAGACCCATCTAATCTGGTAGATGGGTTCTTTTTATATGGACATTTATTTCATATGTACAAAGACAGTAACAATGAAACAATTTTTTTTATTATTATAATGGGGTTAATTTATTACATGTAAATGTGCATACTGTTGTAAGACCTGGTATGGCATGCGTAACCCTGGGTAATCATTGGTAAATTCTGGGTTAGATCTAGGTGATAGGGGGGATGTCAAGTTAACAATTACTTGGGTAAAAAAAATAAAATAAAATAATTTGAGGGGGGAAGAGCTAGAGTGAGCAGGGTTGTCTCACTTAACAATTTTGGCTTGATTTAGTCAAGAAACCCCAAGTCAAGTTTAAGGGGGGAATTTTTAGGTAAAATTGACTCGGGATAGAGTCAATGTTGACTAGGGTAAATAGTAGTGGTTTTTAGGCACATGGTATTGTGCACCCATGGTTTTCAGCCCATGGTATTGCATGTAATGGAGCCTATAAAAGGCTTGGAATACTTCATTGTAGTGTAGGCCTAGAGGTGAGTGGTGAAGACTCACTTGGTCGGATTGGCCAGGGTTTTGGCCAATGCTTAATGAAATTTCATTGGTTGGGTTTTGCCCCAAATTTGGGGGTTTTTCCGGATAAACATCTTTGTTTATGTGTATGATTTTTTTCTAGCTATTTTATGGTTTTTTGTTCCTCTCGGTAAATTTATTATTTCTCCGGTAAATTCTAACAAATTGATGACTTATTAACCCTCTTATGTGTTCATTTCCTTATATTTTAACTCGTTTCTCCTTTTTGTTTCCTTGATAGTCCCTAGCACATATTGTCATGCCCTTACACATCTTGGCATGCCTTAGAACTTGACACATATTATCATATTTGACATGCCTTCGAACTATTTGGCACATGTTATCATTCCCTATCATGCCTTGGAACTCATTCCCTCACAACTAGCCTTACATTTTTTCACAACTTGGGAACTGAATCAAGTCCTTAACTATTTCAGTTCATGTGACATTGGTTTGCTTCAACTACAACAACTTGACCAATTTCACTTACTACAAGTAGATTGTGCCTTGTTCACCTAAGCACTGCCTATACCTCATCTTAAGCCACTCATGTCCAAGCTAAGCTTGTCCCACTTAAGAAATTGCCAAGACAAGGATCAAATCTAGCCATCGCCATAAAATAACTAAGAAACATAGCTTACATAGGAAATATTTCAGATGTATGTCCATTCATATAAAAAGTAGAGAATTAACTAATATTTTGCAAGAACCACAAGATACTCAAGACACACAAGATATAAGTTGGCACAAGCGGAGTGCCCCAAAACTTATACACAACAATATACAATATGAAATTTTCTAATATATTTTAAAACATGAGCATTCGACCAAAGTGTGTCACATGTCATATAAAAATAATAGATATAGGAAAAATAGTATTGTGCACAACACAAAGTTTCCCTTTGTCTAAAACTACTTTGTTGAGCCCCTTATCGCAATTGTAGACTTGCCTCTTGCAAATATTATTATGAACTTCTTCTAACATGCTTTGTCCTTGACACACTTGAATTCATGGACACTCCCTGGTACATACTCTTATTTTTTCATTCCCATGCATTTTGACCTAGTTCTCCCTTGTGATGCCTCGACACTCCTTAACACTCCTTAGCATGCATTGACATTGTTTGGCATGTGTTAGCATGCATTTTAATTCCTTGGCATGCCCTAACCCTCCCTAGCTATGATGCCCTCACAACTACCCTTACCTAATTTGCAACTTGGGAACCCAACCAAGTCCTCGCTTGACTACAAGAGCTTGACCAAGTTACAATTACTACAACTAGACTATGTTTTTGAATTGTGTAGCTTGGGAGGTACTCCAGAAGCCTAGTTAGATGGGTTTGTGTGATTTTGGTCACAAAAGGATTTTTCGGTAAAGAACCCAAGCGAAGGGGTTTTGAACCCAAGATGGGGTTTAAAATCTAAAATAAAATTTTAAAAGGAAAAACAATATTTCCTAATGTCTAAGTGGATAAATCTCGTAAGTTCTAGAGGTTTCTTAAGAGTCCTAACTAGGAAAATCTATTTAAGGAGGCCTTATTATGAAGGAAATAACATCAAGTTAGAAGCAGCTCATTTGATCAAGGAGGCCAAGAGAGATGTTGTCCTAAATTAGGCTGAGTTAGAGGTCTGAGTAAGGGTTGCTAAAGGGAGGCCATTATCATTCACCAAGATCAAGATAATCATGTGAGGGTTCACAAGAATTTCACATACCCTAATGGGTTCGAGATAGGAAGTAGGATGGCATATTTTTGGTTCTCTTGTGGCAGATCGAGCTCAAGGGAGGTGGCTCATAAGAATTTGGGCATGTGATTTTAGTGGTGTTTCTATGTGAAGCCCGCATCAAATTTTAAAATAGTATAGAGTGTTGAGACCCTATCTTGTGGTGGTTAGTAGGTTGAAAGGTCTGTGATAAAGACCAATACAAATGGAGGAGGGACTGCACTAGAATTTAGGGCCATGACAGAAGTATCCACAGGTGTAATATTCACTGAGGTAACCATAGTTTAAGGGTCGTAGACATCTAAAGTTCAGGCCAAGATTCAGTGAAATAAATTCCCAAAATATATGGATCCATATGGGCTAGGTCGAGTCTCTTATGGAGGCAAGAGTTGTTGTTTTTCTATGGGTGGATAGGCTTTTTTTCTAAATAAATTAGAATAGAAGTATAATTCCCTATTTAGGGAAGTTTCCTATAATTTTCATTCCATAAGGTATGCCCTTAAGACTATGACAAATATGCATAGAAGAAGAGGGGTCGTGACCCTTAGAGAGAGTTTTATCTCTGCAATATATACCACAGAATTGGAAAATGGTTTGAAAAAGTATATGAAGAGATAAAAAATCCAAAGGAAGGTGGAACCTAAGTAGAAGATTGAGCAGAAGAAATGTGACATACGAGGAATGGATTGACATGAAGAGGAGTTTATTTTGGTGGATGTCCATAGAGTTTTGGAAAAATATATGAAGCATCCTATAAATAGTTAGTCAATGGACTATCAGTGGATGATTTGAGACCCTATTCCAATCATCTAAAAATTGTTAGAATGATGATAAGAGGAATAGCTCATATTTGTTCATAGATTGGACAACAGAGAAATTGGTACACAAGAATAATGATTTTGAGAGAACTCAATTCACTATTATGTGGTAGATGTGAAGAGCCCTAGATGAGGATAGTGTTGTGGACACTAGATTAATAAAATAATTGACTGTGGTTGGGAAAATTGATGGCAGTCCAAGTAAAGTTGGAGGGTTGTTAGGTGTTTGTCAAAGAAGAGCCCTGAGTCCTCTACTTATGAAGGAAAACAAGACTCGTAGAAGGGTGGGTGTATTTGGCCTAAGGATGTGCAGACTTTAAAGGACTAAAGTAGTAGTCAAGTGGGCTAGCCAACTAGCCATATTTCACTGTATTGTAGAGGATTGAGTTGGTGAGAAGAAGGGAAACCTCCATATACCTAGACTTGTCATCTTGGAGAAAGAGTATGTAAAAAGTGGGGAGACCAAATAGTTGTTCACAAACGGAGTTGTGAATAATTTATCGAAAACCCTAACACCTGGAATATCTTGGCATGTTGCCCTAGCACTCTAGTATTCCTTGACACTACCTAGTGTACCTTGTCACTCTGTCCTTAGCACACCTAGAGCTCATTGACACTCCCACTCAGAAACTCTTATTAATTCATTTGCATGCATTTTTACTTATTTATCCCTTGTGTTTCCATAACATTGCTTAACTCTCCTTTGCACGGGTTGTTATACCGTAGCACCTAGGAAATATTGGCATGTCGCCTTGGCCTCTAGCATGCCTTAACACTGCCTAGCATACCTTGTCACTCCCTCCCTAACACACTTGGAACTCACTCACACTTCCAATCACATGCTATTAATTGTTTATTTCTATTCATTTTGACGTAGTGCTCCCTTGTGTTTCCCTGGCACTCCCAGTTAACACTTCTTTGCGCGCGTTGGAACATCTTGACAGCATGCCACCTTAGCACTCTATAATTCCTTAGCACTGCCAAGCATGCCTTGTCACTCCTCCTTAGCACACTTGGAACTTGTTGACACTCTCTGTCATGCACTCTTATTCATTCATTTCCTTTCATTATGAGATAGTGTTCCCTTGTGTTTCTATAGCACTACCTAACACTCCTTGGAACATATTGGCACACCCTCAAACTTGGCACATCTTGGCATGATTTCCTAGAATTTCCTAGAATACCCTGTCACTCCCTCCTTAGCACACCTAGAACTTGCTAACACTCCCTATCACACACTCTTATTCATACATTTCCATGAAATTGAAACTAGTCCTCCTTTTTGTTTCCCTGGAACTCCATAACATGTGTTGGTGCCACACCCTAGCACCTAGCACATCTTGGAATGCCTAACATGCCTTGGAAATTTCTATCATTTGTTATCACTTCCTAGAATTCCCTGCACACCTTGGAACTCCCTATTTTTCGTGCCCTCATAAATAACCTTACTTTTTTTGTGACTTTGGAACCCAACCAAGTCATTGAAAAAATAGTGTTGTGTCTAGCCCAAAGTCTCCCTTTATATGAAACTGACTTTTCCATCCCCTTATCAAAATCATAGGCTTTACTCATGAAATTCCTATTAGGAAATTTTCCTAACACACTTCTTCCATGGGACACCTGGAATTCGCTGACACTCCATGGTAGACACTCTTATTCGTTTGTTTCCATGCACTTTGAACTAGTTCTCCCTTTTGATGCCCTGACACTCCCAACACTCCTTAGCATGCATTTACACTATCTGGAATGTGTTAGCACACCTTTTAATTCATTTGTATGCCCTGGCACTACTTAACTATCATTTCCTCATAACTACTCTTATTTTTTTGAGACTTGGGAACCCAACCAAGTCTTGCCTCAACTACAACAACTTGACCAATTTTCATTTACTACAACTAGACTATGCCTTGTTCACCTTAGAATGGCTTATATCTCATCTTAGGCTACTCATTTCCAATCTTAACTGATCCCACTTAACAAGTTACCAAGTCAAGGCTCACATCCAACCATGGCCATAAAACAACTAAGCAACATATTTTACATCTTGACATGTCATAACATCTGGAACATATAATAATCCCTTGGCACTATGTGACACATGTTAGAATCCCCTACATTCCTTGGCATGCTTTGGAACTCCCTAACACACCCTACCATTCCCTGACACTCTATCATGCCTTGGAATTTCCTAGCATATAACATTTTCACTCCCTCCTTAGCACACTTGGAACTCGCTGACACTCCCTATCACACACTTTTATCCATTCATTTCCATGAATTTTTAACTAGTTCTCCCTTGTGTTTTCATGGCACTCCCTAACACTCCCTGGCACACATTGGCACACCTTGGCACTTGGCACATCTTGGCATGTCTCCTTGGCACTCTTGCATTCCTTTTCACTACCTAACATACCTTGTCAATCCCTCCTTAGCACACCAAGAACTTGCTAACAATCCCTGTCACACACTCTTATTCATTCATTTCCATGCATTTTTAACTAGTGCTTCCTTCTTTTTCCCTAGAACTCCATAACACTCCCTGACATGCATTGGAACACCCTAGCACCTGGAACATCTTAACATGTTTCCCTAACCTCTAGCATGCCTTATCACTTCCTAGCATACCTTGTCACTCCCTACTTATCACACTTGGAACCCACTAACACTTCTCATCATAATCTCTTAATTGTTAATTTGCATGCATTATTTTCACCTAGTGCTCCTTTTTGTGTCCCTAGGACTCCCTAACACTTCCTAGAATGTGTTGGCACACCCTGGCACCTATCACATCTTGGTTGCATGCCACTCTGGCACACTAACATGACTTAGCATTGCCTAGCATACCATGTCACTCCCTCCTTAGCACACATGGAACTCCTTGCCTCATTTTCTTTTTCAACAAGTCTAAAGAGGTTCATTGGGATCCGAATAAGGTTTTGTGTATCAACTCCACCCCTTTCATGTTTAAGCATTAGACCCCTCTTTTTTATCCCACTTGAGAGAGACTAGACAAGGCCCCTATTTGTGTTCGATTTCTGGGACTAAAAGCACAATTCTGGTTAGAGAAGACTCTTAGTAGAAATTTGCTGCAAAATCTTCAAAGCACCATGGTGAAGATGGCCCAATTTCCTGTGCCATAATTCACCCTCATCTCGGCTCACCACTTCTTCTGCTTTACCCACCATTGCAACGCAACCATATACCTCCAGCTTGTAGAGATTCTTAATTCAAACCCCTATCTTCTTGGTTTGACCCGTTGTTTTATGTCGAAGGAAGGCTTTTCCCTCACTAAAAACAACATCATAATCTTTGTCTTCTAGCATTGCGACTAAGACCAAGTTCTTCTTCAGACCTAGAACATGCATAACATTCTTCAACAAGAATGGATTATCGGACTCCCTCTCAAAGGTAATGATCCCAATGCCAGTCGCACTCTACCAACCATCGTCACCCATCTCTATATGCATTTGAAGGTCCTTCTCCTCCAAGTCACTAAACAACTCTTTGTCTCCCATCATATGGAAAGACACACCACTGTCAAGATACCACACCGATCCCATGCAGCTTGAAACCAAGCATGCGATCAAGAAAAAATCCAGCTCAAATTTCAAGGCTAAGGCCTCTCCAGCTACAAATCTAGCAGCCTACTTATTCTTCTTCTTCTGTGGACAGTTAGTGGTGAAATGTCCATGTTCGTGACAGTGAAAACACTTCACTTTGGACAAATCCTACTTCTTGCCTTTAGCACCAGATTTTGAAGAAGATTTCTTCCCCTTCCCTTTCCTTGGTTTGGCAGCCAAAGCGCAATTCTCTTCATCTTCATTCTTCGATGAATATCCATCCCCGGTACCCCGCCTTATCTCCTCCTGCACAAGATCCGACCAAAGTCGCTAACATCCCGGCAGTTTCTCCCGTCCATTGACAGAGTCTTCGTAGCAATACCAACTCTTCGGAAGCCCAAGGAGAGCCAAGCTCACCAAGTCTTCTTCATCAACAGTAACCCCCACACTTCCCAGTTCATCCTTGCAGTGGACAAACTTCGTGAGGTATTTTGGAATACTGTCGCCTTTCTCCATTTTTATTTTTTTGAGCTTGTTTTTAAGTGCCAACTTCCTCTGGTCACTTATGCTTTGGAACAAGTCTGTCAAAGCCTTCCACATTAAGAATGGAGTGGCTTTCCCATGAAGTCTGGACACAATATGGTCCTTCACACCTTCCAACATAATTCTCCTCGTCTTTGCTGTCTTCTTTTGCCATGCATCAAGTAATGCAGCATCACTAGATCCCGGCTTAGGAACATCGCTATCGATGAACTCCTTCAGCCCATTATCCTCCAGCACTACCTCCATCCTCTCCTTCCAGGCTATGTAATTCAAGCTCCCATCAAGGGCATACTCCAATCTCAAACCATTGAAATAAATTTCAATGTATACTCGATTTCTGCACCAAGAATCTTCTGTAGAAAATTTGAATTGTCCACCAGCACAAACTCACTTCAAAATTGCAATATTCAATAAAAAAATGCTCTGATACCATGTAGAAATTATATGCACTAAGCATGCATATGTCAAATATCCATGTGATCTCACATTATTTAATGTTATGCAAGATACTGAATCTATTCCACTTGTTAATCTTTTGTAGAAAAATTAATTGCACACACATGTGAAGCATAAAACAAAAATAATCAATCGCACATAACACAGTTTTTAACTAGGAAAGCCTGAAATTGAAAACCCCAACTATATATTATGTAACATGGATATCATATGACAATCTCATACAAGCATACAAAGCTTATCACAAGCCCTCATTACAGTACAATCGTCATACACTAATAAGGACCAATCTTGCAAATCCATGCACCGATCTTTGCCCCCTACTAGCCTGCCTTCACTGTTCAATCTCTGCTGAATAATAGCTCTGAATGAATTCGAATTACTCCATCCTTGAATTTGAAATACTCATTGGCAACTCCAATGTGTGTGTGATGCAATCAATGCATCACTATAGTCACAACAGATAGTCTATCTTGCCCTTTCACCTATCTCTCCACTGGTCTCCACTGAAACTGCCATGCACTGTATTTAACTGATGTATTTTTCAGTTGATTAATGAGTTATTTGTGAATTAATTAACTAATTAATTCACTCCACTCTCACTAGTGTATCAATCAGTTAGACTAGATACAACTTGCTCAACTGAGTCTAACTGAGTTAAACTGAATACAAATCCATAACTACTTCCAACTGTGTCATAACTCTGCCACTTGAGTTCTAACTGAGTCCTCCATGCATTAGCTCTAGTAAAACCTTAGGAATTGCGTAATTCCTTCTAACAGCTGATGCGCCACATCTGTGCACTGAACTGAAGTGCTCCAAGAGAATAAGTTGTTTTTTAGAGTCTGATTATTATTAAGAGCTAATAATAATTGACATGCATCTATTTTTAGATTGACAATCTATAAATAGAATTCTCCCAATATTCTAAAAAAATAATTTCATATATTTTACCAACTTGATCAACCATCCACAAATAGCATCCTGCAACTTCTGAAATATGATCATCATGTCTAAAAATAGACATAGTCTAAAAATAGACTTGCACCAAAATAGCCTACAGGCCCACGTAGTGAAGGAAACTCTTTTCACTAAGCTCATCATCTTGTTGAATCTCAACACTCTCTCTCAACAAGATAGGGATTATCCTTCACCCTGATCCTACCGCTATGGTATTTGAATTTGCTCCTGGTGAGCACTTTCGTCAGAATATCTGCATCCTGATCCTCCGTAGGAATGTACTGAAGCAACATGATCTTCTGCTACACACAATCTCTGATATGATGATACTGGATATCAATATGTTTAGATATATCATGAAACACAAGAATAACCAAGAGTTTAATGCAACTCTGATTATCACAATGAATCACCGTGGGATCTAAATGTGAACCAAACAAACCAACCAGGATCTTCCTCATCCAGATAGCCTCACATGCAGCTTGAATTGCTTCCATGTATTCTGCTTCCGCTAAACTGAGTGCCACAAATCTTTGTTTCCTGCTGTACCAAGAAACTGTCGTAGATACGATACTAAAAATCCCTCCCGATGTTCTCTTTCTGTTTGTTGGGCTTCCTGCCCAATCTGCATCCGTGAATCCATGCAACTTCACCTCATCTTTCTGTCTGTACCATAAAACATACTCAGATGTGCCCCTGAGATATTTCAGGACATGCTTTCCTGCCTTCTAAAAGAGCTTGGTAAGCTTAACCATCGCTCATGAAATTTGGTTCACCGCATAGCATATGTCTGGTCTTGTATGGACTAAATACATGAGTGAAACCACCAACTATTGATAAACAGTGGCATCCACTACCTCTGGAAATGTAGCATCCTCTTTCTTCCAATTTCCTGTAAGAGGAGTGTCGATAGGCTTGCAGCCTTGCATGTGAAAATTCTCCAATATCTCCTGGGCATACTTGCCTTGAGAGACAAACAGTTCACCTTCCCACTGCCATATTTCCAATCCAAGGAAATAATGAAGGAGGCCCAAACCCTTCATCTCAAACTCCTTTGCAAGATCTTCCTTGCTTGAGTGTATCAACTGCTCATCACCTGTTAGTATTCAATCAACAACATAAAGTACAATGAATAAAAGCTTACCCTCAACCACAATCTAGTACAGGTTTGCATCTGCCTCACTCTCGGTGAAGCCAAGTCCAGTGAAATAGCTGTTGATCCGAGTGTACCAAGCATGGGGTGCTTGTTTCAGCCCATACAACGCTCTTTTGAGCCTGCACACATGCGACTCATTGTTGAAGATCTCAAATCCTTCAGGCTACTCAATGTACACCTCTTCCTCAATTATCCCATTAAGGAACGCAGTCGTGACGTCCATCTGATGAATGTTCCAACCCATCTGCGTTGAGAGAGAAAGGATGGTCCGTATGGAATAATACTGTGTGATAGGTGCAAAGGTTTCTTCATATTCAATCCCCTCGAACTGTGAGAAGCCCTGGGCAACAAATATTGCCTTATACTTCTCGACACTCCCATCAGCAGCTTGCTTTACCTTCTAGATCCATCTTGATCCTACAACTGATTTTCCCACCGGCCTTGGAACAATCTCCCAAGTACTATTTCTGACAATGGAGTCATACTCCTCCACCATGGCATCTACCCATGTGGGCTCCTGCACTGCTTCTTTGAAAGAAGATGGCTCTGTCACGATACACTTGCTCGTAAGAGCCATGTATCCAGTAAATCGGTCAGGTGACTGTCTCTATCTGCATTGTGATGTAGGGACTCCTACATTTTTTGCCGCATCAAGCTTCAGTCTCTCAGCTTCTGTGGTACACTTTCTGCCTTATCTGATGTTTGGTTCTGCATGAGTGGACTCCTCCACTCCATGAATCTCCTTCTGTGGCTGATCCACATCTAGAGGCTCATATTTGGGAAAAAGAAGTTCCTCCTCCGCATGCAAGTGTAGCTCCCTCTCAAGCGACAACTTCATGGCTTTCACCTCATTGAATTTTATATCCTGTCACACATCAGTCATTCGACTGTCTGGAAAATACACACGATAATTATGGGGTGTTTCTGTGTACCCCACAAATATCCCAACTTCTGTAGTCGGGTCCAACTTCTTCCTGGCGTCCTTTGTCACATGAATGTAAACAGGTGAGCCAAAAATCTTCAAATGAGAAATATCAAGCTTCTTACCAGTAAAAACTTCTTCAGGTGTACTCATGCCAAGTACTCTATGAGGACAATGGTTTTGCACATAAAACGCAGTGTTGCATGCTTCCTCCCACAAGTGCATCGGTAGTCCCTGGTCATGCAGCATCGCTCATGCAACACCCATGATCATTCTATTCTTTCTCTCCACGACCCCATTCTGCTGTGGGTTATGAGGCGCTATGAGTTCTCTTCAAATTCCTTCTTTGCTACAGAAGTCTTTGAATTTTCACAAGATGTATTCACAACCATTATTGCTCCGTAGAGCTTTCACTTTCTTCCCCGACTCCTTCTTCTCCAATGCCTTGAACTCACAGAACTTTGAGAACGTTTCACTCTTCTTATGCATGAAGAAGATCCAACATCTACAAGAATAATCATCAAAAAATATCACATAATACCTGTGTTTTTCTATTGAAGCAACCGAGAATGGTCCACACACGTCTGTGTGAATTCTCTCCAGGATCACCGAAGCACGGTTCTTCTTCTCATGAAAGGTGGTCTTTACAAACTTACCCATATTACATCGCTTGCACTGATCTGACTGCACAAGAGTACCATTGGGAATTCCAGTAGAAATTTACTGCAAAATCTTCAAAGCACCATGGTGAAGATGGCCCAATATCCTGTGCCATAATTCACCCTAATACTGGCTCACCACTTCTTCTGCTTTTCCCACCATTGTAGCGTAGCCATATACCTCCAGCTTGTAGAGATTCCTAATTCGAACTCCTATCTTCTTGGTTTGACCCATTGTTTTATGTCGAAGGAAGGATTTTCCCTCACTAAAAACAACATTATAACCTTTGTCTTCCAGCATTGCGACTGAGACCAAGTTCTTCTTCATACCTGGAACATGCATAAAATTCTTCAACAAGAATGGATTACTGAAATCCCTCTCAAAGGTAATGGTCCCAATTCCAGTCGCACTGTACCAACCAACGTCTCCCATATCTATATGCATCTGGAGGTCCTTCTCCTCCAAGTCACTAAACAACTCTTTGTCTCCCGTCATATGGAAAGATGCACCACTGTCAAGATACCACACCGATCCCATGTAGCTTGAAACCAAGCATGCGATCATGGAAAAATCCAGCTCAAATTGTGAGGCTAAGGCCTCTCCAGCTGTAGATCCAGCAGCCTACTTATTCTTCTTCTTCTGTGGACAGTTAGTGGCGAAATGTCCATGTTCGTGACAGTGAAAACACTTCACTTTGGACAAATCCTACTTCTTGCCTTTAGCACCAAATTTTGAAGAAGATTTCTTCCCCTTCCCTTTCCTTTCTTTGGCAGCAAAAGCACAATTCTCTTCATCTTCATTCTTCGATGAAGATCCATCCCTGGTACCCCGCCTTATCTCCTCCTGCACAAGATCCGACCAAAGTCGCTCCCATCTCGATAGTTTCTCCCATCCATTGATAGAGTCTTCGTAGCTATGCCAACTTTTCGGAAGCCCAAGGAGAGCCAAGCTCACCAAGTATTCTTCATCAATATTAACCCCTACACTTCCTAGTTCATCCTTGCAGTGGAAAAACTTCATGAGGTATTTTTGAATACTATCATCTTTCTCCATTTTTATTTTTCTGAGCTTGTCTTTAAGCACCAACTTCCTCTGGTCACTTATGATTTGGAACAAGTCTGTCAAAGCCTTCCACATTAATACTGGAGTGGATTTCCCATGAAGGTTGGACACAATATGGTCCTTCACACCTTTCAATAGAATTCTCCTCGTCTTTGTTGTCTTCTTTTGCCATGCATCAAGTAATGCAACATTGTTAGATCCCGGCTTAGGAACATCGTTATCGATGAACTCCTTCAGCCCATTATTCTCCAGCACCGCCTCCATCCTCTCCTTCCAGGCTATGTAATTTGAGCTCCCATCAAGGGCATACTCCAATCTCAACCCATTGAAATACATTTCAATGTATACTCGATTTCTGCACCAAGAATCTTCTGTAGCAAATTCGAATTGTCCACCAGCACAAACTCACTTCACAACTGCAATATTCAATCAACAATGCTCTGATACCATGTAGAAATTATATGCACTAAGCATGCATATTTCAAAGATCCACCTGATCTCACACTATTTAACTTTATGCAAGATACTGAATCTATTCCACTTGTTAATCTTTTGCGGAAAAATTAATTGCACACACATGTGAAGCATAAAACAAAAATAATCAATTGCACATAACACAATTTCTAAATGGGAAAGACTAAATATGAAAGCCCCAACTATATATTATGTAACATGGAGATCATATGACAAACTCATACAACCATACAAAGCTTATCACAAGCCCTTAGTACAGTACAGTCGTCATACACTAATCAGGACCAATCTTGCAAATCCATGCACCAATCTCTGCCCCCTGCTAGCCTGCCTCCACTACACAATCTCTGCTGAAAAATAGCTCTAAATGAATTTGAATTACTCCATCCTTGAATGCACAATCCTCATTGGCAACTCCAATGTGTGTGTGATGCAATCAATGCATCACTATAGTCACAACAGATAATCTATCTTTCCCTTTCACCTATCTCTCCACTGGTCTCCACTAAAACTGCCATGCACTGTAATTAATTGATGTATTTTTCAGTTGATTAATAAGTTATTATTTGTGAATTAATTAAATAATTAATTCACTCCACTCTCACTAGTGTATCAATCAGTGAGACTAGATACAACTAGCTCAACTGAGTCTAACTCAGTGAAACAGAATACAACTCCATAACTACTTCCTCCAACTGTGTCATAACTCTGCCACTTGAGTTCTAACTAAGTCCTCCATGCATTAGCTCTAGTAACCCTTAGGAATTGTGTAATTCCTTCAATCAGCTGATGTGCCACATCTGTGCACTGAACTGAAGTGCTCCAAGAGAATAAGTTGTTGTTTAGAGTCTGATTATTATTAAGAGCTAATAATAATCGACATACATCTATTTTTAGATTGACGATCTATAAATAGACTTCGCCCAATATTCTAAAAATAGAATTTCATCTATTTTTCCAACTTGATCAACCATCCACAAATAGCATCCTGCAACTTCTAAAATATGATCATCATGTCTAAAAATAGACATAGTCTAAAAATAGACTTGCGTCAAAAATAGCCTGTGGTCCCACTTAGTGAAGGCGACTCTTTTCACTAAGCTTATCATCTTGTTGAATCTCAACAAATTCCATTTGTACATGTGTATGTAGAAATTTTATGGTGGTGATAAAAATGTCTTGAAGTAAAAACTTAAAAAGTGTATTGAGCTTAGTTAGCCCAATATGGGAGTGCAATCATTTTGTTAAAGTTCATGATTCTAACAAATAAAAAGAAAAATATGAATATACAAGATGAATGCTGAATCCATAATTTGAACATGTATATGAAGACACCAAGTATGTTCATAACCCTAAAGAAATATCTAGGGAAAATTCTTGAGTCACATCTACCATTATCTTTTACTGATGATTGTAGCCTTGCAATGAAAAAAAATTTGATGTAAAGGGAATTCTTGGGTTTTATTTATATGGTGTGTTGTAGCTAAAAGGAAAATATAACAAGAGGTTGTATCTCCTTTAATTGTTAATTTATGAAAGTTTTTTCAATGAACATGGTGTCATAACTCTTTATATTAGTAGCTATAGAGTGCAATACTAATTTGGATTCATTATATATCTATAAAATTTTCCTAGAGAATTAATGGGAACATTATTTGGGTACATAGATGTCTTGATAGATGTAAGTATGTTCATTAAATGACCTATTGTTAAATGTTTATAGTTAGGTTCATGTTAGACCCTAGAGTGCAATAAATGCTTGAGTATTTTGTGCAGTCCCAATGTTTGGCCAAAATGTATGATTGTTCTCCAATTCGTATTTTGTTTGAGATGAAAATAATATAAGTAAATCATAATGGAGGAGCATATAAGGAGAATTTGTTGTAGAGATGCTAGAAATTTTCTACAATGAATAACTAGTGGTTGGTTATTATAGTGGTGAAAGATTAATTGAAGAAATATTGTTTGATGCCAATGTTAATGGTAGATATTTCTTAGTTTGAACTATGAGTTTGTAGCAAGGAGGACATAATGGTCTTCTAGCATAATAGCGGGCTTTTGGAATTTCATCCAAAATAATGGCAATGATATTCCTTGTGGTAGCAATGGAGATTGGTTGGAGATGGAAAAACAAGGTACACCATTTATTATATTGAATCAAAACTAGGACCATATGGAAATATGAATCACATCTTATAGTTGGAGGAATTCTAACATGGTGTGTGTAGATTATGTATACTAGTCGTTGATGTTTTTGAGCATAATATTTAGCTAGAGTTAGTCCTTGGGAGGAGTATTGTAAGACCATGTGATATTATAAAAGCTTGTACTTATTGCCTCCATGATATGGAGCATGTAAATAATATGTAACCATATCTATCTATTTATTATGTAAAGTTCATATCATTGTATGACTCGTGTAAGAAGGCATACCCATTATCCATCTGTTGTTGATGATCTAGATAAGTCGTTTACTATAGTGCAAAACCCATGATAGATTATGGGCCATGTGTTAGTTGAATTCTCTATGAGTGGATTGTGTTGGTTGTAAAATCTACGGGGCATGATAGGCCTGTTAGTCATCTATATTTTTCACTATCTAAAGATGACTAAATATCGGTTCTAGATTTCTAGAAACAAAGTTCATGAAAATTGTGAGTTCTAGAAATCTCACTACCTTCATTATCCTTAAGATAATTTTTTCACTATTTCATCATCCCATCATGTCAATGATCATCTCACCCATCCCAGAAGACCCATCATGGGCTCATGTCACTCAGTGTGTCTTTGTTGTGTTATCTTGGGCCTCAGCCCTCTATTTTGTTTTGCCTAACTCCTCCATTGTCCATCTAGGGTTTTTAAGGGCAAAGTTTTCTTGGTTTCATGACCTCCATGGTTAAAACATCAATAAGGTTTGTACCTTGATGCTCTCACACCTCCTCCTATCCTTAATATACATTTAGAAACACTTCCCATCACTCCTATCCCTCAAAATCACCATTTTTCTACAAAACCTAGCATATTGCTACAAATTGAAACTTTTCAAGACTAGGCATGTGTTTTTCGCTTTTGCACCCTTTCCCCTCACTCAATCCTTGAAATTAAACTTTCCTCTACTCCCTAACATCCAACCCTATTTGATCCAAAATGGATTCAGTTTTTCCACTAGATCAAAGCCTTCAAATGTAGTTGAAAAGGGAATCAAGTTGAAGTGCTCATCAATAGCTTCCCAATGGTGTGAACAGTGTGTGAAACCGACTTCGTATGAGGAAGTTGTGGCAAGTCAAAGTTTCAGGGAAAAGTAGGGAAAAATAGAAAAAGTCAAATTCAAATACTCAACAGTCAAAGTCAAACAGTCAACAATGTGATGTCAGCAGGACACGTGTCATCCCGAGAATGCGCCATTTGTCCAAGTTGATGTCATCGAGCTCAGTGATGTGTCGTGATTTGATTGCTTGATACGGGCCAATCCGAAACTGACACATGGTAGCTCGGATTTTTCCCAATGACACTTTATTTTCGAAAATTTTGAGGTCAGGGAGGATCGAACCCCTGACCTCCTGGAAGTACCAAGTTTTCTCCGGATTCCATCTACCAGTCGAGCTACAATGTCTAATTGGCATTCAAAGAAAAGATTTATATTAAATATTGGGCACATATTTATTGGCATTAAACCATAGGATAAACCTTATTTAAGGTTTATGTAACGGATAAATGACATCGCATATACTAAATGTGTGACTCCCGGAGCTCCATAGATGTAACCGCCGCATATATATGATACTATATAGATCATATATGGATACAAACCATGGGATATGCCGGAACCATAGTCGCCATATATATATATATATATATATATATATATATATATGCAATGTAACATATGAATAGAACCAAACCTTAATGTAAAAGCCACCACGTATACATTTTAATGTATATACATTGTAACAAATAGACGGGTTGATAAACCTTATCCTAAGGTTTTAATACGGCATTTATATGCATTGATATCTATAGTTGCAAAGTGCAGAGGTTCAACAGAGAGGTCGGGCAGAGGTTTGAACCACCGACCCTCCAAAATTATATATAAACCAATGACTTCGCACAGTCGGGGAGACCATTTGCGCTACAGATTGGACTTGATAAGTCCATCACCCCAACTTGTATTTAATTTTATGCAGATGCCGAATGTGCCCAAACCAATGTGGAATTTCCAGAAGCGGTTTTAATTGCAGAGAGGTGGTTTTCTTACAGGCAAAGGCAGTTTTGCAGAAAGGCATAGTGGTTTTTGACTTTCTAGGGGGTCTGGAAGTCATTGTGGCTAAACATAGGCAAATGGGTACTCATTTTTACCATAATTCTGAGCCGGTCATCATCGTGAGGTCTATTTGATTATTTGAGTCTCACTTTTTGAGCTCATGTTTGTAAAGCATTTGAAGACATAATATAAAGGTTAGCACTGGAGGCTAAAGGACTAAGAGAGGTAGCCAGGAAGTCTGGTGAACTCCTTATTAAATTTTGCCGTGTTGATATGTTTAAAATGTGTTTTTAATGGCTATGTCATTTATGTTAATTGCAATATTTTCGATCTATTGCATAATATAACATAAGAAAGTTCACATAGATGTCAGTAATTCCTTTTGCATAATTCAGATCAAGTGGTATCGGAGCTTAAGGTTAAATTTTTAAAAAGGTTTGACAATTTCATGTGAAGATTGAATTCTTACTGGTCAAATTCCAAGCAAGGTGAAGGAGAACTTGTTGAAGCAAATCCATAGATTGGAAGGGTGTTTTTGCAAAAGAATATGACGGAAGAAAACGTGTTGGGAACAGAAGCTTAGTTCTTAGACAACTTCATGACAATACGTGCGATGGTAGAAGAGATGTATAAAGAGTTTAAAAAGAACAAACTTGATGGCACTTCATCACCTAAATTAGACAAAGAAATAGGTGAAAAGCCTCTTTCGTTATTTCCACCAACTCCTCCATTATCAGCACCATCGTCATCATCGTCTTCTTCTCATAAATCTAGTTCTTCTAAAAAGAAGAAGAGTAAGAAATCCTCTTTGATCAAATTAGATGTAAAATTTAATTTGCCAATTTATGATGGTGAACTTAACGCTGAAAAACTTGATAATTGGATAAGACAAATTGAAGTTTATAGCAAGGTACAGAAAGTTCTGTCAGAAAGAAAGAAGATCCAGCTTGTTAGCTTTCATCTTGGAGGAACTGAACTTGTTTGGTGGGAAGGTAAGACAGAAGCAAATCTTCAGAAACATGGTAAAATAATTTTGACATGGAATGAATTTGTTTCTACTATTAAAAATCAATTTTATCCTTTGGATTATATGCAACAAGCTATGATGAGTTCGCAAACATTGCGTCAGTTAAAGGGTCAAAGTGTGCAAAGTTATACTCAGGAGTTTCGTAAAAGAGCTTTGACACTAGGCATATCATTGGACTCAGCAGAAACATTATTGAAATACATTGGTGGCCTACATAGTTATTTGAGGCACACCATACTGATGTTTAATCCGACTAGCTTAGATGATGTATCAGTTCAAGCAACTTACCTAGAAGCTAGGGGTAAAAATGTATCTCATGATGTTGTAAAGTCATCTAAATCTATTGGATTCAAGAATAAAGAAAAGAAGAGACATAAATTAAAGGAAAGGAAAGTGAACACTGTAAAGAAAGAAAAGCCTACATGCACTCATTGTAAGAAAGAAGGACACGATGAGGCACACTGCTGGGCACTGCAACCAGAATTGAAGCCTAAGAATTTTGGAAGTAAAGAGTGAAAGAATGTTGCTGCTATTCAGAAGGACTTGGGATCAGATTCAGGAGACAAAACAACAATTACAACTACAAGTATAAAAGGTAAAAATTCTCAGGCATCTACAAGTACTTCTTCGCATTCTGTTGATAATGAAACTAATGAGAGGAAAATAAATGAACTATTCCATATTAGAGTTGTTTCCAAACATACTAAAATTGATACTTTGTTTGATAGTGGCTCTCAAGTTAATTTGATTTATGAATCAATTGTAAAGAAATTGGGAATTGAAACTAAACCTCATAAAAATCCATACCCATTGGGTTGGGTCTATGATAAAACTAAACCACAGGTTACGAAACAATGCAAACTGCGTTTTGCAATTGGATCAGAGTTTGTATATGAGGTTGAATTATATATAGTCCCATTGGATATATGTGGAATTGTACTAGGGAGTTCATACTTGTATCATAGAGATGTTGTCTTCTATCAAAAGGCGAATAAGTATCAACTCACTAAGGATGGAATCGAATATGTATTAAGAGCTCATAAACTCAAAGATAACTACACTCTCATAAATTCAGGACAGATGAAAATAATTATAAATTCAAGTAAACAATTTTTACTTATGATTGTAACAGCAAAGGATCCTAATAAATCTGATGCTTTTCAAGGCTGTAATCCTAAATAGAAAGCAAATTTAGTTAAAGTTGTTTCTGATTATGATATTTTGTTTCAAGAGCCTAAGGGGCTTCATCCCAAGCGACAGATAGAACATGAGATTTATTTGCAGCTAGATTCTCCTCTTCATAAAATTTGAATGTATAGGTTATCAGCTCTAGATAATGTAGAGATAAATAAGAAGGTACATGAATTGCTCGATTGTAATATCCCAAAAGGGGATTGCTCAACAAGACATGGCTGAAAAACACATTTTTCAGGAATGTATGCTTCAGCAACCAAGATCAGCCCTTGGATCCCTTAGATCTGGTAATCTAAGACCCACATCCAAGAGGATATTAGAATCAAATTAAACTAGGTGGGTTAAACAGGTCTCCCACACACAGTTATGCTTTGAAACTGCCCAATGAGGGACTGCAGCAATATATAAACATTGTATTGGAGTATTAGAAAAATAATAAGACTTGGGATATGTTCATAAACACTTTACTATCATTAATATATGCAGCAGAAAGGAAATTGATTCATTCCACTCACAAAGGATGAGGAAAAGAAGTAATTTATGCACTAAAATGCTTAATATCAGAGATCTGCATAAAAAAATAGTGTGGGGATGGTTGGATCTGATAGCTTAGGTCATGAGGGACCTATTCTCCGAATTTCAGCTCACACAAAGCATTCTAGCTATGTTAAACAACTCCTCCTTTCCCAACTAGTCTTAAAAACCTTGATTCCCCAAGACTTAAAGCATGCAGAAATTTACTGAAGCACAAGAGCGTAATTTACTGAAGGTTTTAGTTGAAATAGGGTCTGAAAATTGATAAATCAGATCAGTGACATGGTTCATACATTTCACATGAGAAAGACAAAGATTTTACATAAAGAATGCCTCAAAATAAAGGGGCTGCAACACAAGGAAATGCAGAAGGAGTTAGACATCATAATATTTAATGGATGAAGTAGTGTTTCATTAATTTTTAGATATATAATAGATCTGAGTATAAAATTATAGATATATTACATATCTGAATAGAAAATGAGCTTTTTATTACATTCCCCTTGGGGATCTCTGCAAAATATGAGCAGCTGTGAGTAGATCTGAGATCTAAGTCACAAATCTGCAGTAAAATTCAAAAATTTCTGAAGAATGTGATGCACAGCAGATCATATCTGAAATGGAACATAGATTGGTTGGCCAATCTATGGATCACCATAGTGAAGTAAAGGAGCCATTTCACCAGAGATCTCTCCTCCAACGGATGTCAAGTGAACACTGCAACTCTGCTAGAAAAAAGGATGCAGTTTCCTCAAGGAACTGCGTAGATGAAGTGAAGAACCCTTTGGCCTAATGCCAAGATCTGAATTTGCAGCTCCAAATTGCTATTTCACTCCTGCCAATGATTTAGTTGACTCCACCACTGAAAAGATGCAATAGAAATATTCAGATCTAAATAGATATGATTCCACTTGCTGCAACTCTCTAGAAAATGAAACCCCAAACAGGAATTACGCTATCAAGGAAGGTGAAGCTTGGCCAAAATTCCAAATAGTGGAACAATGTAGCACAATCTCCTTCAATAATCCTCAAAGAAGGAGGGAGGATTCCTAAACAGGAAACCCTCACTATTCTCTTGCTCAACAGCCCAAAGAATTAGAATTAGTCTAAGGAGACTAATTTCTGAATATCTTCAACAACCTTCTCTTTAGCCTTCTCCTTCCTTTTATAAGATGAAGATGTGTAAAACACTAAACTGCCTCAAAAGAATTAACCCCTTTCACATGGGATCCTCCTTCTAGAACTATGCTGGGTCTTCAAAGTGGTTCAATGTATCTAGACTACTTAGTGATTTGGTCATGTTGACCTAGTCAAGTGGCTCAATCTTGTTCACACACAAGTGAATTTTATTAAGAAAGCCTTGATTTGTCTCTGTTCACATTGGGAATTGATTTATTTTCATGTTTTAGGAGTTTTTTCATGTCCTCCTTTACATTTTATTCATCAATAAATAAAATTAGAACAAAATTAAATATTCCTATTAGCTTGGGCTAATTAGGAATATTACATCGATCAAGGTTTTATTTGACCGCGCACTTCACCATGTGGAACGCCTATTGTGTTGGTGCGAAAGAAAGATGGTTCGTGGAGAATGTGCATTGATTTCCGAGCATTAAATAAATTAACAATAAAGAATCGTTATCCTCTTCCTCATATCGATGATTTATTAGATCAGTTGAAAGATGCAGTTTACTTCACTAAGTTAGACTTGCGAAGAAGCTACCATCAGATCAGAGTTTCAGAATAGGATGTATGGAAGACTACTTTCAAAATGAAGCAAGGACTCTATGAATGGATGGTTATGCATTTTGGCTTGACCAATGCTCTAGCTACATTCATGCTAGTCATGAATGATTTTTTTAGACCATTTATAGATGATTTTGTAATGTCTACTTCGATGATATTCTTGTTTTCAGTAAGACATGGGATGAACATATAAAGCATGTAAAGCAGGTTTTAGATGTTTTAAAAAGAGAAAAACTCTATGTAAAACTGTCCAAATGTGAATTTGGTAGGACACATTTAAATTATTTGGGTTATATTGTAGGGGGTGGTGAATTGAAGATAGATCCCTCTAAGGTCGAATTCATTGTAAATTGGCCTAAGCCCAATACTGCTACAGAAGTTAGAAGTTTCTTAGGGGCAGCACAATATTGGAGAAAGTTTATTTCTAACTTTTCTTTGATTGCAACTCCTCTACATGCTTTGACAAGTGTGAAACAGGTGTTTCAGTGGGGAGGAAAATAGCAGAAATCTTTCGACACATTGAAAGAAAGGATCAGTACAGCGCCAATACTAGCACTGCCAGATCTTCAACATCCATTTGAGATCGAGACAGATGCAAGTGAGTATGCCATGGGGGCAGTGTTAATGCAACACAGACATCCTATATTCTTTCATTCTGAGACATTCACATCAGCAGTGGTTAACTATCCTACATATGATAAAGAACTATATGCATTAGTACATAGTGTTAAAAAGTGGAAACATTACATAATGGGAAAAGAAACAATCATGCATACAGATCATCAACCACTACAATACTTACACTCACAAACTAAATTGCAACAATCAAGACACTATCGTTGGATGGGTTTCTTACAGCAATTTCATCTTGTAATCAGATATAAGAAAGGCATACATAATAAGGTTGCAGACATGTTATCAAGACCAATCATAAATGCATCCACAATACTTAAGCATAATTCAGTAATGCACGAAAGCTATATTGAACAATATGCTCAAGACACAGATTTTAAGGATGTATATAAAACTTTAAGTCATGGCAAGCAGGTGGAAGAATTTGATTATTTCATAAAGGAAAAACTCTTATATCATTTGGGAAAGTTATGCATTCCACAAACTGAAAGAGTTAATTTGATTTGAGAAGCTCATACTTCTCTAATTTCAGGTCACTTTGGTGTAAGAAAAAACAATTGCACAATTACAAAGATTCTGCTACTGGCCACGAATGAATGAAACAATATCAAGATATATTAAAGGATGTACTATTTGTGCTACAAGCAAGCCAAGTAATAGAAAATTAGGCTTGTTCAATCCACTTCCAATTCCTTCTTGTCCTTGGGAAAGTTTATCCATGGATTTTGTTGGGGGATTGCCAATATCTAGAAAAGGGCATGATTATTTGTATATAGTTGTGGATAGGTTCAGTAAGATGTGTATTTTGACTCCATGTACTAAACAGGTCACAACTGAACAAACTGCAAAGTTGTTCTTCCAAAATGTATGGGTTCACTTTGGGTTACCCACTTCTATTGTATCTAATTGAGATTCTTGATTTGTCGGGAACTTTTGGTCAAGTTTATGGGAACTCATGGACACCAATTTAAAGAAGAGCATGGCATTTCATCCGCAAACAGACGGCCAGACAGAAGTGGTCAACAGGACAGTGGTACAGTTGCTTCAAGGTTATTGCAGTAAGCATCCCAAGCTTAGGGATGAAATTTGTGTTATGTACAACATGCTTACAACCATGCAAAACATTCTTCTACTCAAAGATTTCCATTTGAGACTTGTTTTGGTTTTGAACCAAAGTCTCCCTTGGATTTTGTCTTTGGTAAAGACATAGCAGTTGATGGACACAACGATGTAGACAAAGCAACCAATTTCATTGAACAGATCCAGGAAATTCACCAGGCAGTACAGGAACAGCTGGAAAAGAGCCAAGTAAAGTATAAAGAAAGGCATGAAAAGCATCGAGTTGAGCATAGTTTTCAAGTTGGTGATCAATTCTGGTTGTACATCAGCAAAGAAAGACTTCAAGGGGAAGGTAAAAATTTAAAACCAATTAGATATGGTCTTTTCAAAATTCTTGACAAAATTGGTGAGAATGCTTTCCGCCTTGATCTACCAGCTTATATGCAGATCTGTTCCATTGTAAATGTGGAAAATTTGCGATTGTATGAACCTTCGTTGATTGAAGATCCAAAAGAGAAAAGTCAGATACCTTCCATCAAAGATTTTTCACCAGAGTATCTCAACGAGTTGCAGGAGGAGACAATTCTCGACAGGAGGATAAGGACTTTGCGACGCGGATAAGTTGAGTATCTTCGAGATGGACTTAAAGGTACAAATCCAAGTAAAGCACGATGGATAGAAATTGGAAAAGTCAAGGAAACATATCCTCACTTACTCAACAACTAAAAGCAACTTTTGGTGGTCCAAAATCTTTCCAGTGGGGGGGAGTGATCCAAAATGGATTCAGTTTTGCCTCCAGATCAATGTCTTCAATTTTTTTTGAAAAGGGAATCAAGTTGAAGTGCTCGTCGACAACTTTCGAATGGTGCAAATGGCGCGTGAAATCGAATTTGTATGAGGAAGTTGTGGCAAGTCAAAGTTTCAAGGCAAAGTAGGGAAAAATGGAAAAAGTCAAAGTCAAACAGTCAATGGTCAAAGTCAAACAATCAACAGTGTGATGTCAGCAAGACACATGTCATCCCAGGAATGCACCATTTATCCAGGCTAATGTCATCGAGCTCAGTGATGTGTCATGATTTGATTGCTTGATACAGGCCAATCCGGATCTGACACGTGGCAGCTCGGATTTTACCCAATGACACTTTATTTTCCAAAATTTTGAGGTCAGGGAGGATCGAACCCCTGACCTCCCGAAAGTGCCTAGTTTTCGCCGGATTCCATCTACCAATCGAGCTACAATGCCTAATTGGCATTCAAAGCAAAGTTTTATATTAAATAGTGGGCACATATGTATTGTCATTAAACCATAGGATAAACCTTATTTAAGGTTTATGTAATGGATAAATGACATCGCATATATTAAATGCGTGACTTCCGGAGCTCCATAAATGTAATCGCCACATATATATGATACTATATAGATCATATATGGATACAAACCACGGGATATGCCGAAACCATAGTCGTCGTATATATATTTTGATATATATATATATATATATATATATATATATATATATATATATATATATGCAATGTAAACTATGAATAGAACCAAACCTTAATGTAAAAGCCACCACGTATACATTTTAAGGTATATACATTGTAACAAACAGACGGGTTGATAAACCTTATCCTAAGGTTTTAATACGACATTTATATGCATTGATATCTATAGTTGCAAAGTGCGGAGGTTCGACGGAGAGGTCGGGGGGAGGTTTGAACTACTGACCCTCCAAAATTATATATAAACCAATGACTTTGCACATTTAGGGAGACCATTTGCGCTACAGATCAGACTTGATAATTCCATCATTTCAACTTGTATTTAATTTTATGTAGGTGCTGAATGCGCCCAAACCAGTGCGGAATTTCCAGAAGTGGTTTTAATTGTAGAGAGGTGGTTTTCTTGCAGGAAGAGGTGGTTTTGCAGAAAGGCAATGTGGTTTTTGACTTTCCAAGGGGTCTGGAAGTCACTGTGGCCAAACATAGGCAAATGGGTACTCATTTTGACCAAAATTCCGAGTCGGTCATCATGGTGAGGTCTATTTCATTATTTGAGTCTCACTTTTTGAGCTCATGTTTGTAAATCATTTGAAGACATAATATAAAGGTCAACACTGGAAGCTAAAGGACTAGGAGACATAGCCAAGAAGTCTGGTGAACTCCTAATTAAATTTTGTCGTGTTTATATGTTTAAAATGTGTTTTTAATGGCTTATGTCATTTATGTTAATTGCAATCTTTTCAATCTATTGCATAATATAACATAAGTAAGTTCACATAGATGTTATTAATTCCTTTTGCATAATTCAGATCACTATTCCCCAAAATTTCCCCAAGAATTTAGACAACCCTTAACCCCTTCATTCCCCTTCCTCTACAAGGCAGTCCTAATTTCCCTACACCAAACCCTAATTTCCTCCTCCAACTAAGCTAGGATTTGCTATGGAAAAGAGGCATCAGAGCAGAATATCCATATGGTAGGTCATATCAGTAATCATGAAGCCATACCAATGCATAAACATCATGCCTCCATCATTTTCCAAGAATTCATTCCAAGGGCCAAGTCATTTGCCACACCTAGGGCCAGTTTTTCTTAAAAATATGTTTATGACCAAACAGAGATGAATTTGGCAAAAATGAGAGAGTTTTTTTTCAATCATAGGGCTAAGAAGAAAAACATCCATTTTTTACACAGGTATCATGGTTTGGAAGCAATATAAAAAACATAGGTGTCCTAGGAGAATTTCTGCACTATTGGAGTGACCTTGGAAAAATGAGATTTTCTCATAGCGGGAGTGTCAAAATGACTTGCTTGATGAGTCAAAATACAACTATACTTGAAGATATTTCCAATGAGCTATCATGAGCTCAATTTGGAGTTAAAAAAGGCCTCCAAAAGTTGTCTGCACCAACACTTTTCATTTTTGCACCATCATTCAGCACTTTTTGACCAGTGTTGGCACAATTAGTTTTTGGACAGGTAACTGAACACCAAATGGAAAACAAAAAGTAGTCTTGGAAAGTAGACTCAACAAGATTTCCAACGAGCTATAATGGAGCTCATTCTGACACCAGGAAGGCCTCCAAATGCCCTTTTCAAATTGGCACTATGCACAGACAGAGTGGCGCTACGCACAGAGGAAGCTAGGCCAGAATTGCCAAAAATTGGTCAAAATCAGTTTTTATTTGGGAAGAATGACAAACATGGTCAAATGAGGTGATAACAGAACCTCCTTCATAACAATAGAGGGTTTCAAAGGTTTCAAGTTTCCCTCTAGGGTTTGGCACAAAGGCACTAACTCCACCTCATCAAAGGGTAAAATCAGAGAACTGAAGGGATCCAAGGAGGTGGACCTAAACACTAGTACCCCACTTCACCAAAGGGGAAAAAAGAGACAGTAATATCAGTTAAATGTTTTACTTCTCAAAAGTACAGCAAGAGGTCTTCATATAGGGTTAAAGGAGAAAAACATGAGAAGAAATGCCCAAGGAGGAAACTATGAAAAACATGGGTCATTATTTACAAAGTAGGTTGTCCAAGCTCAAAAGAGACAGTGATGCAAGAAAATAATTGTGTAGGCACCTGGAAGAACAGAAGTGGCCAGAAAAGGCACAAAAAATGATTGTCAAAATAACTACCTACAGGAAAGTTGGTGAAGACAAACAGGCCAAGTGTTTTTCACAATGATTTCCCACATAAAGACTAAAGGGGTTATTGATTCTTGACATTAGGGTTTGTATGCTGAGGGGTTGTTCACTGTTTTGGAGAGAAGCCCAACTAAATTTCAGTCAAAGGAGATATGTCAAAAGATCACTCAAATCTGTTGTTTTCAAGTGATAAGCATCATAAAGAAGTTCATTTTTTTTAAAAATGGTTTGAAATCACATGTTTGAACTTAGTTGAAGGCTTTTTGAGCGCAAGAAATACATCAAAGGGCTTCCATACCCCTAAAAAGAAGAAGCAAACCACCGAAGAAATTTTTTGAGAGTTTTGTGCAAGTTTGAAAATTTTTCACAGGCGTTACACACAGACAAAGTGTGTCTAAATTTTCTAAAAGGAGTCAAAAATTCGATTTTTTGCCTCCAAACCTCCTGCAATCAAAGACACAAGGGTTTCAAAAGGTTGAAAACATTGAGGCAAATGTAGAGCTTGATAAAGATGATGAAAGTGGTGAAAAAGATGAAAATAAGGTAGAGGCAGAAGATGGTAAGATAAAAACAGAGGTAGAAAAAGAAGACAATAAAGAGGATAGCAGCTATAAAGAGAAAGAAGATGATGAGGAAAGTGAAGAAGGCAATGGGGCAGAAACAGAGCCTAATTATGAAGACAATGATGATTACATAAAGGAAAGGGATGAACATGGCAACCATGAAAAGAAAGACAGTGATGAAGAGGAGCAAGACAGTGACAGTGATGACACTCATGAAATAAATTCAAATGCGCAAGAGAGTGTTGATGATGAGCAAGATGAAAATCAGTAGGAGAATGCACAAGACAGCCAAGAGAAAGATTATTCTGAGCATGATATTGAGTCCAATCACAGTGACAAAAATGCTGAAATGAATGAAAAAGATGAAAATGAAGAGACATAGGGGAGAGTGATGAAAATTGTAGTAAAAGAGAGGAAAATAGTGAGCAATTGGAGAAAAACAGGGATAATGATGACACCAATAAATCAATCTCAAATAAAAGAAAATATGTTTATAATGAACTTAAGGGAACTAAGGGAGATGATGAGGAGATAAAGGATCCATTAACCTTGCTAAATCGGCCCTGCAATACACTCTGTTTCATCATTTAGACACCCTTGACTTCATCTGACCCCATAGCCCTATTGATTTTATAATCTCTCATTCCACCTATCCTACTTTATCATCTTACCCCAACCCAAAACAAACAAACCTACACTTAACAACTAGCCTAAAATCAA
The DNA here is from genome assembly GCA_034641835.2 of Pinus albicaulis. Taxonomy (NCBI): domain Eukaryota; kingdom Viridiplantae; phylum Streptophyta; class Pinopsida; order Pinales; family Pinaceae; genus Pinus; species Pinus albicaulis. The sequence continues at coordinate 179,597,415 of CM076577.1, forward strand.
TCATCCAAGGCGAACAAGTTCACATACTTTGCATAATAGAGAGAGCCCTCTTTGAGTCCAGGAAGGCTAGGTCCTAGGACTCCAAAGACTGGTCTAATGTTTCCCTGTCGTTTGGTCTACAAATCTGCCAAATCACGGGACCACAACATAATGTCGATCACAGTGGGACCTTATGAGTTAGTGACAAACTAAGTATTCCTTAGATCTTAGAAAAATCACAAACATCCTTATATTGGTATTTAGTTGTTGATGGTGGACAACAAGAACATCATTAAAACAGTAAAAATCATCCACCTAGCGACTCCACTGGTCTTCAGTAGGCCTATTACTCCACTAGTTCTCATAAACCCCCTAGGAATGCATTAAGCATTCCCAATCATGCTGATAGTGGACAACAAAGTTGAAATCCTCCACCTGGCGACTCCACAACCCTCAATAGACCTAATGACTCCACTGGTAGAGAAATCTAGATTGGTTGTGTTATAGGTCAATTTGGGCACCAATCCCAATGACCTGATTAACTGGACATCATCTCCAAGACCAATGATCAAGGGTCTATCATTCCCTATCATTTCAGTTGCTACATGCACTAAGACAAGAAACAAGACAAATCAAGCAAGAATTTCATCAAGCAAAGGTTTCCATGGTTTGAAGCTTATTATATAGCATATGAGAGCTCACCAACGCAGGCCCTAAGGGGCCTAAATGCATTTCATATTCAGGTAGCCCCATGCAAGGCTGCTCTGCAAAGCACTTCCTGACATTCACAGGTGCGTTGGTCACATTGGGAGTGAATCTCATTGTTCTAGAATCTCCACTTGGCCAGTGCCTTCTAGAAGAGTTCACATGTGTCAAGCTTCAGATCCAAGTGTCCATTTGACATCTACATGATTGGAAACATGTCTTGCCTATTTTTGGAAAGTTATTGATTGAAAAACAAACCTACAGTTCATCTATAAATTGAGCACAGATCTAAGTCCTTGAGAAGGAAGAAGTTGAGTAGAGAAATGTTGGATAATTTTCAATTGAGAGCTAGATTTGTGAAGCTGCTGCCGGAGAGATTTATACTGTGATGAGGCTTGGGAATGTTGCTGGAAGGTCACTTAAAATCAGTGACTAGGTTGTAACCTATCCTTCTATCATCAATAAAGAGTATTGATTATTTTTCCCTATATGCATCTGTATTGGCTTTGATTTTCCATATTGCAAGATCTTAGTTGATGTGTATGGTTTATGCTTTACTGATTTAGCTAAGTAGCTTGAATAGATATCTATATTATTGCATCTTCTATTGTTCCAGTGTTCTTTCTTGCAGGAAGCATTCAGCTCACAAACCACTTGAATTTACAGCTCCAATCCTCTCTGTATATCTGTTCTGAGCTAGGAGAAATAGTCATATAGTCTTTCACCTGTTGTTCTAGACTAGCACCTGTCTAGGGAAGCATGATTTATCCGTAATTCACAATTCTGGCCCAACAAATTGGCGACTCCACTGGGGAGAATTTCTCTTAGTTCTAGGTGTTTTAGCCTCTGATTTTCTTTATTTATCCACCTAGTAGTTGTTACACATAAATATTAATATTTTTCAAAGCTTAATTTTCAAAGACAGTGAGTTAAACAGTAGTATTTTTCTTTGCATACTGCGCCCAACGCACCCTTAGACTGCACACAGTGCTTTTCAGAGCACTGTCTCCCTTCCTAGCCTATATTGCAGAGCACTGTCTCCCCTTGGAGACTGCGTTGACTCCTGAAAGTACACAAATTCCCTTGAATTTGACTTTGCAACTTGCTTCAGTTTTGTTTGCTGATGTGTTCTGAAAATTTTGATGCTCAATTGACCAGTGAATCTATATACTTCTTCCTCCTTTGACTGAAAACTTGTTCAATGTTTGTTTAAAAAAGTTTTTCTTTATCATTGACAAGTTGATTTCAAAGTACTTTTTATGGTCGCATTAATAATAATTTTCTTTCGAAATAGGAAATTGTCGTAAAATATTCATTTCCTTAATAGGAGAAATTGTTGTTGAAATCCTCATTTTTCCTTCAAAAGAGAAATTGTTGTTTGTATTCTTCATTTCTCGAAAGTAAAAGGCATTTGAATTATTGATCTAGTGCACCTAGTTTCTTTTTTGCATTCATAACATTAAGGAAAATGAAAAGAAAAACTTGCATTTGCATGTAGGATTGTGTGTGTTTTGCAAAAGGAACATTAAGAAATCTGCATTTAGTTTGTGCTCATTGATTTTGTTTTTTGTTCATTGATTTGTTTTCTCATGAACTATTTGCTCTCTTCCCTTAATAGCTAGGTTCTTCATTGAAAAAGTTGAAATTGAAAGTTTTTTTATCATTCTTAGCTTGGATTTTATGAATTTAATACACATCATCGCAGTGAACCTTTGAAAGGAAAATTGTTAAGCAAGATCAACATAAAATTAATCTCAATTTACTTAACAACACATTGGAGCCATAATGATAAAATTTAGAAGGTCTAGGCTATAGACATGTTCCGGCGTCATAAAACATAGTAGCTGTCGTTAACTTGTCTGCGATAAATTCCAAGTGTGATACCTCACTCCATGTGCATAAGGATATCGTAGCTCGTCCACATACTTTCGGGTATATCGGGCGGTGTTACAGTATGATAAGTATAAAGGGGTGCTCTCACTGTGCAGTTTCGCATCAAACAGTGCTAATATAGACTTGTGCCTCCACGTACCTTCGGGTATATTTGGGAGGATAACTTTTAGGTGCTATTCATCCATAGTGAAACGAATCGGCTGCCTTGAAATTGTGATACACCGAACACAACATTCTGGGAGATTATATGCCCGTACTTCTTGGTTCGCCAGGAGGTATTCTGCAGTTCACAGTTTCTTGGTAAACCCTTTTGTTTAGTATTACCCTCTTTTTGTTTATTTGTTTTTTGGTTAAAATAAATCAGTAATCATGGAAGAACAAAATCATATCCCCTGTCATTCATCTAGATTAGCTTTAAAACCACCTTTACCACCAGAATTTACTTCTAGTAGGAAAAGGCAATCATGATCTGTTGAATCAAGTACAATTCGTACCTCTGGCGAAACATCATCTTTTAAACCATAGTTAGATCAAATTGTTTCCACACATCCCGGTTCATTTACTGTTGTCGAAACAGAGTCTTCACAGCTACCTGTGGTCACGATCCATTCAATCATTGAGACCATACCTCCTGGACCCGAAGTTGTTCAATCACAAATTGATCCAGATCATGTCTCTTCTTTGCCAGAAAATCTGAATCTTGAAGTCAAACAACCGGAATTTGTTCCTACCTTGGTCATCCCACAAACTTATGTAGCCACTAAAACTCCTATATCACACAGTCAACCTTCTGAAATATATTTTGGGCCTAACGGTGAAGTTATTCCTCCTGGTTTAATTGCGATTGAAGAAATCCAACAAGACGATACACCTTTAACTCCAACCCATTTTGGGGGGGGGGACCTTTACCTATACGAGTCTTTTCCTCAATCGTTTCCATCTGCTTTTGTTGATTCTGTTCCCATTCAATCTCCCGTCGATTTTCGAGTGTATACATTTGGTCACACAACCATGTCTGAACCAACATCTTTGATTGGGTCTGTTGTTCCAATTACGTCAGCTTCTATCCTCGCTACTCCGTCGATGTTCACAACATCACCAGAGTCATATTTTCACGTGGTCCTTCGGTCCCAATAGGCTACAAATCATTGTCTGGCACTTTCTCTAGTGCATCTTCACGTTCATGGCCTTTTCCAATGTCATCATCTGGTGTTTTAACTGGTAGTCCTATCGTTAGTACTGAACAACTTGATTGATTACATACATCATCAGGACAATATCAAGTCGGTCCTTTTGGGTCAATTCCTTTAAGTACCATATCAACTGGACTCCCAACATTTGGAGAAAATTATTTTCCATATTATTATCCTCCTTATGCTGGGGGGCAACCTTTGGTCACCCAATATGACAGTACTCAGTCACTTTTTGGTCAAACTAATGTTGACATGAATGTTTTTCAATGGCAGCCCACTCTTCCTATCCAACCACAAACAATTGTACACTCGTATCAACTGGTTCAACCTGTTACAACCATTTCATTACCACTTAATACATCTATACCCCTGTTACAGAATCAAAATATTGTACATCAACCTTATTAGGCAAGTTCTTTGACTCAATATCATCAAATGTTGGGTTCACAGACTCAAAATGCTTTGGTTAATTTACAACAACCTATATCATGGATCATTTATTCACAAGCTGGTGTACCATTTTATGGGATGTCAAAAAAAAAACCTGGTTATACATATCAACCAAATCCAACTTATACTAATTTGGGTTATAACATTGGTGGACAGACCCCTTGGCAGCCACAAGCGCAAATTCCTCAAACTTCATTTCAAGAAGTATCATATCCAGGATTTGGTCAACAGAATTCTTAAGCGTTTGCTATGCAAAATAACCCCTATTTGGGTTACCAGTAGCAAATTCCATATGATGGTGCTCAAATACCTATTTCCCAAGAAATTCCATGTTACCCTGGCTATGCTCAACCTAACCTTAATAGATAGTTGCCTTTTGTCACAACCTTGGAATTACCAGATTTAAACCGGTTAACCAATGATCCTATCAATTATTCTCCTTGTGGTCGGTGATTCCTCATAAATTACCCTCCGATATTCCTAAATTAAATGGAAACCTTGGAGAAGATCCGTCGACTCATGTCATGACTTATCATTTATGGTGTTCATCAAATTTCCTAAATGATGATTCTTTTCAACTACATCTTTTCCAACGTACACTCATAGGTCCAACTACTAAATGGTACATTGAGTTACCTAGAGCTTCTTTCAAAAATTTCACTACTTTAGCTACTGTCTTTTTGACCCATTTCCAGTTACTGATCAGATACAAACTGGAACGAAACTCTTGACCAACTTCAAATAGACCAATGCTATGCAAATTCCGATCATATTCATGAGTGGCGTCACCGTCGAAAAATGGTTAAGACATTTGTTCCCGATCATCTCCTTGCTGAATGGTTCATTAAGTCCCTGTTACCATCTATAACTGAGGATGTAGCTAAAGGTGGCATAATCACAGAAGAGCAAGTTATCGCTCATGCCCAATATTTATACTTGATTTATACTTAGTCTGGCACGCTCTATGAAAAAATCCCTAATGCGCTGCGATCTAATTTCAATGTTCCTTCTCAAATAAAGGACTCTCATGCCGGAGACGCCTTGATAGGCACTGCAAAAAAACACCACGCTACTTCATGTGATCCTACTCCTACTTTCGAAATTAATGCCGTGTCATTTGACAAAGGCAAAAGTGACAAGAAACCAGGAGGTAAGAAAAAGGGGAAATCAAAGAAAAAGCAAACTTCTAACCCACAGGAAATATCATCTGATCAATCGTCTGGACCACGAAAACCTCGTTATCCATGCATAATCTATAACGAGGAACACTTTGTTAGGTATTGTCCTCACCATGCTTAAGTCTCAAAAATCATCAAGACTTCTCATGCATCAGTTGTGTTGACAGACCCATTTCCAAATCCGGACACTAATTTAGTTGCTATGGATCCAACTGCTAGTTCCCAAGTGTTAATTTTATCCACCACAAAACCTTCACAAGATATTTTGGTATCAACACGGAATAAATACTATGGTAGTCCAGCCAGTGATCAACCTACTACCTCGACAATGAATCCATCTAATGAATCAGTACCACCTACTATTATTCCTGAATTGAAAATTAAGCCATCGAAGGGAGTAATTCATAAATCGACATATAATACTCGAGCAAGAGCTACACAAAATTATAATATAGTTGAATATTTGGCTCAATCCCCTTCAGCTATGTCTACTCTTGAGGTATTACAAAATTGTCCCTCCTAGAAGCAGGCTTTATTGTTGCCCATCGGTGGAATTGATCCAACTGATTCTAATCTTGTCATCTTTAATCATACGGGCTACGTACCGCAATTACCAGCAGAATTGGCATTCTCCATACAAGTAAATGTTCTTAATCACCTTGTTAATCTCACTATTATTGATGAGGGAGCATCTACGTGCATTATGTCTCTAAAATATTGGAATTCACTTGGCTCACTGCGATTTTTGCAATCATCAATGATGTTGAAGGCTTTTGATGGAAGAACATATAAACCTTGTGGTATTATCAATAACCTACATGTTGAATTAGGGGGGAAAACAGTAAGTATTGATGTCAAGTTTGTTGATGGACCCCTTGACTATAATATTTTACATGGAATACCATGTGTATATGCAATTACTGCCATTGTTTCTACATACTTTAGAATGATTTCCTTTCCACATAAAGGTACAATCACAGTCATTAATCAATTATCCTTTTTTGCCTCCACTTCGCAGGTAACTGGAAGCGTTCCGTTTGTTCACTTACCCCAACTAGAAATTGAGAACATTGGTGTAGGACTCTTAAAGGATTACACTCTTATGGAAACCTTTGCATTACCGCTACCCGCGACATCAGCAAAAATTACAAGCATAGAGACCTGCTACATGATCTCTTCCACTCTATCTGGCTTAAGGGAGAGTATGGGTAATTCTGAAATTTCTACATTGGATGATGTTTCACCGCCCAGCGCTATTGAGTTGGCATAGCAATCAATCTATTTGGCTTGGGCGGAAAATCCGAAATCAACGTCGTCGAGTGTTTGGGTTGAACGTTCATTAGATTTTGGTAATCCATCTGATCCGTTTTCCTCAAAATTTTTGACAGATGAAAATATTTTGAAAGCTATGATGTCAGAAGGAGAACCATGGGAATATTATCATCATCATTCCCATCTTCCTGATTATGAAGAAAATAATCTCAGTGAACTATATCACCCATCCATCAAAACTTTCTTTCCGAATTCTTTACCGATTAATGCAATTGACTCTGAGCAAAATTTATCAAATATCGAAGAAATGATTTCTATCGATATTTCGACCAAACCTGGCATTGTAGAAAATATTCATGTCCGTGTATCTTGTTCTCCATCAGAACTTGATTCATATCACTCTATTTTTCGTGAATTTCATGACGTATTCGCTTGGTCTTACGATGAAATTCCAAGCATAGATACTAGTATAGTTGAACACACTATTAATATGTATCCTGATGTCAAACTGGTGTGTCAACAACTTCGTCCTGTTCATCCAAAGAAAGCCACTGCCATCAAAGAAGAAGTTGAAAAACGTTTACGTGTTGGTTTCATTTACCCTATTTCGTTAACTAAGTGGGTTTCCAATATCGTTCCTGTTATGAAAAAACAAGGAACCATTAGAGTGTGCGTCAATTATCGGGATGTTAATCGGGCTTGTCCAAAAGACAATTATCCTACTCCCTTTATCGACCAGATTATTGACGATTGTGCTAGATGCGAAATATTCTCGGTCATGGATGGATTTTCCGGCTACAATCAAATCAATATCCGCCCAGATGACCAACATAAGACAACATTCATCTATCCCTGGGGTACATTCGCATATAGGAAACTTTCGTTTGGTTTAAAGAACATTGGGGAAACTTTTTAGAGATCAATGGATTATGCTTTCAACGACATCAAGCACATTGTTCAACCATATCTAGATGATTTACCAGCGCATTCACGAAATCGGACTGATCACCTGATGCATTTGAGAGCCATTTTCTTACGCTATTGACTTTACAAGATATGCCTCAATCCACACAAATGTGTGTTTTGTGTTGGTTCTAGTCAATTTCTCGGATTCGTAGTCTCAAAAGAAGGAATTAGAATAGACCCACTGAAGGTACATGCCATTCTTGATTTTCCTGCACAATCAAATTACTTCAGATACAGAAACTTCAAGGAAAGGCTAACTTCCTGAGAAGGTTCATTCCAAACTATGCCAAAATGGCTAAAGGATTTACTCGATTATTGAAAAAGGGGGTTCCCTTCCATTGGGACCAAGTTGCGCAAGATTCTTTTGATGCTGTCAAGGACCATATTTTCTGAGCATCATTAATGTATCCTCCTAATTATCAAAATGATTATTTCCTATATATTGCTACAGATGAAACAACCACAGCTATGGTTTTGGTCCAAGTAGAAGATGGAATTGAACATCCAATCTATTATTTGAGTCGTAATCTCAATGATACAGAAGTTAAGTACTCGTACGTGGAAAATCTTGCCTTGACAGTTGTACAAGTTGTCCAAAGATTTCGCCATTATATCCTGCTCTGAAAAATAACAATAGTTTCGGATTGCAACCCCCTGACTTACATCTTATCACGTCAATTGCTGGGGGGAAAATATTCAAAATGGATTGTCATTTTGCAGGAATTTGATTTGGAATTCATCAAATCCAAGTCAAAGAAGTCTTTAGTTTTGGCTGAGCTTCTTTGTGACCTTCCCTCTGATAATAATGCTACTATGTTGGAACCATCTATTCCAGATGAGTCTTTGTTTCTGATCGGATCATCTGATCCTTGGTATGGAGGTTTCATCATTTATCTCCAAACCCAAAATTTTTGACCTAATACCTCTCACTCTGATCAACGACGTATTCGATACCAAGCCAAATATTATCTGATCGTCGGTGATACACTTTATCGTCGTGGTGTTGATACCATTTTAAGGAGTTTCCTCACCCATGAGGAGGCCGAAAAAGTATTAAATGATTGTCATGCTGGGGCTTGTCGTGGACATTTATCTGGATATGCTACCACGCAGAAGATACTCCACGTTGGTTACTTTTGGCCAAATATTTTTATAGATTGCATCCTCGCAGTCAGAAGTTGTCATGCATGCCATATTGTTTATCATAAAATCTACAAACCGCCAGCACCAATGCATCCGGTTGTCTCTGCTGGACCATTTATGAAATGGGGTATTGACTTCATGACTTGTAACCCTCCTTTGTCTGGGGGGCATGGTTATATTATTGTCACAGTCGACTATTTTACCAAATGGGCTGAAGCGATGCCTACATTCAACAACACAGGACAAACAACTGCATTGTTTTTCTTCAACCACGTTATTGCACAGTTTGGGGTCCCACAGGCTATAGTTACAGATCATGGGAAGCATTTTCGCAATCATATGATGACTGAATTGACTGCCAAGTTAGGATTGTCACATGATAATTCTACTCCTTATTATCCACAATCAAATGGAAAAATTGAGGCTATTAACAAAATTCTTAAACGGATGCTTCAACGAATGATAGGAGTATGTAAAAGGAAATGGCACTTGATCTTGTACTCCGCTTTGTGGGCGTATCGAACCTCGGTAAGAAACACAACTGGATTTACTCCTTTTCAAATGGTGTATGATCTGGAAGCTATCTTACCAATCCAATGTGAAATATAATCGTTAAAACTCACGATAGACTTGTTACCTGACACCTCAGAAGAAGAAGCGCGTCTCCTTAACCTCATCCATCTTGATGAAATGTGTCGTGAAGCCCAATTTGCCAACAAAGCGCATAAGAGACGTATAAAGGCACAATACGACAAAAATGTCCAGCCTCGCATCTTCTCAGAGGACGACTTGGTCCTTCTTTACGATCAATAAGCTGATGTAATAGGTATAGGGAAATTCGAGCCATTGTGGCATGGCCCCTATATTTTCAAAAGATTTCCTGATATGGGTGCCTACGAGTTAGTTGATTAAGATAAGATTCCATTGGCACAACCTAGAAATGGGTTGTATTTGAAACGTTACTATGCTTAATCATGAGCGTAGTAATTTTTTGTATTATATTGTTTATATGTTGTCGATTTGCATTCACTATTTTAATTTGTTTTTAGAGTTTTCTTGACGTTAGTAATCCACTTTAAATTTCATCGTAGATGAATGAATCTTCAGAACCATTTGTTGGATATGCTGATGGTGCTAGTCGTATTATTCAGAATCTATCCTCTGCAGCGTGGGCCATTTTTTCTCGGAAGGACAAGTTAGTGAGTTTTCAAGGGATTTGTATCGGTAGATCAACGAAAAATATCGCTGAGTATAGCGCGTTGATCGAACTTCTCTCTAATTCCATTTCATTTGGTATTAACCACATAATCATAAGGTTAGACTCACAACTTGTGGTATTACAACTTACTAGTATTTATACTGTTAGAAATCCAACACTTCTTAGATTGTTCCTAAGAGTTTGAGTTTTGAAGAGACATTTTGATTTCATTCAATATCAACATATTTCCAGAAATTTGAACACTTTAACTAATTCATTAACTAATCAAGTTTTAGACAGACATTTTCGACATCGATAAAGAAAACATTCACATCATTGAATAGGATTGCGCATTAAACATAGGAAAAACTCTGAAATCATATAGATAGATAGTTATAGGTTTTTAAAAAATTTGTGCCCAAGACACATTGGTCATCTAACCTCAAAATTCATGCAAAATGTCACAACTAAACTAGTGGTGCTCATGGTAACATGCTATAGATCTAGCAATCCTATGGAGCAACCGCATCCAACGGTTAGGAACCCCAATAGTGTGTCAGTGCAGTTGCATGGGAAGCTCTTCGATCTGGAAATTCGGAATCCTGAAGGTCAACCCTTCTATGTGCTGCTCAAGCTCAACCACAGTCTCAGCCATATCAAGGTCCTGAAGGAATTCTCTCCCAATAGCCCTCTCTGCTGGTGCATCTGCTTCGCGCTCTGGTTCCTCTACTGGTTGAACATGACCAATATCTACATTACATCAAACATTTAGTTTAGCCTTGGAAAGAAATAAAAACACAAAATAATTGTATAAACCTTAGAAAAATAAAAAAAAATGGTCGAATAATTCTTACCTATTCAACCCACTGAGCACCTTCTGGTAATACTAGATCTGGATCTCCTCAGAAGTCAATGCCTGCATATGCATACTCATCGATGGCGACGATTTGTCACCAGAACCAAGCGAAGAATGCATTAGAGAACACAACGGTCGATTGTCCTGTGTACCGACCCATAAGTTCTACCCATCTCTGCATTCGAGGATCTCTATGACTAGATATATCCAATGTTACATGTTGTGGTTGCATCAATGGAATCTGTTCCAAAGCGAAGGAGATAAGGATTGAACCATAACTAAATTTTTTCTTCCTTCCTCCCTTTTATTTATTCAGTTGTTCCTTTATCTGAGATATAACAGCTTCAAACCAGTTGAAGACTGTTGACCCTAAGCACTCTAGTGCATACTGCATATACGATATGTTCGCTACATGAAGTGTAACGGTGCCAGCAAGTTTAGTGATCATGAAAAGGATGGTTCTTAAAGGAAAATCCCTGACATCCCAGATGTTTATTTTTCCATCTTTGCTAGGTTCTTCCCCTAGATAGCAATACTGCATAGCATAATCCCTCACTATCTCTCCTCCAACGGTAGACCCTGTGAGAGAAATGGACAAAACTCTCCTCGAAAAACCTGTGAGAAAATACACGTCCTCAAACATTATGGGAACCACTTTGTTCTTAATGTGAAATTCCTCTATCGTCGGATCCCATGCTCAAACTAAGAACTCCAAGAGTTCTATTTGTTGCCTCATTCCCGACAATTTAAAATACTTAAGTAGTCTACAATCTCTTAGGGCTCTTATAGTACCTGGATAATTCAAGGCAATCATATCTTGTTCTTCATGTTCTCTTTCCCTCCATGTAATCGTCATTTTAAATCCAATGGAAACCTGAAATTCAACCATAAGATCCATTAGATTCCAATCATTGCAAAAAACTACGCAAATTTTGGGCACAACACGAAAATCAAAAACTTGAATTGCGCCCAACGCACTCCCTGGGTTGAGACAGTGCATTGCACATGTAGGTACCCTTCATTGTACCTACTATGCAAGCAAGTTTTGACATTCAGGGGTGCGTTGCCCTTATTTTGGGCAGAATTTACCCTAGGGGCCTCAAAACCGTAAAAATTTGCAAAGAATGGAAATGAAATTAATACCAAAGGGAAGAGGAGGTTCATGGTTCTAACTTGGATCAAATAGTGATGAAATCCATCCACAAAAATGACTATAATCAACGACTAAAGTTTAGGGGAAAAATCAGGTTCAGAGCTCCAAAAGGCAAATGGTAACTATGGAATGGTAAAAATGAATAGTGAAACTACTTTTTATAGTCATTTAATTGTTTGCAGGTTAAATTTATTGCTATGACTGTAGTTTTATTATGTTTTTATCATAAAATAGGTATTTTTAATCCATTTGATGTTGTCCTGAACAAGAAATACAACTGATGAACATATTAGTCGTGTAGATTTATTCAAAGAATGACTCGACCACAAAGCACACTTTTTCTCCTTATTTTTTGAGCTTTGTTAAAAACGAAAAAGGATTTGAAGCGCACTTTTATCTCTTTTTTGAGCTTCGACAACAGTGAAAAAGGAACCTCTGGAGTCTTCTTTCATCTCTTTTTCAAACTCCGATAATGTGAAAATATTGCCAAGCACTTGTCTTTTCGAGCTTGTTAAAGTAAATGAATTGATATCTACTCAGTATAAGTTTAACCCTTTTCTAGATTGAGATAGATTATTTATGAAAAATGAATACCTTGGTTAAACATGACCAAAGAGGTTCTCTTAGATATTATTTTTCACTTTTTCGGATCTGAGAGACAAAGTTACGAAAAAGTACTTTCGGAGTTCTCTTTCATCCTCTTTTTCAAACTCTCTAAATATGAAAAAGGACCAGGCTATCACTATCGTTAAGCTCGTTAAAACATAAAAAAGAAATGGGCTTGTCGATCATGGCAAGAATCGAGTTTCATTCATCGCTAGACTCGTTAAATTATTGAATAGGGATACTTTATTTTCCCAAAGGGTTATAGATCAAGAAAATGTTATCCTCCTCAAGCTTGTTGAAAAATAAAGAGGTACTAGTTGACAAATGACCGGGGAAAATTTGGGAAAAGTAAGAAAAGTTTCTTTTTGGTAGCAAGTCGCTCTTGAACATGACACTTCTTTCACTCCATTTCCATGACTATTTGGGTTGGGTAATCATCTTGAAGGTTCATTCACCCCTATGTTTCATCATATCTTCACTTTGGTTTTGGGTCAATGCTGCCAACTCATCACAGTCTCGCCGATATGTTCAAGAGAAGTCATCCAATGATTAAAAACTCATCCTTCTGCAATACTCATAAACCTTCATTTTCATGACCGTCATCCCTAAAAATTTCGATATCAAGTCATATCCTTGTCTCCGAAATTAGTAACTCTTGTTTTGCAATAAGGTGACTTCCTGTCGACGACAAATCAATATCCAGGAAGTTCACTTAGAAACATCAGATTCCAATACCATGAGGCTTGTTACAACATTGACAAGATCCTCGCTTCTAGACCTTTGACCGAAAGATTTTGTTTGGTGTTTGACATCAAATCATCTATTCACGTCTTACGAAATGTATTGCAATACCTTGAGGGCCATTGACATTAATGGTGTTTCTCTCGCGTTTGTTAACAACTCACATCATTGGCTGGTAATCAAACGATGTCTTTCCATGTTCGACTACAAATCATATATTCGCATGGCTAGACTTGTACCCGAATGATCGATTGAATGAGATAAGAAGACCCTAGATATAGTTTCATCCATCTGGGCTGTGATTTTAGGATTTTTGTCCACATCATCTGTACGGTGACCTTACATTCATATTTTCATCCAAACATGGGCCTATATCTGTAGGCATGTCTACATCTAGGCAACATTCCAATGAAGATGACTTTTTGAATTATGTACATGTTATTAGATTGTTTTATGTGCTGAACATGGGAATGCCTACCCTCAGCAATTATGATCAAAATAGGATATATCATGATGTAATGTATTGCAATATTGATGTAGGTGACCACTCCGCTTTGTTTCCAGACTCATCACAGTGTAAAGCATCTCAATCAAACGTTCTTATTATTTGGATCTCATGCTTTAGGGGGGAATTGTTATAGGTCAATTTGGGAACCATTCCCAATGACCTAGTTGACTAGACATCATCTCCAGGACCAATGATCAAGGGTCTATAATTCCCTATCATTTTATTTTCTACATGCCCTAAGACAAGAAACAAGACAAATCAAGCAAGACTTTCATCAAGCAAAATTTTCCATGGTTTGAAGCTTATTGTATAGCATATGAGAGCTCACCAACGTAGGCTCTAAGGGGCCTAAGTGCATTGCATATGCAGGTAGCCCCATGCAAGGCTGCTCTGCAAAGCACTTCCCGACATTCATAGGTGCGTTGGTCACATTGGGAGCGAAATTCTCATTGTTCTGGAATCTCCACTTGGCCAGTGCCTTCTAGAAGAGTTCACATGTGTCAAGCTTCAGATCCAAGTGTCCATTTGACATCTACATGATTGGAAACATGTATTGCCTATTTTTGGAATGTTATTGATTGTAAAACAACCTACAGTTCATCTATAAATTGAGCACATATCTAAGTGCTTGAGAAGGAAGAATTTGAGTAGAGAAATGCTAGAGAATTTTCAATTGAGAGCTAGATTTGTGAAGCTTCTACTGGAGAGATTTATACTGTGATGAGGCTTGGGAATGTTGCTGGAAGGTCACTTCAAATCAGTCACTAGGTTTTAACCTCTTCTTCTATCATCAATAAAGAGTAATGCTTATTTTTCCCTACATGCATCTATATTGGCTTTGATTTTCCATATTGTAAGATCTTAGTTGATGTATATGGCTTATGCTTTATTGATTTAGCTAAGTAGCTTGAATAGATATCTATATTATTACATCTTCTGTTGTTTCAGTTTTCTTTCTTGCAGGAAGCATTCAGCTCACAAACTGCTTGAATTTGAAGTTGCAACAGAAGCGACAAAAGGAGCCATTTGGAAGTGACTGAACAAGTAAGCCTCTAATCCTCTCTGTGTATCTATTCTGAGTTAGGATAAATAGTCGTATAGTCTTTCACCTGTTGTTCTAGACTAGAACCTATCTAGGGAAGCGTGATTTATCCGTAATTCACAATTCTGGCCCAAAAGGTTGAAAAGATGCAGTGACCTCTTTCTGATAAACAAATATGGATCCAAGTATGAAAAAACAGGCTAAGCTAGAGAGATTGGTGGACACATTCAGCATACTGATGCATCTACTTGACAAGAAAGGAGAAATTTTCAAGGTTAAGGTTGGTGCTGCTTATTTAAAATAACCTACACTTTTTCCTTGGGAAGAACAAACTAAATCACTACAAGACAAGAAAAAAAATATGCATGATGAGAAAGACTGCAAAGAAGAGAGTGAAGAAGGCTGCCAAGTAGGTACTAGTTACTTTCCTACATATTGTGCTTCACTATTAAGAGAGAATTATGAGCAAGTTGAAAATAAAAAAAGAGAGAAGTGCTCTAAAGAATCAATCAGCCATCTTGAAATCACAAAATCTGAAACGGAGGAAGAGTCAAAACCTTTAGTATCTCTACCCTTATGCTTTAATTCATTTCAGATTTTGAAAGGAAAATTGCATCCTGAAGATCTCTTAGCAGCTATTCAGGAAACCCATGCTCAAGTTAACTCTCACACAAATCCATAAAGGTTGGTTGAGGATAAAATCAAATCTGAAATGGAGGAGGAGTCAAAACTATTAGGATCTCTACCCTTATGCTTAAATTCTTTTAAGATTTTGAAAGTAAATTTTCATCCTGAAGATCTCTTAGCAGCTATTCAGGAAACCCATGCTCAAGTTAACTCTCACATAAATCAAGAAAAGTTGGTTGAGGATGAAATCAATCTAGGAATGAAAGAGAACCCACAGGATCTCTCTAAAAGCACAACTGATGATTCATCATCTCTTCTAGGTGAGGCTCAAGAAGACATTCAACCTCCCAAACAGCTTTCACAAGAGAAAGAGGAATGTTGTAGTTATTTCCAAAGAGAAAGAAAAATGCCTCCTTTTTTAAATGAAGAAGAAATAGACCAGCTTCTAAACATGCAAAAAGCCTCTAAACCCTCATATGAACACAACATTTTGGTTCATTCTCCTGCTAATCTTTTCTACCATAAGTTAGAAAGTGAACTTGTAAATCAATTCAAAGAGAAAAAAATCTGATAGTTCAATATGTATGGCTGGTGAAATTACCTATATTAATGATTCTCTAAGGCTTGATCAATATGAAGATGATTATGATTTCCAAACAGAAACTAACCTTGCAGAACAATCAGCAGTTGATTTATGGGATGAAGTTCACTATCATCAACTGGAAAAAAGTAAGCAGCTAATACAGGTCACCTATGGCACTGATGAGGAAAGCCTTGAGAGTTTACAAGTAAGTGAGGAGTCTCCGACTCTTTGCTCTGCTTCATTTCAGTCCATCAGAAATAATTTCATATAATTGGAAATTAGCAGTCTTTCAGTTTTGATGTTGAGGTTGAGGAGGATGATGAACTTCTTGAGCAAGTTGTCAATAAGGAGCCTTTTCTTGAAATGGTTGAGGAAATCATTTGGGACATCGAATCCTCTTTAACTCCAGATTTGTAGCCTGCAGGTTCCTTTGGGTTACAAATTGCAGATGAAGGCATGGAAATTGACGATCAAAAGAAATTTGTTGCAGAGTCTTTCTCAAGAAGATTTGTTGCCAAAGAGTGCTCCTGCTCATCAATATGATGGTATTCACACATATTTCAGTCCACTCAATCAGAACACATCAGCTTGGCAAGAGGACTACACTGCAATATATGATGAGTATGACAGTTTAGGTAATCATGAGGAAGAGGAAGAGTTTCTTTCCCAAAAGAGCCTCAAGAATAGCCAAGTGGAGGAAGGAGTAGTCTTTAATGAAGCTTATGTCTCAAGTCCTCAAGATCAGGTATCATTCCAAGATCCATTTGTTGTTTTCCTTGAGAAATCTAAAAGGGGAGTGTTTTCTGCCAAGAACAGTTTGATGCAAGGTGCAAAGAAAATTTTAGGCACTACTGTTCAAGCACAAGTGAGGTGCAAGTGGCCTTTTTATTTCTTCAGCATCCTCAAAGAGCTAAACCAAGATCACCCATGCAATCATCTACTTGACTGGTTATATTGGAAAAGAGAGTTCACCAAATAAATTTCTGTCATGTATAAGTTAGATTAGGATAGATAGGCATGCAAATAAGCTCAGCCTTTGAGCATCTTTTAGTTATAGATTGTTTTGAAAATACGAAAATGAAGAAAGGTAGAAAAAGAGGGTAGATTTGAAAAGTGGTACAGCCCCATACCCAAAAAATAGTGATGTTGAAAGTGTGCAAGCCTAAATGCCACTACTTGCGCCAAAAAGTCTTGTTCAGTCATCTAACCTAATCATGGCTAAACATGTTTTCAATTTATTTCCGATAAGTTAGTGAAAGAGAGCTTGTCAAATCATTCAAACTTGACTTGTAAAAAAGGGATAGATTAGGGAATGAAAGATATTGGTTCCACATGCTCAAAACAGAACCAAAGAGGAAGATGAGGATGCATAAAAAATGATAGATCACAGCCCTTATCTTTCTATTTTACTTTTATGCAAAATAATGTTTGTGTGCAACTTGTTTTTATGCCACAACTCATGGTAAGTCAGATTTCCTAATCTTGATTTAAACCATGCTTTCAATTTCATGTTTATAGCGTAGAGAATGAATTTTTTCAAATAGATTAATCTTGAAAAATGATTAGACTAGGTAGAGAATAAGAGAGTTCATTATCTTAATCTAAACTATTGGAAGAAATAAGGGTACAATCAGATAGTTTGATTTGTGTTTTCAAAAAGAAAAATGTCGAGGGTTTGCAAACCCAAGTGCACCCAAGTGAAGAAAAAATGTTAGGCCAGGTAATATGGGTAGGTAGGAAAGAGGTTGAAGCAAACATGTCTTTTCAAATTATGAGATCATAGGTTAAAAAGAACATCAGCAAATGAAGAAAGAAAGATCTGCAAAGTGCAAGTAAGGCACTGGTATTCAAAGCTCAGAGATCTAAACTCTGAGGTTCTGGACACCTCCTGAAAATGAGCTTCCCTCCCCAAGTGGAGCCATTTTTAGTCATCTATAATTTTCACTATCTAAAGATGACTAAGTATCGGTTCTAGATTTCTAGAAACAAAGTTCATGAACATTGTGAGTTCTAGAAATCTCACTACCTTCATTATCCTTAAGATAATTTTTTCACTATTTCATCATCCCATCATGTCAATGATCAGCTCACCCATCCCAGAAGACCCATCATGGGCTCATGTCACTCAGTGTGTCTTTTTTGTGTCATATTGGGCCTCAACCCTCTATTTTGTTTTGCCTAACTCCTCCATTGTCCATCTAGGGTTTTTAAGGGCAAATTTTTCTTGGTTTCATGACCTCCATGGTTAAAACAATGAAAAATTTTGTACCTTTATGATCTCACACCTCCTCCTATCCTTAATATGCCTTCATATACACTTCCCATCACTCCTATCCCTCAAAATCACCATTTCTCTACAAAACCTAGCCTATTGCTACAAATTGACACTTTTCGAGACTAGGCCTGTGTTTTTCCATTTTTCACCTTTTCCCCTCACTCAATCCTTGAAATTCCATTTTCCCCTAATCCCTAACATCCATCCCTATTCTCCAAAATTTCCCCAAGAATTTAGACAACCCTTAACCCCTTCATTCCCCTCCCTCTACAAGGCAGTCCTAATTTCCCTACACCAAACCCTAATTTCCTCCTCCAAATAAGCTAGGGTTTGCTATGGAAAAGAGGCACCAGAGCAGAATATCCATATGGTAGGTCATATCAACAATCATGAAGCCATAAAATTTTATAAACATCATCCTCCCGTCATTTTCCAAGAATTCATTCCAAGGGCCAAGTCATTTTCCACACCTAGGGCCAGTTTTGATTAAAAATATGTTTCTGACCAAATAGATATGAATTTGACAATAGTGAGATATTTTTTTGTCCATCATAGGGCCAATAAGAAAAACCTCCTTCAGTTTTTACATAGGTATCATGGTTTGGAAGCAATATAAAAAACACAGGTGTCCTAGGAGAATTTTTGCCCAACTGGAGTGACCTTGGGAAAATGAGGTTTTCTCATAGCTGGAGTCTCCAAATGACTTTCTTGATGATTCAAAAGACAACTATACTTTAATATATTTCCAATGAGCTATCATGAGCTCAATTTTTAGTTACTAAAGGCCTCCAAAAGTTGTTTGCACCAGCACTCTGCACTTCTGCACCATCATTCAGTACTTTTTGACTAGTGTTGGGACAGTCATTTTTTTGATAGGTAATTTGAAACCAAATGGAAAATAAAAATATTTCTTGGAAAGTAGACTCAACAAGCTTTCCAACGAGCTATTGCAGAGCTCATTATGACACCAAGAAGGCCTCCAAATTCCCTTTTCAACTTGGCGCTATGCACAAAAAGAGTGGTGCTACGCACATAGGAAGCTAGGCCAGAATTGCCAAAAATTGGTCAAAATAAGATTTTTTTTGGGAAGAAAGAAAAACATGGTCAAATGAGGTGATAACAGAACCTCCTTCATAACAACATAGGGTTTCAAAGGTTTCAAGTTTCCCTCTAAAGTTTGGCACAAAGGTACTAACTCCACCTCATCAAAGGGTAAAATTAGAGAACTAAAGGGATCCAAGGAGGCAGACCTAAAAACCAGTACCCCACTTCACCAAAGGGGAAAAAAGAGACAGTAATATCAGTTAAAGGTTTGACTTCTCAAAAGTACAGCCAGAGGTCTTAATATAGGGTTAAAGGAGACAAACATGAGAAGAAATGCCCAAGGAGGAAACTATGACAAACATGGGTCATTGTTTACAAAGTAGGTTGTCCAAGCTCAAAAGAGACAGTGATGCAAGAATAGAATTGTGTAGTCACCTGCAAGAATAGAAGTGGCCAACAAAGGTACAAAAAAGGACTGTGAAAATAACTACCTATAGGAAAGTTGGTGAAGACAAACAGGCCAAGTGTTTTTCACGATGATTGCCCACATAAAGACTAAAGGGGTTATTGATGCTTCACATTAAGGTTTGTATGCTCAGGGTTTGTTCACTGTTTTGGAGAGAATCCCAACAAAATGTCATTCAAAGGAGATATGTCAAAATATCACTCAAATCTGTTGTTTTAAAGTGATAAGCATCATAAAGAAGTTCATTTTTTTAAAAATGGTTTGAAAGCACATGTTTGAACTTAGTTGAAGGTTTTGTGAGTGCAAGAAAGACATCAAAGGGCTTCGATACCCTTGCAAAGAAGAAGAAAACCATTGAAATTTTTTTTTGAGAGTTTTGTACAAGTTTGAAAAATTTTCACAGGCGCTACGCACAGACAAAGTGTGTCTAAATTTGCTAAAAGGAGTCGAAAATTAGATTTTTCGCCTCCAAACCTCTTGCAATAAAAGAAACAAGGGTTTTCAAAGGTTGAAAACATTGAGGAAAATGCAGAGCTTGATAAAGATGATGAAAGTGGTGAAAAATATGAAAATAAGGCAGAGGCAAAAGACAGTAAGATAAAAACTGAGTTAGAAAAAGAAGACAATAAAGAGGATAGCAGCTATAAAGAGAAAGAAGATGATGAGGAAAGTGAAGAAGGCAATGGGGCAGAAACAGAGCCTAATGATGAAGACAATTATGATGACATAAAGGAAGGGGATGAACATGGAAGCCATGAAAAGAAATACAGTGATGAAGAGGAGCAAGACAGTGACAGTGATGACACTCATGAAACAAATTCAAATGCACAAGAGAGTGTTGATGATGAGCAAGATGATAGTCAGCAGGAGAGTGCAAAACATAACCAAGAGGAATATTATTCTGAGCATGATAGTGAGCCCAATCATAGTGACAAAAGTGTTGAAATGAATGCAAAATATGAAAATGAAGAGACATAGGGAGAGTGATGAAAATGGTAGTCAGAGAGAGGAAAAAAATGAGCAATTGGAGCTAAACAGGGATAATGATGACACTGATAAATCAATCTCAAATAAAGGAAAATATGTTGATAACGAACTTAAGGGAACTAAGGAGATTATGAGGAGATAAAAGATCCATTAACCTTGCTAAATCGGCCCTGCAATACACTCTGTTTCATCATTTAGACACCCTTGACTTCATCTGACCCCATATCCCTATTGATTTGATAATCTCTCATTCCACCTATCCTACTGGATCATCTTACCCCAACCCAAAACAAACAAGCCTACACTTAACAACTAGCCTAAAATCAATCATCCAAAGTGAACAAGTTCACATCCTTCGCATAATAGAGAGAGCCCTCTCCGAGTCCAGGAAGGCTAGGTCCTAGGACTCCAAAGACTGGTCTAATGTTGCCCTGTTGTTTGGTCTACTAATATGCCAAAGCATGGGACCACAACAAGGCCTAAAAACTTGCAAGTTTCCTATACATTTAGGTGGAGTTCATAGATAATATGAATGAACCATGTACTCTATAGTTGATAGTTGATGGTTGCAATAGTTAGGTACCCATGTATTTTGGTGGATTTCCATCCTTTCTGTGGATGCTAACAATTTGATAATGTCTACATGATTGAGGAATGAGACACAAATACCAATTAGATCATATATATACTTTATTGATAAAGAGTGTCTTTGATGCATTGAACCAATGGAAGATGATAATCAAGACTTACCTAACAAAGATAAAGACATGTACAACTCACTAAGGGTGAAAGTTGGGATTATTAACTCCTACCTATCATATAGATTATTATGTGATGCTTATGATCATACCTGATAAGATTGTAATTTTTTAATGTATTGATCATTGTGATTTAGAGTTGGTCTCAACATGTGTATTCTTCTTATGTGTTTTTAGGAGGTTTTTGGATCATGGATTTATGAAATATTTTGGTCAAAAATATTTTTTAAGTTAGTGCATAATTGAAATTTCCTCCAAAGGTTTTTAATGTGCCAAGATAGCATGCCTATCTCAAAAAAAACTCTTATTTATTTATATATGTTTTTATTATTATTATCCAATTTTAAGGTCACGGGCCAAGCCTGACACAAAATTGATGTATGAGACCCCCTTGTTTGTGGAACAAGGGACCCACCTCCACGTAATGATTTCAATGCTAAGTCTACAAAGGCATACGTACTCTACCCCATTTTGGTTTTGAACCATTGACCTCTTAGGAGGAAACACATGCTCTTAACCATTAGGCCCACTCAAGTTGTACTATTACATTGTTAAATAAATTGAACACACAATTTTGGTGTATAAAATATGTTCACTCTCGTATAATTTAGATTAAGATTTCAATTAAAAAAAAAATTTGATATATCTAATAAATATATATCACGTAAAAAAAGACAAATTAATCTTACATGAATTGTATTCTATCACATGAATCCATAGGTTATTCATAAATCGGTACCTATGCGAATCCATGAAAAGAGAAATCTATGGTTAGGTATATCACGATCCAAACATTTTTCCTCGTTACTCCTCAAACAAACCATGTCAGGAGAAATAAATGGGACACAATTAGGGCAGGCCCACAATCCACGTGGATCCATATGTTTATTGAGTGGGTTCACATTAACATATTGATGTCACTTTTAGATATTGTGTACCAATTACCCTTTATAGAATAGAGATTAAAAATTTAACCACCCATAGGTTTTTTATTGTTTTATCTACATGGGAAAAGAGAAAATTGTTATGCATGAAAAACAATACGTAGGTCTCTCCATTCTAAAGGAGACATGTGTGGACGAAAAGTAGCAGAAGAAAACACAAGTGTGGATGATATATGTTTTCTTATAACGATGAAAAGGCCAAGAGTAGAGGTGGTTTATGCATTGTTTTCACTTGCAACACCTCCTCCATCTACTCTTATAGGCTTTCCTTTGCTCCTTTTGATGCAATTGAAAGTTTTTACAAGTTAAAAGATTAGAAAGGTGAGTGCTATAACAATGATTTTGACATTAAATCACATTTTGGAGGAAAAAGGTTTATATCCCATTAGGAGGGAAAAAAATCCCTTTATCATTCTTTTTGATGAACTATCTCAATATTTGAAACCTTCACATATTTAGTCCAATTCATGGCAGTCAAAATTTTTTCCCCTACTATTACCTACTTTCAAACGCTTTTTTTATGCAATTATAGTTTTTCTCTACCCCAACTTTTAGAGAAACTCCAAGTCATGCATTCTTGTTTATATAAACCCAACAATTGAAAATTGTCACTCTATATTCACCATACTCAAACAGTCTATCCTTTTATTGCAGAGGAGCCTAGCAGAGCAAGTGCGCCTTCTTTGTGTCCTCAACAGCAAAGGTGATGCATATGTTGGGGTTCTCAACCATCACATCGTCAGGTAATGAGAAGGAATCTAATCTTTATCCTGCAAGTCCTTCGACTCCTATAGTCTCGGGTTCAACTTCCCTGGCTAGCCAATTGAGGTCGGTGTATTGTGATGATAAGGAAAATTTTAGAATGGACCCGGGGCCTCACTGCTCTTCAACTATTCAAAGGGCCTATCGTCGTCGTTATTTTTTTGTGCCCAAGTGCGTCAAGGGAAGAGATTCATTTTAAATCAAGTTAGTGGAGAAAATATTTTATGGAAGACACTTTATTTCTTTCAGGGAAGACAATAATATTTTTTTATTAAATTTGAATAAAAATAGTATTTATTGTATCCCCTGTGTCTACAGTCTCATACTTTGTATCTCCTATAACTCATATAGAAAGTGGGGAATAGTGGGTATGTAGAATCAAGATCCAATCCTTTTAATCCAAAGTTTTAAATGAAAACCTTTGTGTCACTTGCGTCGCAAAGCCTTCACTGTGGAGTGTGGAGTTAGAACCTACCACTTCATGGAAAAAGGTACACATACCTTTTGACTTGGTTTTTTCACCTTTTTTCCATTCTTTGTGTGGAGTTTGGGACAACAAGCTTCACATACTTCATGTCCATACCTCTATGTGAGTGTAAAGTTGCACATTTTCTTTGCGTCATCCAATATCAAAAGCATTTGTGAGCTGCTCTCAAGGCACGAGTATATGCTTCAAGCATAGAAATTAGCAGAGTTTCAAAAGCAGAAAATAACCATGGAATTAACCTCTTCCATTTTAAATCTTTCAGGATTCTATCAACTGTTTTTTAGAGATATTTATTAACTGGCCCTCTTTTTTGCCCTTTTTCTTAATATAAAGTGCATCTCTAATTACATTTATAATCAAGATATTTACATCAAATACTGGATCAAAGGGCCAAGGACTCTGCATAAATGGTTCCTTGTCCAACATGTCAGCTTGACTCTAATGTCCTGGGAATTAATATATGTTTTGAAAAATGACTACTCTTGTTTGAATCTAGAACTCTGTTTAAGCTTTGAAAATGGATTTTACTCCAAATTTATCTTGGACAGGTCCTTATTAAAGGCTTATCTATATCTCCTCCACTAGAGTGAATGGCTTGTATGTTGAAAAGTATAACATATTTCCCTTCTATGAAGCCTCATCATTCCACTGTCACCAAGAGCTCATCCTTTTCCCCAAATTGGACCCAAAACAAAATTGAGTACTCAATTATGATCCAACTTGAGAAATTCTAAGTGACACTACAACTCAATAAGGCATCCTCCATTATCTTTTCCTTTCAAGTATTAATAAGTCACGACTCACACAAAGACCTGAGGATCCTACATTGTGCAGATTATCTTTATCTTCTAAAATTTATTGAATGTCTTCCATCCATAAAATTGGACTTTGAAGGAAGCTTTGGCTTTCTATTTAGACTTTCTTCATTACTTATTGAAACTTTGAAAATGATAAAACTGGACAAATGCAGTGTTACCCAGTGAATAAATATGTGTCAAATAATTTTCAAACAACAACTTGAAGAAGCAAAAATGGGAGTTAGGAAGGAGGAGAATAGTTGTGTAGATGATAACAACAACTGAAGAGCTAAATGAATTCATGCGGATCAATTAATTTATGAAGTTATTCAAATAGTGGAAGTGATGTAATTATTTGCAAGGAATGTCCAAAGTTTATTCTAGGCTTTTTTTTTCATGGAGAAAATGTTTATTTATTTATTTATTTAGGAGAGCCAAAAATACAATCTTCAAGTGCACATTGTGTTAAGAATTAGGTAGGTCTAGGTTTAGTTCAAAATCTCTACTTGATAATTACTTGTGAGTTTACTTCTTTTACTTATGTCTTCTCTTCTTAGCTTATTATGTCTTTCATCAATTTAATTACCAAAACACAAGAGACACAAATTTAGGCTCTTCAAGATAGGGCCAAAACCTCTCCCTCTTAGGGAGGAAAACCCACAAGAAATTCTTCTTATAGAATTTTAGTTGAAAACTACCATGACCATGACACATACCCTTGACCATTGTATGCCTCCAAGACCTTTTCATTGCTTCTTCCTTGACTCCTTAAGTTGATCCTTCTTTTTTGCACCCTCATGCATTGTTCTGCACCAGGGCTAGAGAACTCGGTATCTTGGAGAAACTTGATCAACTTCACAATCCTTGATAATCTATCTCTTCTTCTTCGGCTTCTCTCCAATGCTTTTACACTTGTTGCACTTCTAAACTGTGTTATGTCACTTACTTGTTGTACTACCAATTTGTGTAATTACCCAATACAACAATGTAATCTGAGACAGTGATATTTTCTTTGTTGTGGTGTATATCACAGAGTTTTACTTTCTTTTTTGTCTCCTTATATTCACTGTATAATCATTTTATTACACACTTATTTTAGCACTAAATGATGCACTTGATACCACAGTCCTTTCCTGAATGAACCATAGAATTTTCCTGAAATTAGGCCTGAAAATATCTTAGGAGTCTGAGCTCTGTTCTGTAAGTTTTTTGTGCAGACCAGTGGGCTATTTATAGTGGTCAAGCCCTGTAATAAGTGGATCTGACCATGAGTATATGTGACTGTTCATGAGCCAAATTTTCTTGATGTTTATAGGCCAACTTGGAGAGGTATTGCAACTGAGTATAATGTTGATTTGATAAAGGGTGTTAGCACCATTCTTGAGCCATGTTTACAAGTTGTTTTGACAAGGTATTGAGGCATACATCACTAACTTTACATGTGTGACACTTCGGATACATGACTGTAATTAATACATTTATGACAAGAATACAACTCCCTAAAATACATCAATAATAATTATTTAACCTATAATAAAATTCCTTTCTCATGAAACCCATGAAGAAATCTTAACAAAAATACATTTTATTATCTTTCTCTCATTGATTACATAAATACATAATTACATAGTAATATGAATATTGAACCTAGTTACACTTTCCAACACTCCCCCTTAACTAGGGAGGTATTCATAATGGCACATCGTTACTTTAAATCTGAAGAATCTCATAAGAAGAATCGGATTGGTAATCGCATTTGTATAGCATCATATAAACCAACATTGTCCTAGTGCAAGGCCTTGACTAACAACCGCATCTATCAACAAGACAATGGGATACAATGTTGGCTAGACACATGACTTATAGACACCATTTTCATTGTCTCTCCAAGGTACATACTCCACCCAGGTGTTCCCAAAGTATGACCTTCTCGAATATTCTTCTATTGGGTAGCTAGCCATCAAATAATATCAGTTCATGACTACTCTTATCTTGAATGCCCTATCTCATTCTCAAAGAATATCAGATGCTAGATGATTACCCAATCCTCCATTATGTCTTCCTAATTGAAGACCAGAATGATCTGTATATCTCTCCATCTCAGCTAGGGAGGACCTGTTCCATAAGGGAATGTACTCATTCTTGTATGAGGAATGCACCTAAGCTCATTCTTAGGAATTGCCCAGTTTCTTCCAAGTAAGAAACTTACCACTAGGCTCCCTCTTAACCAGGGACTTGTAGCAGCAATGGTGAGACACCCAACTACTCATGAATAATTCCTCCCATCGATGTCATGGATTTTGATCTTAACGAATCTTCAACTTTAGCTTCATAGGGAAAAAACCATCCATCACTTTCATCCATGAGTCATGTCATCTCCCAGAAAGTGATTTATCGGTCTTTCTTATCTGATCCACCTTTATGATATGTTTCTTTCCTTAGAACCATCTCCTAAGGATCTTAAATCCTTCCACATGGTTGGCAGCCCTGCATAAACTTATTCAGATAAACATAAACATAATAAATTTTAAATCAGAAGTTACCTCAGTGATGATATTTCACCATGACATCTTCCTGTAGGCATCAGCATCCTTTATTCAGATTGAGACATCTCCTAAATATATGTATTTCCAATGGTATTCTTCTTTACCATACTTCTATTAGGGACTACATATCTTCCTAGGAGATATCCTAGTCACATCTTCTTGGCTTCCAGATGATAACCGCCTCTTGACATGGCTACACTTCATGATCTCTTCTTTTCTTTCTCCACACAGTTTCATTCATTTCCAAGAAATTCCAACATACAATTACTTTTTTTTATATAACCACCTCATATTCCATATGAGGACATATTTGATTACATCGGTTAATGAAAACCTGTGCACCAGAAGAGATCCTCCTTCCTTTGATCATATTTCTAATGATAGAAGTCCATCATTTGCAATCATATGACATGACTTCACAGCATCTAGTGTCAGCATATATGTACCTCAACCTTTTGATTCATCCTGTAACAGTGTTCTAGAATGAAGGATATCATTCCCTTGATATGCTTTGTCAATATGTCATCATATCGTAATCCCCAAATTCTGCAAGATAGAATTCTCGATGAAACCTTTTGCTTCCTTCCTAACCAGTGAATCAAAGGAGGACTCCATTAGGAAATTCCAGCACCTATTTCATAGATGACCCTTGATCTAGATGACTTCCTTTCATCAATGTAGTTATCAGTGGGGTTCCCAGGAGCAACTTCTTTCATAGCATAGTTGTATTGCAGACATTCTCCTATGACAAGTTCTCCTTCCATGCTTCTAGCATGATGCCATTGATATACAATGCTTCCTATCGTACTATTTTACAACCGACAGAAATCACTTAAAGAGGAAGATGATCTCAATCATAATAGAGATCTTTCGCTTCTTCTTTCTTAGATTTATTTGCATCAAGTTCTTCTCTTTCATTTGTGACATGGGTTTTTTTTCCTTTTTCCTCTTGTCCTTCATAGATTTAGGACAATCCCTTTTATAATGCCCAAGTTCATTACAATGAAAGCATCTTAATTTATCCATTTTATCATTCTATTATGAGGACAAAATTTACCAAATCTTCCTTTCTTCCTGGACATGGCTACAAAGGCTTGATTCCCTTCAATTGATCCTGAATCATCTATGGCTTTCAATATTGTTTCCTCTATCTTTCGTAGAGACCATAGATCCTGGAATGGTGTTGCTTATTTCTTCACATATAATATTGAGGTGAATTTTCCCCATTCTTCCAGTAGATCATTCAACACCACTACAGTCATCTCACTATTAGATATTGCTTCTCCAAATTCCTGCAGTTGGTCTCGTATTTAAGAAATCCTCATAAAATATGAAGTGATGCCTTCCTCTCTTAACAAATTCATCTCATATTTTTATTGTCTTAGAGAGATTACTTCTCATACAGTATTCATGGAGAATATGTCCACCAATTTCGCATAAATTTATTTTGTAGTTTCTATTTTTGATACATAGGGTACGAGTGAGTCCTTAATGGATTCTATGAGAATCCTCTAGGCTTTGATTTCTCCTTTCATGTACTTGGCATGAGATGGAGCATGTTATTTTGAGGGTTGATTTGTAGATCCTTTGATGTAGCCCATAACTTCATCTTCGATTAGATTCAAATTTGTCCTCTTATTTCATGCGCTAAAGGCTGATGACCCAACCAATTTGTTTCTCTCTTTGCAATAAGTCATTTTTACAGATTCAAAAGAGGTCATAGAAATACTTACTTGAGTAGACTGACTTCCTCCTTCTATCAACTTCCTTGATTATGATGATGAATATGATGATATAAAATCCTTCTTAGATTGAATTCTTCAAAGTAGGTGATCTTGGATCAAGGATATCTTAGATGATTACTTCAAAATGATGATGTATTCAAATATGTTGGATAATGTTGGATGGAGCTTGATGGTGTGTCTTACAACAAAGTCTTCAATGTAAAGAATCTTTGATGGCAAATATTATCTCCTGGGAGAGTCCTTTGAATGAGGTTGAAGATCTTCTTGAGATGGACAGAGAATATTCCTTGAAAACTGATTTTTATTTTCTGTGAAGACTTTGACTTTGACTTTGATGCTTTCTAGAGTAATTGATTATTCTCTTTTGATGCTTGAGTGTATCTTTGACAAGTAGCCCTTTTAATTCAACACCTTAGCTCTAAAACCATGTTGAGAATTAGGTAGGTCTAGGTTTAATTCAAATTCTCTACTTGATAACTAATTGTGAGCTTACTTATTTAACTTATGTCTTCTCTACTTATCTTATTATTTCTTTCATCACGTCAACTACCAAAACAAAAGAGACACAAATTTAGGCTCTTTGAGCGAGGGCCAAAACCTTTCCCTCTTGAAGATGAAAACCCATAAGAAATTATTATTATAGACTTTAAATTGACAAGTACCATGACCATGACACAGACCCTTGACCCTTGTATGCCTCCAAGTCCTTATCACTACTTCTTCTTGACTCCTTAAGTTGGTCCTTCTTTTCTGCACCGTCTTGCATCATTCTGCACTAGGTCTAGAGAACTTAGTCTCTTAGAGAAACTCAATCAACTTCACAATCCTTGATAATATATCTCTTCTTCTTCAGATTCTCTCCAATGCTTCTAGACTTTCTGCACTTCTGAACTGTGCTATGTCACTTCCTTGTTGTTTTACCAATCTGTGGAATTACCCAAGACAATAATGTAATATGAGACAGTGATATTTTCTTTGTTGTGGTGTATATCACAGATTTGTACTTTACTGTTTGTCTCCTTATATTGATGTATATTCCTTCTATTATGCAGTGATTTCAACACTATATGATGCACTTGATACAATAGTCCTTTCCTAAATGAATCGTGGAATTTTCCTGAAATTAGGTCTGAAAATATCAAAGGAGTCTAAGCTCTGTTCTGTGAGTTTTTTTAGCAGTCCAATGGGATATTTCTATTGTTTAGGCCCTGTAATAAGTGGACCTGACCATGAATATATGTGATGGTTCATGAGTCAACTTTTCTTGCTTTTTATAGGCCAAATTGGAGAGGTATTGCAACTGAGTATAACATTGAATTGATCAATGGTGTTAGAACCATTCTTGATCCATGTTTACATGTCTGTTTGACAAGGTCTTGAGGCATATATCACTGACTTTACATGTGTGACAATTCATATACATTACTCTAATTAACACATTTATGACAAGAAGACAAATCCCTAAAAGACATCAAGAAGAAGTCTTTAACCTATAATAAAATTCCTTGCTAATGAAACCCATGAAGCAAGCTTAACAAAAATAAATTTTATTATATGTTTCTTCTTCATTACATAAATACATAATTACATAGTAAATATGAAGGCTAAACCTAGTTACACTTTCCAACACACTGCACAATCAGAATATAGTGTTTCATCACTAACTGTCTACTTGATTTTAGCTTACTTGTTCATATGCCCTAGAAACAAATATGACTTTTTTGCTAAAGGGAGATCATTTCCAATGCCCATTGAACTAAGAAGAGATATTCAATTCAATTTTTTCTAACAGGATTCATCATGCTTTCATTGAATAAGTATTTGTTTTTGAATTTGTCGGTTGTTCTTGTAGAATGTGGTACTGACCATGTTTCATGTGAAAGGGTTTTAATTATTGGATTATGAAAATTATAGTAATATGTAGGCCTTTTGTACCCCATGATAAGTTTTGCAAGATGCATGTCCTATGTGGAAATAAATAAGAATTCATTTATTACCCCCTAAACTAAAGGATTGTTTCTTTTATTTGGTGCCAACGATGTAAGTTAGGTTATTGCAAGGTTATGATGTGATTGATCCTGACTCTCAAAAGGTTGTTGCATCAACTGCACATAAATTGCTTATTATGGTAAAGAAGCTCTCTTTCATGTATAAACTATGTTTTCATTTATTTGATTGGCTATTTTAATCACAATTAGAATCATACCTTGTATCTGAAATTATGAGTAGTCTGAACTAGTATTTATAACACGTTTCCAACTCTTAGCAGTCTGAAAAAATTTGATACTCATGCCAACTCTTGCCCATTTTATCATGTAATGAAACTATTCATCTAACACAAAATGATGATGTAAAGTATCTAAAATAATTCATTCCTGTTCTATTGCTTACCACTTAACAATTTCTAGAACTTGGCATTGAATTTTATTCATTTATGGTCTGCTCTAGTCTACTCAGGTGGTATATGTTGTCTTGAAATTACTTTATTTATGTTGGAGATCTATTTCTGGCAATGGAAACTCCACTTCCAATAGACATTACAATTGTTGCAATACTATAAACCAATTTGCATCTGTTTTTTAACAAACTCACTAGGAGTATAAATTAAATATGTATCAATACTTACAAACATTTTTGCCAATGCACTTGCCGGAGCATTATTTCCCATTTTTGGAAATGGAATCCTTGAGCTTATCTATTTTAAATGAGTGTCTATTCCCAAAGACTCCTCACTTCCAAGAGGGCCCATCACCTACTTCATTGATCTCTTATCATATTTATATTTTCTAGACCTTTTTCCTTGAGTAGAAGAAATAGGTACTACAAACACATGTAGTGAGCAATTAGAATGTCATATGTACTCATAAAATGATCAAACCTAGTTTGGTTAATAAAGTAAACTAATGAAACTTGGTTGGGGTATTTTATTACCGAAATTCTTGAAACATTGATATTTGTACAATGAACTCTACTCACAACATAAACAACATCTCTACATGGTTTGCCGTTATTAGTAATTACACAAGAATGTAATCACTCACAGTAATTTTTCACTTGACAATTTTGAAGATGAACTTGGTGGTATTGTGGCAGTATCCACAACCACAAAGGTTATTTGTGATCTATATAATTCTTTAAACTTTCATTTTTACAAAGATTCATCACCATATTCTCCAAATCCATCTTCGTTCCTAACCACAACAATATTTTCTCCTCAACATAGCACTTTATTATCACTAATATACAATCACTTGTTTGTCTTGGCCTATCCTGTGAGATCATGATTGAGCTCATAAATAAATAAATAAAGGGGATTGAAATATAGATCATAAATAATAATTGTATCTGCACTTGGAAAATTTATTCCAACCCCCACCCTGCCTCCACTAGAGAATTTGGCGGAAATTCCGACGGCCAATTCGTCGCTATTCCGACACATAGTCGTCGCAAGAGCGACAGTTCAGGGGCGGACAAACCGTGGTTTGTCATGCCGTCGCCGTTCCGACGCAAGTAAAAAGTGTCGCACTATCGACACTTCTTCCGTCGTTCCGAACAGGCGTCACTCTTCCGACGTCTCACAAATCGTCGCGCCTCCGACGTTTGTAAACTGTCGCACTTCCGGTGAAATGTGGTTCGACGTTTTGGACGTCGTTTTTCCGACGCTTATAAACCGTCGCAGTTCCGACTAAACGTGGTCCGACGTTTTGGCGTCGCTCTTTCGACGCTTGTAAACTGTCGCAATTCCGTCTAAACGTGGTCCGACGTTTTGGACGTCACTCTTCCGACGTCTGGAAGATGTCGTAATTCGGACGATATGTGGTCCGACGTTTGGAACGTCACTCTTCCGACGTTTTCATACTGTCTCTCTTCCGACGTTTCTGAGTTGTCGCAGTTCCGACGTCTACAAGGCGTCGGTAGACCGACGGAGGGTTCAATTTAAAAAAAAATATTTAAAATTTTAAAAGATGAGAAACGCTGTTTTGAAGATATTATATGAAGTAAAACAATCCATGAAAGTGAAATAGCAGTATGTAGAATAGTAAAGCAACAGATAGAGTACCGACGTCCATTGTTCCAAACACAAATTAAAGTACCCAAAACCCTACAACAGTGAAGTAAAACAGTCCATGAAAGTGAAATAGCAGTATGTAGAATAGTAAAGCAACAGATAGAGTACCGATTTCCATTGTTCCAAATAAAAATTAAAGTACCCAAAACCCTACAACAGTGAAGTAAAACAATCCATGAAAGTGAAATAGCAGTATGTAGAATAGTAAAGCAACAGATAGAGTACCGACGTCCATTGTTCCAAATACAAATTAAAGTACCCAAAACCCTACAACAGTGAAGTAAAACAGTCCATGAAAGTGAAATAGCAGTATGTAGAATAGTAAAGCAACAGATAGAGTACAGACGTCCATTGTTCCAAATACAAATTAAAGTACCCAAAACCCTACAACAGTGAAGTAAAACAGTCCATGAAAGTGAAATAGCAGTATGTAGAATAGTAAAGCAACAGATAGAGTACCGACGTCCATTGTTCCAAATACAAATTAAAGTACCCAAAACCCTGTAACAGAGAAAAACGCTAATCATAATCATGTGAGGAGTGTGATATGTCCAAAATATAAAAAGACCATCAGACCATATCAATAAACCAGCAACATAGACCAGCATCGCTAGTTTTGAAGGCAGAGTGATAAACATTAATCATTTTTTTTTTCACAAGAGAAAAAACGTTGTTTTAAATATATTATATGAAGTAAAACAGTCCATGAAATCATTACATTTTCACATCTGAAGATTGGAACCCAAATATCCATCCAGAAAAGTGGAAGTCCCACCCCAGACAGTGATAGAAAAATACCCCATGTCACATATAGGGACTTGATATAAAACCCAGTAACGGTCCACATGGAGATTATCGACAATCTGAGAAAGCATCCAAATATGCCCGAGGCATCTATAAGAAAGTGAAATAGCAGTATGTAGAATAGTAAAGCAACAGATAGAGTACCGACGTCCATTGTTCCAAATAAAAATTAAAGTACCCAAAATCTTACAACAGAGAAAAAAGCTAATCATGTGAGGAGTGTTATATGTCCAAAATATAAAAAGACCATCAGACCATATCAATAAACCAGCAACATAGACCAGCATCGCTAGTTTTGAAGGCAGAGTGATAAACATTAATCATTTTTTTTTTTCACAAGAGAAAAAATGATGTTTTGAATATATTGTATGAAGTAAAACAGTCCATGAAGTCATTACATTTTCACATCTTAAGATTGGAACCCAAATATCCATCCAGAAAAGTGGAAGTCACTCCCCAGACAATGATAGAAAAATACCCCATGTCACATACAACGACTTGATATAAAACCCAGTAACGGACCACATGGAGATTATCGACAATCTGAGAAAGCATCCAAATATGCCCAAGGCATCTATAAGAAAGTGAAATAGCGATATGTAGAATAGTAAAGCAACAGATAGAGTACGTACCGACGTCCATTGTTCCAAATACAAATTAAAGTACCCAAAATCCTTGAACAGAGAAAAACGCTAATCATGTGAGGAGTGTGATATGTCCAAAATATAAAAAGACCATCAGACCATATCAATAAACCAGCAACATAGACCAGCATCGCTAGTTTTGAAGGCGGAGTGATAAACATTAATCATTTTTTTTTCACAAGAGAAAAAATGTTGTTTTGAATATATTATATGAAGTAAAACAGTCCATGAAGTCATTACATTTTCACATCTGAAGATTGGAACCCAAATATCCATCCATAAAAGTGGAAGTCCCACCCCAGACAATGATAGAAAAATACCCCATGTCACATACAGGGACATGATATAAAATCCAGTAACGGTCCACATGGAGATTATCGACAATCTGAGAAAGCATTCAAATATTCCCGACGCATCTATAAGAAAGTGAAATAGTAGTATGTAGAACAGTAAAGCAACAGATAGAGTACCGACGTCCATTGTTCCAAATACAAATTAAAGTACCCAAAATCCTTGAACAGATCAAGAAAAATACTAATCATGTGAGAATTCAAAGTAAAGTTAATCTATTAACATTGCGAATAAAATTACACCGAAGTCAAAAACATTGCCTGGCCATACTCATGGCAAATTTGTCATCAAAAAATCAAAAAATTAAGAAGACTGCCCTCATACGGGGAAACCAGTCTTGAACGTTTAATTTACAGAATTAAAAAATATTACTTAAAGGTCCAGCACAGTAAAATAAACTAAAAGCAGCCCAATTAACTGGGCCTGCTAAGCAAGAAAAACAAATTAACCAAACTACTCCTCCGCTGGTTCCTCCACGATTCGGCACCATCCTTCGGAAGGTCCAGGATCGCTAGGTGCTACCTTCACATGCATGCCACGGCTCCCCTCCTGAAGGCCCAAATGCTGGCCGGCTTTTTCCGAGCTCAGACCCGTCGGACGGGTGCATTCTTCCTCCGTTTGGGCCTCCTCGCGGAAGACCACAGTGACTACAGCTGTGATTCGCGGGCGGTTGAGAGTGAAATCAAAGGAAAATTGCGCAGTGCGCGTCGTGGGAGAAGGTGAACTAGCGGTGGGGAAGCCAGGAGCAGGGGAATCCATACGGTGGCCAGATGCTACAAGCTGACCCCGCCCACTCCTAGTATTTGGATATCGACCTAAGTAATAATCATTGGACTGGCCGGAAGTCATCTCTGTTGAGGTGCTGGAGGGAGCGCGCCGGGATTGACCTCTAGTGCTCCCCCTGCGGCAACGCATCCTATGAAGCACGCGAGGCATGGGTGCAATCTCAGGCGCAGTGGGCACAAGAGACGAAGAAGCAGAATTCCAATTAACAGAGGAAGACAGACAGAGATAGAACCGAGAGAAATGGAAATATGCAGCAAAGTCTAGGCAGAAGTTCCACTGGCCACTTCTCCTTATCGTCACAGTTACCAGGAAGTGTAATCCAGCAACCGGCTTGTCTGAAAAACCATGGCTAAATGCCATTTTGTATGTCGACCCGTCTGCAATGCAATCAAAGGACGCCCGTCATAATGAATCTCTGATCATTAATAATGAGAGCCGAAGGCCGGATCAAATTGGAGCATGCGGAATCGCTCAGAGGAGTGGAGGTCCGATCTTGAACAGTGTTAATAATTAATTAATGTAGATTTGATGTGAAAACTTAATTGAACAACGTTAAATGTTAATGCGATTGATATGAAATCGCCATATCCATGTCCCATCACCTTAAACGCCATCGAATGCACCCGCATCCGGGAGCAGGGCAAGTTTTTATTGAGGACACGTGGCAGAAATTGATTGGAGTGGATCTTTGTTTGGGCTGCTCGCGCAGTGGAAATCCGGACCCGTAAAATATTAGGGCGAATTTGATAAGAAATTCGCGTCACAAAATTGGCCGACGTCAGCAGGCTATTTTGGAACGCGAATTTGGTTTGAATTATGGTTTATCGTCGTTTGAAGTCCGGCGGGCTCGAATTTTGAACAATTTTCTTATAAAATTTGTGTTGGTTTTCTTTGATAATACACATATTAAAATCCCGCTTAATAAAGAGAAAAAATTGTTGTGCTTTCAGAACCTGACCCGAGGATTGGACATGAGTTAACAAACAAAAGGATAGTAGAACCAGACATGCACCCGTGGTCAAGCCCTCTACCAAAACCACGAGCAGAATCACAAAAGCGGGTTGCCCATATCGCACCGCTTTTGCGGAGTAGGCTATATTTCCTATTCGCGAGCGATTCCATAGGGAATGCGACACGTGGCGAAGTGACCCCGGAAAACAACCGTTTAACCCACGCCATCGCACGTTAAATCCCGACGTTGGAAGCCGAGCAAAATTGCCAAGAGTCGTTGATTTGGAGAAGGGCCATCGGACGGTGGTCGCACGTTGAACTTGCCCGGAGGTTAACTAAGGTGTGCGGAGGATAGCCAGGTACGATACGAGTGTTTGATTGATTATTGATATATATAGGTGGGGCCGGAGTATAATGAAATTGTTTAATTAAATGATTGGCGGATAATTAGCATAAGTCTGGAGCGTGATTGTTGTAAGGCTGGGTGGTGAAATATAGAGCCGAAAGTTCATTACAAGTTATTTATTTAAAAAGAAACATGGAGTATAAATACAAAGTGTTGAAAGTTAAAAATTGGTTATAAGGATTGGAGATAATATAAAGTCGGGAATATAAATTAAAGTCCAACCATTGTGGATAGTATTTATTTATCAAATTCTACGAATTTGATAAATAAACCCGAAGAAAGAAGAAGTCAATTAAGACTCGGGCTGGAGGAAAAGAATGGGGTAAACCAAGGGAAAATGCTGACAGAGCGATTGTAGACACACCAGCTCTCCTTAGGGGTCCAATTTCAGTTTTGTTTCGTCACACGATGATCTCTCTTCTCTGGCATTTACTTGTATTGAAGATCACTATTCTAGGAATAAGGAGTTATTTTCTCCAAAAATAACCCTAGCCAAACATTGAAAATGCATCAAGGATATATTTCTATGCTTCATAAGTACATATGTTCTACTACTAAATCATGTCTTGGAAGTGGTTGTTTTGCTGGAAATTATTCACCAGTTGGTTTCATACCAAAGTCTTTTTCACATTTTCAGCATCCAATACATGAAAAAGATAATGGTTTAAAACAACCTAAATATTTGAAATTTCGCAAGAATTGTCTGGCACACTTTGAATATGAATTTTGAAGTCAAGTGCATGATGCTGTATAGGATCAAGTGTCATTTTGAATACCAAATGTTTCACAAAAAACTTCTCAACATGCTACCCTGCAGTAAGGATTAAATGACAATATTGCATCGACTATTTCCATAATAAAAGTGCACCTCGGCCATAAGACTAAACAACTACAAATGTTGTAGATCTAACAAGACCACACAATCAAATGTATTCCACAAGGCCAATACTGTATGAAAAATGAAAAGAGTTTGCAACCAAAAATACCTTAGGCAACTAATTCAATTAGATACACCAAACCATCAGCAAAAAGGAAAACCAGCCTACTCAAAAGGCAAGCGTTTACCTCCTTTGACAAAATTTTAAGTTCCGAAACAAGGGCCTTTATTGTCTTGTCAATGCCCCTAGTAATTTGAATGGGGTTTGCACCTGCTGCAACAACCTAAAAAAAAAGGTTTCATTTCAAATTATTTTCCACAAATTTAAGATACAACCATTGTCGGTTTTGTATTTCCTAACAAGCTCATAAATTTTGACAAAAGAACCAAATTTTTTTAATACCTGATAGCAATTTTTTCACTCAAAAACTATCTTAGACTCAATAAACCCAACCCAAAACTAAAAAACCAAACACCATAAGACCCTACAAAAATGAATAGATGATCTTAATCCGGTACCATCGACAAAAAGTTACCTTTACACCCTCACTTATTAAACCCTGTGCTGTTGAATTTTAACTTCAACTGCTGCAGCAGAAGGACGGATGCAGCAGCAACATTTTTTTTTGGAGGTTGCTTGCATGCCATCCAGAAATTTAATTCAGCATTTAAAATTCCTGCAAGTTTTTTTTGTAGACGGCCATAGCCATATTTCTGTACAGGATTGTATTTAAACACAACAACCAGCATTAACGCAATTCACCAACCAGAAATTAAACAAACAGAAATTTACCCGACAGTTTTGTAAATTCAAAGGAGGACACGTGGAGCATTAATATTGGATCGCATGAAATTGAAGGGAATCTGAAAACCTGAAAACCGGACCCGAATTTTTTATAGGGCACATTGGATTGAGAATTCGAGTTAAAATTAGGCAGACGTCAGCATCCCATTTTGGAACGCGATTTTGGTTTGAAATTCAATCTATTTAGACTTTTGAAGTCCGACGGAAAGGGTTCTTTAATGTTTTGATAGTTTAATATATACATATGTTATATATATATCATATGCGAAATGAAAGGCGGGCCATAGAATTTAGTTTTAATTTTATTTTTTTAAAAAGAGGGTTTATTATAATATGTTTTATATGTTCCGGCATATAAAAATAAAAAGGTCGAAAAAGCTTGGTAGTTTTTTCTATAGACAGTACATAAATTTTTTATTACATAGTAGTGTGTAAAAAGTGAAAAACTGAGTGTAACTTTTTAAGTGTGTATGCACAGTAGTGCGAAAGGGAAAAACACAGCAGAGTGTTTTAGAGACAGAGTATGTTTGTTTTGAACAGACAGTGAGTTGGTTTTATGCACTGCGTTTTGTAGCAGTCATAATTTTGTAATCCCTCTCAGTGAGGAATTAGTGTAATAGTTTTTTTTTGAGTTATTGAAGGGAATAGAAGTTTGTTTTCAAAGTATTGAAACTCTGTCTCCTGTCAAAGAAATTTTTATTTTCTTTGTGTTAGAGGAAGGGAGATTTATGGGTGGTTCTTATGAATCAACCAACCATTCAGAACATGCTCATCAATCCAAACCATAAGTATTATGTGACAATATTCAAGCAGGCACTGAATCGGATTTCTAAAGCTATGTTAGAGAAACCCTAAACTCTCACTGAAAATAGGTGAAATGTGGCACCACTCAGAGATTGACATGTGCCAATTGGTACAAGTGGTAGAAAATTGGCATGCTCAAACAACGAGGTGATGCGGGAATGACATGAGGGATAAAATATCAGAAAAGCCCCAAATCTGGAGAACTAAAGCTCATCACCAACTTGAGATTGACAACTTTACATGATGTAACCTATGAAATCGTAAATGGAGAAATCATAGTAACAATAAAGTAACCTATGTAACAATAAAGTCGGATTCATCCTGGGAGTGGTAATGGGAGAAATCATAGTGAACAACGGGAAACATGCATAGTTGCTTACAATCAAATAGATGAAAAAACACATACAAAAAACCTAGATAATAATCGTGAACAAGCTTAATATTGAATTATGAACTTTAAAGGAACTTACAAAATGTGACATTACGAACCTGGTCAAGCGCACAAGCAAAAATATCTTGGACATGACCCTGGTTGACAAGTTGTATTGCTCATGATGCAAGAGGATTTGTACCTGCATTGCCAAGTCAATCAAAATCCATCATTATATATACAATAAATACAAGTAATTGATGTAGTATTTTTTACTCTAAGATGCATTCTTATGATAATGTTAGAACATATGTTGAAAATGTCAAAACATACCTGAATAAGCTCCTCTTCATTTCAAGAACAATTTATTGGAGTCACATGAACTTGGAACAAGCCTCCCACGATCTGAAAGAGTAGCAACTAAGTCAACGGTGACTTTTTTGTTGCTACGCTGGATCGAGGGAGGTTTGCTCCAAGATTAAATCGCTCCAATAAATTATTCTCTACTAAACAGGGCCAACCACGTGAAGGTGGAAGCTCTTATGGCCCCTCCCGCCCCCCCTCACATCACTCTCAATTCCCCAATACCCAATCTATATTTCATTTTTTACTTTCATGAGCATAAAAAAAAATATTCAATAACTAATAAAAAAACAATTCAACAAAAAGTACGCAAGGAAACATTGCAATTAATGCTTGACATAAAAATAGTATGATAAATGAGTTTTTTATATAACGCAAAAAAAACGTTCCAAGTATGGTAACGTTTGTCTTATAATAATACAATATTTTACATTGTCAAATTTTCTTTTTCTTCTTCCTATTTTTAAAGCTCCTAATTACATCATCAATATCATCGTGCTCTGCTCCTGTTTCGTGCCTTTCAACCCGCACTGCTGACCTAGTTGCGTATTCACGATGCCTGGGCTCATCCAGTGACGGGGCATCGCCTACAAAAACAGATAATATTAAATTTTAATTGTCAGTTTTTAAATATCATTGAACTAGTTCGGTAATATTAATAATAAAAAATTGCAATGAGATTATTTACCTGGTGCACCAGTTGTCGCCGCTGACCTAGTTGCATTGTCACGATGTCTGGTCTCATCCAGTGACGGGGCATCGCCTCCAAAAACAGATAATATTAAATTTTAATTATCGGTTTTTAAATATCATTGAACTAGTTCAGTAATATTAATAAAAAAAATTGCAATGAGATTATTTACCTGGTGCACCAGTTGTCGCCGTTGGGACTGTTGCCCTGTCTTCCTCTCTGGTGGTAAGATCCTCAAGGGAAACATTCTCTGTCATATAAACAAAAAACGTTATAAGGAAAACCATCAAGGTATAATTAGAAAAAATTATAAGTGGAAATTAATTACCGTCACGGCCCTCACTGATAGCAGCATTGTCGGCCTGGTCCCCACTACAATCATCAGGTTGCACGAGAGGATCATCTACATCTGGCTCTAAAACTGGGTTATTTACCTCGTCGGTAGTGTTGCTCCCCTGATTTAAACAAAGTTGTTAGACATTAAATTTATGGACGAAAACAAAAATATTGAAAGGTTAATGTTTTACCTTATCAGGCATTGTAGATCTTGGGACTGCCCCAAGCTTCTGCGACGTTCAACTACAGCTTGATAGCCAAAACGGAAAGCAATATTTTTATCTTCCTCTGTAGTTATTGTTCCAAAGTCATCACCCTACATTATATATGATTGTGTATTTTTAATCATATCTGATAGGATTACAAAAACGTTGGAAGGCGATACAATTAATTATAATATGTTTAGCTACTTAATTACAATTCTTGCAGCTAATTTCAAGTAGCCACCCTGGTCGAGCTTGTGATGGCCCTTTTTCTCAATCCTAGCTTTGGTTGCCTTTGAGGTGTCGGGCAACCTAGCATCAAAAGATTGAAGTCAGATATGACGTAGCACACTTTTATTTTAGACATAAAGAAAATTAAAGCTATTGAATTAAAGTTGTAATTTACCTTGCGGGTCCAGTTGGCATTTTTCCTTCTTTCTTTGGCCTTTTCTCTTTTCCGTCATGGATGAGTGCTCTCCACTCACTCTCTGAAACTGCGAGAGGACGCTCATATCTAGGGTTAAATTGCAATTGCATCCTATAGGTTTCCCTGGTATATTTCAAATATTTGCTGGCTACCTGAGCCACCGCTTTTCTGTCAAATGTGCCGACCCCAAAAAGGGCTTCTAGATAATCTAGAAGTTCTTTTTTCATGTTGGAATTCTGGGAATTCGACCCTGTGCGTATGGTTGGGCCAAAAATTACCAACGCATGGCTCTCCAGAATCCTGTAGAACTCATTGTTTCCTACACAGAATAAAACCAAAAGAAAAAAAGATATTATCATTAATTTAAAAATAAAAATCATGATAATTATGTTTTAGATAAAGTACATGAAATAGTTAAAATATTAAAATTTACCTGGGAGTTGTACATGCTTTATAGGGACACCCTCATCGTTCACCAACAACGTGCCATTAATGGTCCCTGTGGAGCTGACACGTGTAGCTCCAGGAAACGCAATAATGTAGTTGGCCATATCAGCCTCATCATTTCCAACACGTTCAGCAGTTGGCTGGGTGTCAGCTTGGGCAGGGTGTGTTTCTTGGCTAGCACCTAAAGGAGTAGAAGGTGTACGATAGGGTTGTTGGGCAATCTCTTGCCCTTGTGTCCCACTACCACCAACACCGGGTTCAACAAATGCCAGAAAACGCTACATACAAAAGAACTTTTTGTTAGTTTAGTCAATGTAAAATTAAAAATCAAACTATCACAATTCATCTCATGCAGAACAAAAAAAATATCCTTTTGAATTTTTATTATTACCTGATATCTTTCTAGCTGGCTCATAAGATGTTTTATCCTCTCTTCTGTTTTAGGTGTTTGAGGCGCGTCTATCAAAGTATCAAATTTTGACCTTGCATCTCGTGCCTTTTTTCGCAACAAGAACACTGGAGATAGGGATGAAGAAAGCTCTTCCTCAAAGAGGGAATCATCGGGCGTACCATGGCTAGGTGTCTGCATATTTGAACAAAATTAATATTATTTCAATTATGTAAATAACTAAAATACCTAAAGATAGAGCAATGCTGGCACTTTACATGTTCTTCCGCTGGCCTCTTTCCGCGATCATCCTGTCTCGGGGTTGTTCCTGCACTGCTCTGATCAGTCTGCTACATTGCAATAAAATTATAAATGTAAAAACTTGAAAACAATATCTAACTTGAAAACACAAAATGAAAACTGAAATAATTTCTAATAAGACAACGGAAGACAGAGTTAGAGTTTCAAATATGCCTTGCATTGAATTCAGTCCTGGAAACATGTCATTGCACATTAAGGCACCCAAACATTCAATCCACGAATGATATATTTAAGTAGGCTTCTCCTATTCTGGGAAAACACCATACCTATAATGCATTCACTTGCATGTATAAAGGAAAAGGAAAACATGTTTTCATACAACGGTGACAAAGGCATCTTGGGGAAAGGTATCTTCACTTTTTATTTATGTTGTTCACCCACACCACTCTCGTGTTTTCACTAATCTTTTTTTGTCATTTTTGGATTCAAATTAAGTTAAGGCCTTAAGTATTTTTTGACCTTTCGGTGTAGTTTTTATAAGTGGCATGTATGGATTTTCCATTAATTCTGCACTTTTTCTCTTCATGCGCATGTTTCTCTGGAAATCAAATGCATGATTTAGTCCCATACATTTAACAAGTTGTTGGATCAACTCCATAGGAAATATCATGTTTCCTATTCAATCAAAATTTATCTCAGTTAGGGTAGGTAGGAAGGTTTTCCCTTTGTATTAATAGGGCACTTCTAGCTTGCATTGTTATTATATCTTTCAAATTTAGTGTCGTTTCAATTAGGGCATGATTTTTTGCAACTTTCAAGGTGAGAATGAACAAAGACAAATTTTTGTGATGGATGACTGTATATGACTCCATGGCCAGAGGAAAAGGCAATAATCTACTTCTTCAAATATCTATAGTTCTC
Organism: Pinus albicaulis; assembly: GCA_034641835.2. Taxonomy (NCBI): domain Eukaryota; kingdom Viridiplantae; phylum Streptophyta; class Pinopsida; order Pinales; family Pinaceae; genus Pinus; species Pinus albicaulis. Next base: position 179,641,223 of record CM076577.1, read on the forward strand.
ATTCACCTCATACGAAGATGGTCCCTGATTTTGAGCCAAATGTTGCAGCAAAAAGTTCCCCCCCTCCGTAATTTGATATTCAATGGAAATTTCTTAAATTGATGATGGGGCATGATTATGGAACATTGGCACATACATATGTAATGGAATTCCAAGATCATGATATATGTTTGCATATGTTTATGGAAATGTTCCACCAAGTCCCCTGGAGGTGGGAGCGAGGGGGCAAGGGAGCGCGGGAGCGGCCTATGCAAAAGCTCCCTACCAATTTTCAGGAAACGTGGGGGGACGTCGGGGTCATAAAAATTATAAAATTTAATATTTAAAATGTAACTATATTTTTGCAAGGAATGTATATACGGTCATCATACACTTGCATCATGAAAGATAAATCATAAATGATAAAATTACAAATCGATGAATGATGAATCATATAATTGAAACAAATTTAAAAGTTAAAAGTTAAAACATACATCATACAATCATGCATGTAAGTTTTTAAGTTTGTAACTATATAATCATTAATGTAACTACTAACAATGTACAATGAAAATAAAGTTTAAGATATCATATGACATATTATATCAAGAATCAAAATAGAGTTTAAACTGAAGTTTACAACTCAAGTCTGAAACATAAAACTTAAACGCAAATAAGTTATGTCTGAAACATAAAACATAAAACATAACATATGAATATCAAATGATATCATCATACTGATAAATGAGCATAAATGCTCAAGTTAATGCCCCACTAGTCTATGCATCCAACTTCTGCACGAATATATCAAGATCAACCATGTCACCATCTGAATCAGAATCACTTGGATTCTCAAATATGCTAAGTGGCACATCAACTTTTAACACGAAACCATAAACTAAAAGAGGCGGTGAGGGGACGTGAGGGGGCGTGAGGGAAACATCCCCTAGAAGTCCCCAAGACCCCGGAGCGCGAGGGGGCGAGGAATCTAGACCCCTAGGTGGGGGGGCGAGACCCCGTGTAACACTGGTTTATGGAGGTGGTGGAGCAAAAAAGAGCTCAAATAGAGCTGGAATTTTTCACATAAAAAGGACTGTGGGCTTGACTAATGGTTCCATTTAAAAAATGATATGTAGACAGAGAATAAGTGTAGCATGAAAACATGCATTGAAAATCCATCTGAGTTTGCATTGTATTACTTATGATGGATTCAAATTTGGGTTTCAAAATGCCAGGTTATGGCATGATTTTGTCGAAAAACCCTTAGTTGGATTCTCATGTTGGTTTAATTTATATTTTAAGGTTGTTTTTCAATCTTTGGGTGATAGTAACTCTTGAACTAGTTTACCAATGTGTAACAAACATATTTCAAGAATAAAGTTGTGATTTTTTTATATTATTATTATTATCTATTAGCTACGAGTATTGACACCTAATGCCTGGAATTTTGACATCTTGATAGCATGGATAATTTCGAAAATATTTCTAGTAATGTTAACATAATAACTATCATTACGTGTCTTCACTTTTGTCACCATAATAGACCTGTGATATGGACTCATCACACAACTTCATATGCTATGTCCCAACAAGTTCAAACTGGTTGAACCTACCTCATAGTGTGGTTATTAAGGACAAGTTGCTTGATATATAACTCGATAGCATAGACCACGTTGCGGTTCTAAAAAGAATCCTCAAGTGTCAAAAAAACTTCACAATATGTTCTACTATAAAGCCTTTTGGGATACCTGAAATAATATATGTATCATTGATGACTTTTAAAGTATGACAAGATCGAGAGGGAAAGGAAATCAATGGAAGAGTGATCCACCAATGAGAACCTAGAATTTAGCATCAGATGAGTTAGAGTCTAGGAAATTGAAACCCTATAATTTTAATTAGTGATGAAGGAAATCACATAGGTAATTATATTTTCATGTAGAATAATATGTTAATTCAAATTTAAACTACATAATATGAAAGGCATACCATAAATTTTTCCACGTAAGTCCAAACAACCTATAAAAAGGGAAAACCTTCTTTTTCCATGGGAAATAATTTACCTTTCCTTTTTCAAGACAATCTAAATAAAAAAAAATATGAACTATACTGTACACATTCTTGGATAATGTGAAAGTGGAAAAGGAATACCCTACACAAGTGATGCACACATGTACATTTGAACACTAATAGATTTTTGTAGTTGAAATGCAATGCTTGTTTCATTTAAATGTAGGGTTTTTAAAGCAGGGAGAAATAATGGCTGCCAAATTAATAAGCGTTTCTTTGGGAAAAATTTAAATCTTGTATTGGGTGATGAAGATAATAGAGGGTATTGAATCTTGATTCTTGACATCTAGAGAGAACCCTACAGCCTAACACAATCCAATGGAATTGACCAAAAAAACCCAAATAGAGTCAACCCTACTATGGGAGGAAGGGCCTGCAGTAAGAACTTACCATTTTGCAAGAGCTGAGGGTGAATGTTGTTGCGCAAGAGGGGGGGGGGGAAGGCGGCGGCGAGGGCGAATGCGGGGAAATGCGCGTGCACCCAAGAGGCGAGGGCGAATGCGGGGCGAATGCGTGCAGAAAGGGCGAGGGGCGAATCAGGGTGAATGTGATGCCGCAAGAGCTCGGGCGAATGGGAGGGCGAATGCGTGCAAGATATCAGACGAGGGCGAATGCGAAGGCGAATGCGTGCACGCGGGGGCGAGGGCGAATGGTGTTCTCAGGCGGAGAGGCGGTGCGCGTGATATCGGACGTTAATGTAGCACACATTTAAATTTGAACACTAATAGATTTTTTTAGTTGAAATGCAATGCTTGTTTTCATTTAAATGTAGGGTTTTTAAAGCAGGGAGAAATAATGGCTGCCAAATTAATAAGCGTTTCTTTGGGAAAAATTTAAATCTTGTGTTGGGTGATGAAGATAATAGAGGGTATTGAATCTTGATTCTTGACATCTACAGAGAACCCTACAGCCTAACACAATCCAATGGAATTGACCAAAAAAACCCAAATAGAGTCAACCCTACTATAGGAGGAAGGGCTTGCAGTAAGAACTTACCATTTTGCAAGAGCTGAGGGCGAATGCTGAGGGAAAATGTTGTTCTGCAAGAGCTGAGCGCGAATGCTGAGGGCAAATGCTGTTCTGCAAGAGCAGAGGGCGAATGCGTGCGTGATATCAAACGTTAATGTAGCTATTGCGACAAATACGAAACAATAAAATCATTTTTATGTAGTGCGCATATAAGTTTCGAATTTTTATGTAGCGCCCATATAAGTTTGGTATTTTTATGTAGCGCGAAAATAACTGTCGCTATACCGACGGCGGAAAAGGCGTTGCTATAAATACGGGTGCCTCCAAACGTCGCAATGGCGACACCTAGACATTGTGTCGCAGTTGCGACGTTTAGAGTCGTCCCAATAGCGACGCTTTGGGCCATGGTGTCGCAATTGTGACGCCTTCCTTTAAACATCGCAATTGCGACACTTGTTTAAGTGTCGGTATTGCGACACTTTTCTATAGACGTCGGTATAGCGACGGTTTCGGGCGGGATGGAAAAAATTTGGGAAAATTTCCGACATTTGGTCAAAAGCGTCGGAAACAGGTGTCGGAATTTCCGCCAAATGTAGTAGTGAGAAGATCTACGAACCAACTGTGGTGGTGCAGTATCAGGTTGAATCTCCTATAAAGGTTTCTGCAAGATTCCTTCTTCTCAGTGTTCATCACTTTCCTCTTGTTGTCCTTCCTGCTCATTTTCCTGTGTTGGTGGGATGTCTTCATGTTGTTCTTCAAACCTTTCAATAAATTTCTTGACTTCTAGCTCACCTACATTCCTCTTAAACATTTCTGACTCATTAAATTGAACATCCCTGCTTCAAATATTTTTATGTTTGATTGGATCCCATAGACAATAACCAAATTCTTCATCCACATATCCCAAAAAAATGAATTTCATTGATTTACCATCTAGCTTAGTTCTATTTTCTTTGGGAATATGTACAAATGCTTCACATCCAAAGATTTTCAAATGAGAATAATTGAACTTGTTACCAGTGCAAACTTCTTCAAGGATTCCTCCATCCAAGGCTATAGATGGAGATCTATTTATGAGGTAGCACGTTGTCCTCATAGCCATTGCCCAAAAATGCTTGTCCAAACCGAAATTGGGCAACATGCTCCTTACCTTTTCGATAATGGTGTGATTCATTCGTTTTGCAACACCATTCTATTGAGGTGTACCAGGCACATTCTTCTCATGCTTTATGCCAAACATGTTACAATATTCTTTGAATGCATTTGAGCAATATTCTCCACCATTATCTGTTCTTAGTTAGTTGAGAAATTTGTTAGTCTCTCTTTCAACAACAACATGGAATTTTTGAAATATTTCAAACACTTCACTTTTAATTTTCATGGGATAGGCCCAAACCTTCCTGGATGCATCATCTATAAATGTTACAAAATATGATTCTCCTCCTAATGACTTGATATTAACTGGTCCAAACACATCTAAGTGTATCAATTCTAACACATTTTTCTTTCTTTCATGACCACCTCTAAGAAATGAAACCCTTCTTTGTCTACCATATATACCATGGAAAATTTTAGGGGCTAATATTTGCAGGCGGGCTGATTTTCCATGGTTTTTCCAAGAAAAAGATTCGCCAATTTCCATTTTTTCGTAAAAGTGATTTGCCCAAATTTATATTATAAAATTATGTTATCCAAAAAATGGCCAAATATTTATAGAGACTATATATAGTCATTTGAAATTTGGATATATTTAAAAACATAACACCAAACATTTTAGAACCTGCAGATTAGGGACTGGTAAGATTCGCCAAGGTTTCTAAACTTTAAGATAAATTTCCATCCTTAAAATTTTCCCTGATATATACAATGCTCACAAAGGTCAAGATTGTAGGATCTCAAACCTGGTAGTAAATTTTTACCGACAAGGATTTTTAAACCCTTCTCGCTCATGTGACCCAAGCGCTTATGCCACAAATCTGCTGAATTTCCTTCTCTTGTGACAACAACCAAATCTGATTTTCCTATCATTGCCGTCAATGAATATAGTGTTCTTGTCTTGGGTCCTTTGGCCACGACCAATGCTCCTTTGCTAATTTTCCAACCTCCTTTTCCAAATCTTGTGGAATAGCCTTCATCATCCAGCCGTCTCATGGAGATCAAACTCATGTGCATTTCTGGTACATGCCTGACCTGTTTCAACAATATATCTTGTCCATTCTTCATCTTGATCTGGACATCTCCCACTCCAACAATGCTGCAAAAATGATTATTCCCCAAATGCACTCTACCATAATCACCAGGATTATATGCAACAAAACTATCTTTGCATGGGGTTACATGTTGAGATGCCCCAGAGTCAAGGATCCAATCAAAGCTACCATTAGATGTATATAAACATGCATCCTCTACTGAAATAGTAAACAACACATCACCATTTGTGATTACAATAGTAGTCTCACCTTCATTTGTGCTGGATGACTTGTAATTTGTATTAGTTGTTCTTTGTTCCCTTTTTACTTTCTTCAAGGCTCGACATTCTTTCTTCATGTGCCTGGGTTTGCCACAATGAAAGCAGATGATCCTGCCCCTCCTTTATTTTGATCTGCCTCTCGATCTTGATTTCCCTTGTTGGCCTCGATCAACTAGAGCTAGAGGTTCTCCTCCCTATTTTTCCGCAATTGACTTGCGTCGCAGCTCCTCATTCATTAAACTACTATTGACATCATCAAAATTCAGGGTCCCTGCAGGTGCTGAAGTACTCATAGCCACAATTAAATTTTCCTAGATGTCTGGCATAGAACATATTAACAAAATAGCTCTAATTTCATCATCTAGAGTTATTTTAACATAGGCAAGCTGACTAGTTATAATATTGAATTCATTCAAGTGCTCCGCAACTGAAGCACCTTCCTTCATCTTGAGATTGTAAAGCTTTTTCATCAAGAACACTTTGTTTGATGTCGTGTTCTTCTCATATAGATCATGGAGTTTCTGCCATAATCCTTTTTCTGTCTTTTCTCCGAACACATTGAAATACACATTCTTTGCTAGATATTGGTGGATTGTTGCAATCGCCTTTCCATCTAGCTTATCCCATTCCTCATCTGTCATCGATGAGGGTTTCTTTGTTACACCCTCAATTGGAAAATACTGATATTTTAAAATCAGTATATCCTCCATATGTGATTTCCATAGGGAAAAATTAGCCCCGCTCAACTTCTCCATATCATTAACTGTTGTCTCAATTTTTAATAAAATTTACACCCAAAAAAATTACACTTTACCAACTTTTAAACCAAAAATAAAAAATCTCCTTTAAATTCAAAAGATCTCTCCTTTAAAAATATCTCTTTTAATTGTATACTTTGAAGATATCTCCTTTGAAAAATTTCTCCTTTAATTGTATATAAAAAATAATGACCCTTTACGTTGATGACCTTCCTTTTTCATAAAACATATATAATGATTATAAAACATATAAAACATTTCACCATATATTATTATTCAATCACTTTAATGTAATAGTTTCACCATAATAATACACCCAACAATTATTATGAAGAAAACACTCCAACTAAAACGACCATCCACAAAAACTTGAAGACTCTACAAAAAGGTTTACGACTGTTTCAAATCTTATAAGTGTTGACTGGAGGAGTTATTCTGTCTTCCTTCTCTGCCAAGTGGAGAGTGGTCTCCCTGCCAAGATCTCCAGATGATGGCCAATCACCGAAAAACAGAAGTTTCAGAAACTGAATCGTCTACGACAACCACACCAATGTGGCACACCAACCTCCACTTCAACTTAGCCAATTCACACGATTTCTGGCACAATGCAACAACTTTCCACAAAGAGGAATTGCAACATATTTCCATACATAGAGGAATTGCAGGCACAGATTCACTCGGCTTCCAACATCATGGACTTGCAAGATCACAAACTTGCAGATGAATTGTAGTGGCACAGAGAAGTAGCCTGGCTATGATACTAGTTGTTGGGGGTGCAGAGCAACACAAAAAAATAGAAAACAAATAGAGACAGGAGAAATTATGATAAATACACAGACTGAAGAATAAAACAACACAAATTTCTATTACAGGAGACCTGGCCCTGCTTGGCTTGACTTTCTCAGTCAGAGGCAGGAAATACAAATTTATAGTTGCAGAAGAGGACTAATTCAGCATGTGAAAAACAAATTATTACATAGTCAATCACTGTGGTTGGACGACGTGTTAGGTTCGGCGTCGTTGTTTGTCAGAAATTCAGTGACAACTTTGGTCAGCGAGGTCGGTGTCTGAATACGGCTTCACATCTAACAAGTTTGTATGCGTGCAACCTCCTACAATGGAATAAGATGTAGTTGTACAGAAGTAGGCTAGAAACTAGGGTTTTCTACCACTCATGCATTTCGTATATTATCACGAAGAATCTATGTGATTCCATAAATAAATTATTTATGTAAATATGGTGCTCTATGAGGTTGATTATACCATTCTTCATATTGACTAGTATCACACGATAGAAATTTCGTAGAAATATCTACACCCTATAATGTTGTTGGAAGTGAGGCAAACAACAAACACACAACATCATATTTTGAAAAATCTGCATAGCTCCGTGAATTAATTGAGTGTTTATAACCTGACATAGGTTCCTATTTCTCTCTTTTATGCTATGGAGAATGATAGTGTTGGATGGTGCCGAGGTATTTTTGTTGACGATGATACATTTCTTCATGAGGATGAACAAGAAGCAATCAAGAATCTTAAAGCGCTTAACAAGGGAACCATTGTATGCGCATCAGAATAATAAGAGACAATATATTGCAATGAACATTGACTGAAATGCTATATTGCAACGATTGGAATTATATGCTCTAAATTTGTGCAAGGTTGAATATGCTATATGAAAATTCGGTAGAAGAATCTGGTCTTACATGAAAAACAACATAATTTTGTGATTGTAACACTAGGTTTATTCCTGACGATGAAAACATAAGAGATTTATGATCTTTGTATATTACTCATATAGAAAAAATATTTCAAATTTATCATAGATACAACCTAATGCTTTTGATGCAAAAGATTCCTCAACGCAACAGGCTCCAGATACTCGCTCAGTTCTAGTCGACGTTGTTCCACCTATTTCTCGAACCTAAATTTAGTTGCTCGACATGTAGATCATCAGTTTAAGACTGTCAACAGATGGCCTAGAGAAGGAAAGGGACTCTTGCTTTGAAAATTAAATGAAAGACACACTATTATTCCTATTACAAGAAACGGGGGCATACAGAAAATTAGGGCTCTAGTTAAAGCATTGTGTTCATATAGTGTGTTTCATAATATAACAATCTTAATACAATGTTTCTGCATTTATTATGTTTGCCATGATAGTGCGCTTATATCAATAATATTAAAATACATATGCAACTATGAATGGAATTGGTATGTGGTTTTATTATGCAAGGGTTATAGTATGGAGGCCATAAATTGTTATTAGCGTATATATGGTGTGGCATATGGACTCTTTCTTCCTAGATTTTGGATCTGTTTAAAGTCAATCCTCACATTTACATGAAATCCTCGTTCAGAAGCATGAACATTATAGTGGATGTTTTTATTAAGAAATATGGATCCAAATAGATCAAAATCAAAAAAATAAAAATTCATGTGAATTATGATAAATGTACATAATATCGACAAGGATAATTTTTTTATTTAGCCAAATGGAATTGTTATGCAAGTTAAACGTTTATATGTTGAGTAGCTTCATTTATTTGTTGCGAGAGAAAGAGAATCCATGGTTTATTCATTCCCCCAAAGCAACAGGTGCAACCATATGTATTTTTTTTAAGAATGTGTTGCAAGAAGCGCCATGTTTTCTTCATTTCCCCAAATCTTGTCCTTCTCAGATAGTATGCAAAAAAATTTCATGATGGTGCTAGATGATGGTGAGTTTCACAATGCATTAAAATAAGTATTTCAAGGTTTGAAACTGAATATTAATATTCTTGTTCATTCTTACAAATCAAATGTTTCTTAAAAAAAGGGATTTTTTTTTTTTGATAATCAGACCCCTTTCCCATTGATGTCAAAGGGGGAGGCAAGTAGAGGAGAGAAGATACTTTTCAGAATGAAAGGGGGAGGAAAAATGTGTTTCCATCAATTCCAAAGGGGAATATTGTTTGCATTGTTGCCATTGATGGAAAAGGAGTAGCACAAGACCATCAAGGCAAGACATAAGAGTAGCACAAGACCAACAAGGCAAGGAGAAGCAAGGTAAAGCAAAAGTGAAACAAATGTAAAGGGGCAAAAAAAGTGCAGCAAAGGTTAAGGAGCATCAAAAGTGAAACAAAGGTAAATGAGCAGCAAAATAGAAATAACAAGCAAGGTAGAAGTGCAAAACCAACAAAGGCATAGGAGCAGTGCAAGACCAACAAGGTAAGGAGCAACAACAAGGTATGCAAAAGCATGGAAAAGGAGAAGCACAAGGAACAACAAGCAAAGTAGCGGCAAGGTATGCATGAGAAAGGGACAAAGGAGCAATATATACATTAATGGTTTGGTAGAATATTGATGTTGGCATGTTGATGGCTTGATGCTTGGATAATGTTGTAGAGATTGTTTAATGAAGAATTTGTGGTGATACTAATTTGTTGTTAAGCTGAATTATTGTGATGCAAAGGAAAGACTCCATGATAGGAAAGGCAAGATTCCATGACAACAAAGCCAAGACTCCATGACAACAAAGGAAAGCTTCGATGACAACAGAAAAAGACAAGACTCAAGGAGGTTGAGGCAATGACATGAAGAAAATATGAATTTGAACATATAGATTTCTTTGGAGAGTGAATGTTGCATATATATGCTTGCATTGTTTTCATATGTTGTGTGCATATTGTTTACATTGGAGAATGTTTGCATGTGTTGTGGTGGTATAATGTTCTTTTTGGTACTATGTTGATATTGAGGCACTTAATCATTATATATGGATGAAATAATATGCGGTGGACCACTTATTTATTTTATAATATTAAAAATATTAAGAGTTTGGAAATGAATGAGTGGAAGGAAAAGAGTCAATCCCAATTCATATTCATATGTATAATACAAACAACCATCAAATTATATTTATAAAAGATGTTATTTTGGAGGGAAAAATAATGTTAGAGAGATGGAGAATGTGTGAGAGCTGATTGAGGTGTTATGTATTAGTTACCTAGAGCATATGAATCTTATGTGAAGTAGATTTGAAGGGCATAATAGGCATAAATGAAGATGGAGATATATAGAATTTATGACCAGGTAGACATTGTTGTTTCTTGCTTACACCAGGGGATTGTAGTCTCCTTTTAAGTAGTGGCTTAATAAACATCAGGTTGGAGAATGCTGAGGTAGGAGCCTCCTATGGGTTGTAGCCTATAGAAAACATATGGGAGTTGGAGCTTCCTTACATGTTGTAGTTTGCAGAAAATTGAGGTAGCAACCTCCTATAGGTTGGAGCCTACAAAAAATTGGATGTAATAAGGAGTAGGATCTTTCCTTTGCATCACAACAATAATAAAATCATGGTTTTCTCCCTTTATGGGTTTCCACATATATCTGGTTTTAATATTAGTTTTTATTATGTGTTCATGTGATGTTTTGGTTTTCCTATTACTTGATGTTCACATATTCAATTTGCTGGTCATTATTTTCTAATTTGATCATGCAATGTTTCAGTTAATGAGTTTAATTAAAAGAATTTTAATGTCCATGAATATTTTAAACTGATTCACCCCCTCTCAATTTAGTCAATTTTCATCACATAATATTTTCTATGTTTCATTGCTTAATATATATGTACATGCTGATAATTACATAATTGATCGACATATGTTATACGTGGAATGAGAGAGAGAGTTCCAATCAAAACCTTTATGGATCCAATATTGGAGGCATCTCATGCTCCGAAACCGATTAATATAGCAAGTCAAAGTGAAGTGGAGACCATTTTGTCACGAGGAATCCACATGGGAAATGGATGACCTGATGTAGACAGCATATAATTCCTTATTTGATGAGTAAAGAAAATGTAAATACATTGGAAATGTTGTATAGAGTTGTGTATATAAAGCTCCCTAATCAACAATGCTTGGTCTAACGCATGTTTTCTGGTATATTTTTATTAAACACTGAGGAAAATGCTTCCCCCAAAGGGGAGGGGACTCTGATAGCCCATGGTTAATATTTCTCCCATTTTAAATAATTGTAATTATTTAAAAAGGTTGAGAGAAAAAGGGACATAGATTCCATTGCTTGAGGAAGGAGAATGCTTGAGGGAATTGTTGTTTTAAATATCAATCCTAGTTATTTGAGTGGTTTTTAAGTGGTATGATTGTGCCATAAATTAATTGAAAGAGGAAGGTACATTCCTAGGTGTCCTTTATATCTAACAACAAGAAAATTAAAAATATTGAAGGTAACATGGGTTGTGTTGTCCTAACGTGTTGACTGGCTTGCAACCATGGAGAATGACAGATGGTTAGTTTGTTTGGAGGAGGAGTATGAAAAGGGTGAGAAAATAAAAACTCGGGGGAGGGGGGGTGTGGGGGGGGTGGGGGGGGGGCACACTCCTTAATCATTTTCATGCAAAGGTAGTGGAAGAGATAATTAATGTGAATATGAAACAAGGAAAAACTCTCTCACACATAAGCATAAGAGGAGAGTTAATAGAGAAATGATCCAAAAAATCAAAATGATCGAGCTCTAAAAAAAGTGAACCAGCTGAGGAACCATCAAAGAGGCTTGCTATGTGGAAAAATTATGGAGAGAAGTGGCTTTCCTGAAGGCTGAAGAACCATTAAAACCTTTGGGATTGATGAACCACTGGCTAGGAGAGAAGCACCCTGGTACTTGGGGAGCTGATGAAAAACCCAGTGATGACAACACTGGTGCATTCTCTCACTGCTGAACTATCTGGTAAAATGGTTTCTATGCTCCTAAAATAATTTATCCACTGATGAATCTTCCTTAATGTGGGATCCCTTCTCCTGAATTCAAGATAAAAATGTTTTGCATTATGGTATCCTAGTATGGATGTGATTATGCCTTAAAAGACTTAGTGATAGTGTGTGTAGTTGGTGGATGAAGGTAGTGTGACCTTGTGACATCACGTTTTAGATATTTATGTTGGTTTAATTTCCTCTTAAGAAGCACTCCACATCAAGCACCAAAATCTGGCTTGAGGGTGAAAACTACAAGTAACTTTGGTCGTCTCTTGTCTATGGTTGGGTGGAGAGTTAGAGACCCACTCTCAATTGCCAAAAATATTATAATATAAGTTCAATCTTATGTTTTATGTTGGAGTTTTGTATTATGTCTTTCTTAATTGCATGGAAATAATTTTAAGCTAATGATACAAAGTGTCGTTATTGAATAAATGAAGAATGTAAATGATTGTGTAAAGATCATATGATATGGTCCATTACTCATTGATGTGTTAATTTTGAAATAACTTAATATTGTATTCACATAAAGGGATTGGAATCCCTATAAATTTATAATTCATTTGTGTCAACCTATTATGTGTCTAGTCTTTGTGACATTGGCTAGCATACATTAATGATAAGGAAAGTTATTTCTTGGGCAAAGGAGTTCCATGAATACTTTCTTAGGAATTATTTAATCCCTGTAATGATTTGAGGCTATAAATTGGTTTAAGTGGCTCGTGTCTTGAGATATGGGTGTATATTTTTATTATTGATCATTATAATGAAGGAATTAATGGTTCAATTCCTGAGGAAATTTGGAATATGGATTCTTGTATATTTATGGGATGTTGACTAGGTTGTCTAAATCTACACAAGGTTAGAATTCATGTTTGTTCTTCAACAAGTCTAGTTGAATGTTACAACAAAAATGTTTAATGACTTTCATGACCTAGCTGCGTCGGGAATTTCTGCGAAATCGTGAAGTTCAAGTTCACTAGGTGGTTGTGTCATGAAGGCGATAATTTTTCAAAGTACATCAACCTGCTAGATAGGTCGAAAATCACCTATAGGAACCACCAATTCGGGAATCCAATGAGTCAACCTGAAGGAAGATATTGTATAACTTCACATCCGACCAAATGTTGTGCATGTGTAAGGACATGGGTTGAGAGGTTGAGCTAGTAAGGTCGGGGCCTTGTGTAGAAGATCGATATTACATAGAAGGGCCGACCTACAACTACAAAGGTTGATGTGCCTTCCACATAAGCTCACCAAGTGGCATAGTTTCCACAAGGGAACCATGTGGGGTGTCACGTGGGAACCACAAAGCAAGTAATATGGCATGGCAAGGCCTAGGTTGTTTGGTCATATATTTTGATATGAAAGTCATATTGAGGAAAGTTTATATTATTATAAAGGTCTTAATGATATGAATGCAACAATGCTATCCACTTTAAGTTCCAAGTGAGTAAAAAAGAACAAAAAAATATAGATTCCATTTCCATAACTAAACCATGTGGATTGGGTCAACATAGTAACTACCTCCTTATGACCTTAGTGAGGATTGTGTTTAGTAGGGTGTATGTTACAGATTGGTATTAGAGCTTCCAATTTCAACGCTTGGACTAGAAGGGTATCATCACAGAAATAATAAGCGAGGGTTCAACACTAGACTTTGGGAGATCCAGTGAGGCCTCAAAGCCTCATGTCGAGCATTATAAATCTATTTGTTTGCATGTTGATTATGTGTGATACTTGGTATATTTTATTGTGATAATTTCATGTAGAATAGTATTGATGATGATTTATATGACTTACTGACGCTAATATGTTAATCAAGGTGTAATGTTGCAACTAGATATGCACTAATAGTTTTCCATCAACAAGCTAAGGTGATCATATGTCTATTTTTGTATTTGCATTTTCTTAAATATAACAGTTATGTGTGCGTGTGACAACACATAAAAATACAGTAACGTTTAAAGAGAGGAGGAGAGGAATGGTGCATTATATCTATGACCAATCACAACAGGGATATGAAGAAGCAAGGATAGTTGAAGAGTAAAGATCAGTTGAGAAGCGAGGTAGGGTATACTAGACTCCTAATTGGATGGACATGTTGAGAAGCCTGAGAGTAGAAATAAGGAGTCATAAAGCTAACAATGAAAGGCTTGACAATGTGCAAGAAAATCAAGTTGAAGTCAATGTTTTTATATTACAAAAGTTGTAAAACCGATAACGAAAAAGGTATCATGAATTGGAGATCATCTATAAAGACACACAAAGTCCTTTGGGACAACAAGAAAGAACCAATGGGGTGAATGAGAGAAGACCTAGAAAGAGGCACCAGTTGTCTAATGCAGACACCGTGAAAGGGGGCACTCTGTTAAGTAATTCTAAGAAGATGTGAAACACTCACGCCTAGAAATATGAGGACACTCATAGTAGGCCACATTATCATCACTATCATCATCATAATGGGAAGAGAAGAGAAAGAGATAACATACAAAAGGAGTTTAAAAAGGCTAAGCCTCCATCCTTTGATGGTGAAATGAAAAAATTAGAGGATGTTGAAGCCTGTATGCTAGGAATAATGAATTTATTTTGAATCCATAATTACTTATATAACATGAAATAAAAAGTATATAATTTAAGCCTAACAGGAAAGTATAATATATGGTGGGAAGATCTGAAAAATGTAAAGGGAATAAGGGAGGAAGAATTTCCTTGTAAAAAGTTTGAGTATTTTAGGAGCAAGTATCTATCTGAGAAATATTTCGACAATAAGGATAAGGAGTTTTATGAACTCAGACTGGGTCAAATGACAAATGGTGAGTACACCACTAAATTCCTAGAGCTTCTAAGGTATGTTCCCTACCTTAAGGAAGAAAAAACGAAGATTTAGAGGTATATCAATGGACTAACATGATCCATCAAAAAGAGAACTGGATTTGATGAGCCCAAGACACTAGGGTATGTAATCTGTAAATTGAAACATTTCTTTGAGTAGTCTAGGTGTAGGTCTGAGTATAAATCAGATTGGAAAAACAAAAAAAGTTCCAAGTTCAAAGGAAAAGTGAAAACGAAAACCAAGGGAATGAGTGTGACCCCTATTAACCAAGAAAATGAGTAGAGGTCCAATGCTGCAAGTAGGGGGAATTCTACCCAAGATGAAATAAAAGGTTATGGGAAGGGTCCATATAAGTGTTATAAGTAGGATTTTCCATTGAATTAGTGCCAGGAGTAGTTCCAACATCCAAAGCTCCGTATAGAATGAGCACTCCAGAATTAGTTGAGATGAAGCTGCAACTCAAGGAGAAGCTAGATAAAGGATACATAAGGCCAAGTGTGTCCCCATGGGGAGCACCAGTTCTCTTTTTTAAGAATAAGGATGAAACACTCAGGTTGTGCATTAATTAATGGTAGCTACATAAGGTGACCATTGAGAATAAGTATCCATTGCCATGGATTAATGATTTATTCAATTAGTTAAGAGGGGAAGTAGTCTTCTAAAATATTGATCTGAGATCAAGCTATCATCATGTGTGTATAAAATATGAGGACACCCATAAAAAATCCTTCATAATGAAGTATGGGAATTATGAGCTTGTGGTAGTGCCATTTGGGCTTACCAATGCACATGAAAATTTTATGTGCCTCTTGAATAGCATGTTGTGCCCCTAATTGGATAAGTTTTTTATTATCTTTTTTTATGCCATTTTGGTATATTTAGAGACCAAGGAGGAGCACAAAGAGAATTTGATTGTAGTACTACAATTTTTAAGAGAGCATAAGCTTTATGAAAATCTTAGTAAGTGAAATTTATTTTAGTCACAAATATGTTAGTTGGGACACATTGTCTTACGGGATTGAGTAGTAGTGGATCTATAAAAAGTTTAGGCTATCATGGAATGGAAAACACCTAAAAATGTGGTTGAAGATATGTCCTACATGAGACTAACAAGGCATTAATGAAGATTTATTAAAAATTTCTCAAATATTGGTTGGCTAATTATTGCTCTATAAAAGAAAGGGAAGATGCTCAAATGGATAGTTGATTATGTTACAAGCTTCAATCAACTTAGGTAGTTGTTGACCAATGCACCAATGTTAAGAATATCAGATCCTAAAAATGATTTCACTGTATGCATAGATTCCTGCAAGGAGGGACTTAGTGGAGTCCTAATGTAGGAAGGTCAAGTAGTATGATACGAATCCTTAAAGTTAAATTAGCATGAGAATAATTATGTAACTCAAGATGTGGAATTGGTTGTCATCATACATGTCTTAAAAATGTGGAGACACCACCTTCTTTGTAGAAAACCCACTTTAATGGTTGATCATGGAGGACTGAAGTATTTATATGAACAACGCAAGTTAAATGCGAGGAAAACTAGATGGTTAGCCACGGTACATGAATTTGAATTTGAAATACAAGGAAAGGATAATAGAGTAGTTGAAGCACTGATCAGGAGGGTGTAATTAAACTATTTAGTAGCCATAAGGTCCCACATAACATAACTAATCTTGAAGAAAATATAAAAAAAAGTCGAGAAATGAGATGAAAAGTATCAACAATTAAAAAATAATCTACGACAAATATCCTAAGGAATTTAACATAAGGACTACTACCTTATATAAATAGGGTTGAATAAATTCAAAAGAAGAATTTATGTACCAAATAACATTGAATTGAAGAAAATCATAGTAAGGGAGTTTCATTCCATGCTGTATTCTCTCCACCCAGGTTACCAAAATATGTTGACAACCATCAAGAAAATTTATTTTTGGCTTGATTTAAAAGGGGAGGTGGAAGATTTTATCTCCAAATGCTTAAAGTTCCAATAGGTGAAGATTGAGTGCAAGAACCAAACTAGCTTATTGTAGCCTACTCCCATTTCGAAATGGAAGTGGGAAGTGATTTCCGTGGATTTTATTACAAGGATTCCAAGGACTCCAAAACAACATGATGAAATCATGGTAATGGTTGACAAGTTGAGAAAGGTGGCCCACATCATGGTTTTTAAATGTACAAATTCAGCTATTGAGGTGGCATAAATTTTCATAAATAAAATGGTAAGACTGCATGGAGCTCCCAAGAAAATTATCTCCGATAGAGACGCCAAATTCACTTCAAAATTTTGGAGAGAATTATTTTCAAGTTTGGGAACAAAGTTAGCATTTAGCACAACATACCATCCTTAGTTCGATGGGAAAATAGAGAGCATAAACAAATTTATTGAAGAAATTCTAAGAATGTAAGTAATTCCCCAGCCAGGGAATTAGGAAGAGTAACTTCCACTCGCGGAATTCATAGACAGTGATGGGTATCAAGAATCACTTAAAATTATCCTATTTGAAGCACTCTATGAGAGGAGTTGTAACACTAATATTAGCTAGAGTGATCCAGTGAATAGGGTCCTTATTGGGCCTAATATGTTGAATTAAATGGAATATAAAATGCAAGATATTAAGTGGAACTTAAATGTGGCACAAGACAAGAAGAATAGCTATGTGAACCAGCATGGATTTCATAAAGAGTTTCAATTTGGGGAACATGTTTTCCTCTGAGTTAGACCTAGTATGTTAGGAAGAGGAGTACGTAAATGGGGAGAAAAGAAAAACTTGGGGGGGCACTCCTGAATCACTCTCATGTAGAGGCAGTGGAAGAGGGAACACATGCACATATGCAACAAGAAAAAACTATCTCATGCATATGCATAAGAGGAGAGTTAGCATAGCAACAATCCAAAAACACATAATTATCAAGCTCTAAAGAAGGTGAGCCAACTGTTTAACCATCAAAGAGGCTTGTTGGGGGAAAAACATTATGGAGAGTAGTGGCTTTCCTGAAGGTTGAAGAACCTTGAAATCTTGGAGATTGATAATCCACTACCTAGGAGAAAGCACCCAAGTACTTGGGGAGATGATGAACCACCAGGTGATGAAAACGTTGATGTATTCTCTCATTGATGAATTATCTAGTAAAATTTCTTCTAAAATCCTATATTAACTTATCCACTGATAAATATTCCTTAATGTGGAATCCCTTCTCCTGAATGTGAGCTAAAAACTCTTTCCACTGTGGTATCTTAGTATGAATGTGGTTATTCCTAAAAATACTTAATGATAGCATGTGTAGTTGGTGGACGAAGGTAGTGTGGCCTTGTGACATCCTATTTTAGCTGATTCGTTGGTTGAATTTCCTCTTAAGAAGCACTCCACCTCTATCACTTGAATCTGGATCGGGGGTGACAACTACAAGTAACTAATGTTGTAGCTTGTCTATGGTTGGGTGGAGAGTTAGAGTCCCACTCTCAATTCCTAGAAATTTTATAAGATAAGTTCACTCTTTTGTTTTATGCATTTATAATTACTGCAGAATCGTGAAGTTCAACCTAACCAGGGGGTTGCATAATGAAGGTCTCGAGCCTAGGTGATTTCTCAGGAAATCGAGAAAAATATTATAAGTATAATAGTCCACTAAAAATAATGAAACTATATTGTAGGACCCGCCAAGTCGAGGATTGGGTGATTTGGTTAGAATGCAGAGCTTGGGTAAGTTCAAATTTGACTAATTTTTGTGCCTGAGTAATGTTGGGATGACTTCCAAGTCGAGGGTTGGGATGTTGGGCTAGTCGAGTCGGGGCCTTTTGTAGTGGCTCACTTTTGGTGTGGAAGGTTCGACCTCTAATTACAAAGGCTAATGTGTCTTCCATGCAATCTCACCAAGTGGCATAGTGGTCATGTGGGCACCACATTCGGTGTCACGTGGCTACCACATGGTAAGAAATATGGCATGGAAAGGCCTAGTTTTTTTGGTCATATCTTTCAATCCATTAGTTTAATTGAGTAAAATTTTATATCATTGAAAATATCTCAATGAGATGAACACAACAATGAAATCCATTTTAATTTCTGATTGAGTCGAAAAAACAAAAAAATAGACCTTGTTTCCATAAATGAACCACGTGGATTAGGTCAGCATAGTAACTACCTCCTTTTGACCTTAGTGATGATTGGGTTAGTAGGTGGTATGTTGCAAAATCTCCACAAATTTGTAAGGGTCTTAGGTGGTGGCCAATCACATGGCTTATATCTTCTCCTCATGTACCTGCATACCCTATGCATTGATCACATGGCCTAAATATGGAAATTATTTCATATAAAATTCACATTTTGACTCCTTGGAATATAAATATTGCTCCCCATAATACCAAGTATCTCATTTAGATGTCTTAATTGTTGAGATTGCAACAAGATGATGAGCCTAGTGGAAAGAAGTCGCCTTCACTAAGTGGGCCCACAAGCTATTTTTGGCGCAAAGTCTATTTTTAGACATATGGATCATGTTCTATGAGTTGCAGGATGCTATTTGTGGATGGTTGGTCAAGTCGGGAAAAATATATGGACTTCTATTTTTAGACATATTGGGCGGAATCTATTTTTAGATTGCCAATCTAAAAATAGATATGTCGAATATTATTAGCTCTTAATAATATTTGGACTATAAACATTGTCTTATTCTCTTGGAGCACTTCAGTTAAGTGCATAGATGTGGCACAGCAGCTGAAAGAAGGAATTATGCTATTCCTGAGGGTTAAGTGGAGCTATTGCATGGATACTTCAGTTAGAACTCATGTGACAGAGTTTGGGGGAGTTGATCGAAGAGTTAATGGAGTTGTGTTCAGTTTAACTAATCTAAACATAGTTGAACTAGTTGTATTTAGTATAACTGATTAATACACTAGTGAAGAGTGGTTTGAATTAATTATTAATTAATTCACTAATTATAAACTCATTAATCAACTAAATAATACATCAGTTAACTTCAGTGCATTGACAGTTTCAGTGGAGACTAGTGAGGAGATAGGTGAAAGAGCAGTGTGATTATCAGTTGTGACTATACAGTTGCATGTTTGCAACAACCAATGATTGGAGAAGCCAATGAGGATTGCGCAGTACAAGATAGGTGGTTCAAAGTTATTTATGAGCCATTCTACAACATTGATTACGCAATAGAGGCAGGCTATTAGGTGGCAGAGATTGGAGCATGTGTTTTGCTAGATCTACCTTGATTAGTGTGTAGCAATTCGAGGTTGTGCTGAGAGCTTGTGAGGAGCTTTGTACAATGATTGTTACATGATCTCTATGACATATAATATACAGATAGTTGGGGTTTTCAGCTTTAATATTTCCCATGAAATATTGTGTTCATATGTGTGATTATTTATGGTTTTAATGTGCGCATGTAATTGTTTTTATTTCCACATGTAATGATCAATGGTAGAAGAGATTCTGTATTGTGCATGAAGTTAAAATAGTGTGTGATCAGGAGAATCTTGGTGGATAACATATCAGTTATTAAAATTTCTACATGGTATCAGAGTGATATTGATCATTGGAGCAATTGCAAAACATTGAAGCGGTTGAGTTTTGTGCTGGTGGAATTCGAATTTGCAGTAGTATTTTCTTGGTGTCGAAGTTGAGATGTCTTTCAACAGATTGCAATTGGAGTATGCCCTTGAGGGTAGATCGAATTATATTGCATGGAAGGACAGGATGGAGGCGGTGTTGGATCACAATGGGTTGAAGGAGTTCATAGATGCAGAAATTCCAAAACCTACTTCTAGTGATGCTGCCATACTTGACGCATGGCAAAAGAAGACAACAAAGTGTCAAAGGATTCTGTTGGAAGGTGTGAAGGATCACATAGTATCCAACCTTCATGGTAAGGCTTCTCCATTCTTGATGTGGAAAGCTTTGACATATTTATTTCAAAGCAAGAGCGACCAGAGGAAGTTGGCGCTCAAGGATAAACTTAGAAACATAAAAATGGAGAAAGGCGACAGTATGCCCAAGTACCTCACGAAGTTTTTCCAATGCAGGATGAGCTGGGAAGTGTGGGGGTGACTATTGATTACGAGGACTTGGTGAGCTTGGCTCTCCTTGGGCTTTCGAAGAGTTGGCATTCCTATCAGGACTCTGTCAATGGTCGGGAGAAATTGCCAGGATGGGAGCGACTTTGGTTGGATCTTGTGCAAGAGGAGATAAGGTGAAGTACCAGGGATGGATCTTCATCAAATAAATTTGATGAAGAAAATTGTGCTTTGGCTACCAAAGAAAAGAAGGGGAAGAGAAAGAAGCATGCTTCTCAATCCGGTGCGAAAGGCAAGAATCAGGACATGTCCAAGGTGAAGTGCTTTCACTGTCACCAACACGGACATTACGCCACTAGTTGTCCATAGAAAAAGAAAAATAAGCAGGTTGTTGGATCTGCAGCTGGAGAGGCCTTAGCCTCGCAGTTTGAGCTGGATTTTTCGCTAATCACATTCTTGGTCTCAAGTGTGATGGGTTCAGTGTGGTTTCTTGACAGTGGTGCATCTTTTCACATGACAGGAGATCGAGATTTGTTTACTGATCTAGATGAGAAAGATCTTGGAGTGAACATCAATATGGGCGATGATGGTAGATACAGTGCGACTGGTCTCGGTACCATTTCTTTTGAGAGGGAGTCTGGTAAACCCTTCGTATTGAAGGAAGTGATGCATGTTCCAGGATTGAAGAAGAATCTTATCTCTGTGGCGATGTTAGAAGATAAGGGACATGATGTCCTATTTAGCGAGGGAAAGGCTTTCCTGCACAGTAAGGAAATTGGTGAGACCCGGAGGATAGGGGTTAGAGTTAAGAACCTTTATCAATTGCAGGTAGATGGATGTGCAGCAATGGCAGGCAAGGAAGAAGGAGTGGTGAGCTGGGATGATGGCGAGTTGTGGCACCGGAGATTGGGCCACCTTCACCATGGAGCTTAGAAGATAATGCAGCAAATTTCTACTAGGCTTCCTAAGGGTACTCTTGCGCAGTCAGATCAGTGCAAGGGATGTACCTTGGGAAAATTTGTGAAAGCCACCTTTCACGAGAAGGATAGTCACGCACGACAATCCTTGAGAGAATTCACACAGACGTGTGTGGACCTTTCTCAGTAGCTTCGACAACAAAGCACAGGTACTATGTGATATTTGTTGATGATTTTTCTCGTAAGTGCTGGATCTTCTTCATGCAGAAGAAGAGAGAGACATACTCAAAGTTCTGTGAGTTCAAGGCACTCGTTGAGAAAGAATCAGGGAAGCAGGTGAAGGCTCTTAGGAGCAACAATGGTGGTGAATTCATCTCTGGCGAATTCAAGGACTTTTGCAGCGTAGAAGGAATTCGAAGAGAGCTCATAGCACCTCATAACCCACAGCAGAATGGGGTTGCTGAGCGGAAGAATAGAATGATTGTGGGTGCTGCACGGGTGATGTTGCATGATCAGGGCCTTCCCATACACTTGTGGGCTGAGGCATGCAATACTATAGTATATGTGCAGAACCATTGTCCTCACAGGATACTTGGAATGAGTACACCTGAGGAGGAGTTTTCTGGTAAGAGGCATGATATTTCCCATTTGAGGATTTTTGGTTCACCTGTTTACATTCATGTGATGAAGGATGCCAGGAAGAAGCTGGAGACGACTACATAGGTTGTGATATTTGTGGGGTACACTGATACACCCCACAACTATCGTGTGTATTTTCTAGACAGTCGCAAGACTGTTGTGCAACGGGATATCAAATTTCATGAGGAGAAAGCCATGAAGTGTTTGCTTGAGAGGGGGCCACACTTGCATGCAGATGAGGAGCTATTAGTTCCTAAGGATGAGTCTCTGGATGTGGATCAGCCACAAGAGGAGGTTCATGGAGTGAAAGATACCACTCATGCAGTGCCAACCATCAGAGGGCAGAAGCGCACTATAGAAGCTGAGCGACTGGCTCAAGATGCAGAGAAGGTTATAGGAGCACCTACATCACAGTGCAGATAGAGATAGTCACCTGATCGGTATACTGGATACATGGCTCTTATGAGCAAGTGTATCATGACAGAGCCATCCTCTTTCGAGGAAGCTGTGGAGGATCCTGCATGGGTAGATGCCATGGTGGAAGAGTATGATTCAATTGTTAGAAACAGTGGATGGGAGATTGTCCCAAGGCCAGAAGGGAAATCAGTGGTGGGTTCGAGATGGATCTACAAAGTGAAGCAGGAAGTTGACGGGAGTGTGGAGAAGTACAAGGCAATATTTTTTTCTCGAGGCTTCTCACAGATTGAGGGGATCGATTATGAGGAAACCTTTGCACCTGTCGCAAGGTATTCTTCCATACGGACGATTCTTGCTCTCCCAGCGCAGATGGGGTGGCACATTCATCAGATGGACATGAAGACTACATTCCGCAACAGGGTGATTGAGGAGGAGGTGTACATAGAGCAGCCCAAAGGTTTCAAGATCTTCAGTAGTGATTTGCATGTGTGCAGACTCAAGAGAGTGTTGTATGGGTTGAAACAAGCACCTTGTGCTTGGTACACATGGATAGACAACTATTTCACAGAACTTGGATTCTCCAAGAGTGAGGCGGATCTGAACCTATACCAGATTGTGGTGGAGGGTAAGTTGCTGATCATTGTACTTTATGTAGATGATTTGATTTTGACAAGTGATGAACTGTTGATACACTCATGCAAGGCTGATCTTGCCAAGGAGTTTGAGATGAAGGACTTGGGCCTCCTTCATTATTTCCTGGGATTGGAAATTTGGCAGCGCAGTGATGGACTGTTTGTTTCTCAAGGCAAGTATGCCCAAGAGATACTAGAGAAGTTAAACATGCATGGCTGCAAGCCTGTTGATACTCCTCTTCCTGGTGGATGGAGGAAGGAGGATGCTACTTTGGCGGAGGTAGTGGATGCCACTGTTTATCGACAGTTGGTGGGGTCACTTATGTATCTGGTCAATACACGACCCGACATATGCTATGCTGTTAACTAGCTTTCACAAGCTATGGTTAAGCCTACCAAGCTCTTTTGGAAGGCAGGCAAGAATGTATTGAGATATCTCAGAGGCACATCGGGATATGGATCATGGTACAGACAGGAGGATGAGTTGAGGCGGCATGGATTCACGGATCGGTATCATCATATCAGAGACTGTGTGCAGCGGAAGATCATGTTACTTTCATATATTCCCATGGAGGATCAAGATGCTGATATCTTGACGAAGGCACTCACCAAGGGAAAATTCGAATACCATAGAGGTAGGATAGGGGTGGCAGATAATCCTTATCTTGTTGAGAGGGAGTGTTGAGATTGCAACAAGATGATGAGCTTAGTGGAAAGAAGTTGCCTTCACTAAGTGGGCCCGCAGGCTATTTTTGGCGCAAAGTCTATTTTTAGACATATAGATCATGTTCTATGAGTTGCAGGATGCTATTTGTGGATGGTTGGTCAAGTCGGAAAAAATAGATGGACTTCTATTTTTAGACATATTGGGCGGAATCTATTTTTAGATTGCCAGTCTAAAAATAGATATGTCGAATATTATTAGCTCTCAATAATATTTGGACTATAAACATTATCTTATTCTCTTGGAGCACTTCAGTTAAGTGCACAGATGTGGCACAGGAGCTGACAGAAGGAATTACGCTATTCCTGAGGGTTAAGTGGAGCTACTGCATGGATACTTTAGTTAGAACTCATGTGACAGAGTTTGGTGGAGTTGATTGAGGAGTTAATGGAGTTGTGTTCAGTTTAACTAATCTAAACATAGTTGAGCTAGTTGTATTTAGTCTAACTGATTAATACACTAGTGAAGAGTGGTGTGAATTAATTATTAATTAATTCAATAATTATAAACTCATTAATCAACTAAAGAATACATCAGTTAACTTTAGTGCATGGACAGTTTCAGTGGAGACCAGTGAAGAGATAGGTGAAAGAGCAGTGTGACTATCAGTTGTGACTATACTGTTGCATGATTTGCAACAACCAGTGATTGGAGAAGCCAATGAGGATTGCGCAGTACAAGCCAGGTGGTTCGAAGTTATTTATGAGCCATTCTATAGCATTGATTACGCAATAGAGGCAGGCTATCAGGTGGCAGAGATTGGAGCATGTGTTTTGCTAGATCTAGCTTGATTAGTGTGTAGCAATTGGAGATTGTACTGAGAGCTTGTGAGGAGCTTTGTATGATGATTGTTACATGATATCTATGAAATATAATATACAGATAGTTGGGGGTTTTCAGCTTTAAGCTTTCCCATAAAATACTGTGTTCATATGTGTGATTGTTTATGGTTTTAATGTGCGCATGCGATTGTTTTTATTTCCGCAATTAATGATCAATGGTAGAAGAGATTCTGTATTGTGCATGAAGATAAAATAGTGTGTGATCAGGAGAATATCGGTGGATAACATATCGGGGCTTATTCAAATTTCATTAATTGATCCTCCCATGTCCTATTATATTAGGATATCTTCAAATAACACTGATATAAACTTTCACAATTTCTTGTTAAATATGTGGTTCATGCACAAATAAAAAGTTGTAGGTGCATTGGTGAACCCAAATGGAATGAATAAGAACTCGCATCTCCCATAATGACACCTAAAATAAGTCCTGTGAAAATCATTTGATCCAGGTGGATATCGGTGGCCACCCACCTATTCCACTTGGCCCCCCACCATTGTCTCTTTCAGTTTTTCAGTTTCGGCATAACTTACTATTTTTAGCAGTTTTTCGGGTCCTGAACTTCCGAAGCTGTTTTGAGGCCCTAAACGACGTTTTTGGGTATCGTTTTACCAATGAATTGGATCATCCAATTCGTCCTGACAGTTGTAGTCCTCGGATAGAGCTTTCTAATGATGTATCATGTGCGTCAAACAGAGATAGTATGCCAAAGTTGCGTCCCTGGGAAGTTGAAACACCTTCAATTGTCCCAAACTGGGCCCATGCCTTGCGCTTTCATCTTTAGGGAATAGTTTTGCATGTTTAGGTCTCAATATTATAATTAAATAAGTATCTGCCTAATATTGAGGTGCAAGCTGCAGGTCTCAGAAAGCCACCACATCTCTTCTCGTAGATTCGCTCTCGCAAGACCCTAGCTATTTTATTTCCATTATGTCTGTAAGCATCTTTCTGTTATTTGATATTAATGAAATGAAGTGTTATTTCCGCTGCATCTCTGTATTTATGGTTATGTGTTTATTCTGTTGCGTTCCTGCATAAATCCGGATCATCATTCTCTCTAACCATCATTTAGTGATATCTAGATCAAATATCAATCTTCAACAAGTATTATCCCCCATGTAACTAATCTAGAAAATCGTCGATCCTTGAATTAGGGTGCCTGCTTTTTATTTTCTTCTTTTTCAAATCCTAATATTTAATAAACATCCTCATGTTTCCATCCTTCTTATTAACCAAAAATACTAATGAAGGGAATGGAATGGAGTTGGTTCTAATATGTCCCATTACTAACAATTCCATGAATGTTTTCTCTATCTCATCTTTGAAAAAAAATAGGTGTATTTATGGAGTAGTTATGATGGGTTTGGCCCCTTCTTATAACTCAAAAGTGCGCTCAAATCCACTATTTGGAGGCCTCCCTTGAGGCATCTCTCCAAAAAATTGATCATGTTTTATCATCAGTGACTAAATGTCTTCATGATAACGTTGGTTGATTTATGAGGGTTTTGTGCAATAATCAATCACTTTGTGTTCCCAAAAGATGTCATGATTATTGAATATGCTTTCCTTATGCTTGGATTTTACAAATGTTTGACGTTGCGATTAACACCCTCCAAAGTTTTTCCTACACTTAAATTTTGGAACCTACTAAGGATATTGCAATATTTTTCCCATCGACACTTCATTGTACACTGATGTTTTGAAAAGTGTTAAAGTATTCTTCTTAGTTTCTAAGTGTTAATTTCACTTGCTCATAAATTTTCATCCTTTGATGAATTCACAAGGACACCTATCTTCTGCAAGCTTAAGATAGATAATGCATAGTTCTTGAGAGTAATGCTTGCACAATATCTAGAAATAGCTTTTTTAATGCTCAGTTACAGAGCTTGTGAAATCACAGTTGTCAATGACAACTTAGACCATAAGGACAGTACAATGTGTATCCTATGTTGATAGTCAATGTGCCACATCTCTCAATAGTCTCTCTCTCTCTTCGGTTTCAATTACACTTATATTCAAGTGATTTTTCTCAACTATCTCTTTTGTGCACCTTTGAATTCACAAGTGTCACTTTTACTCTTGCAACTTACTTTTTTTATTTCTTTCACTTCTAAAAGTGGCACTTTTGTGTTCTCTTCACTATAGCTTATGTCTCTTTCACTTTCTTTAGCTTTTGCAAGTGTTGTTTTCACTTTTTCTTAGTGTGACCTTTTGGTAAGGGAAGTGTTGCACCTAATGAAAGGGAGTCATTTGTACATTATTGAAGGATAGTTCTGATGCATTCTCTTGTACAAATGTGTTTTTTCTATCACAGAGACATGCATTAGAATCATTCTCCAAGATTTGAGCATTGTTTCGTTAGAGTCGTCACTTGTGTTGCAAAGTGTATCTCAAGTGTCGCACTTGGGGGTAAATGTTGTTCTGCTTTCGTTTCAATGAGGACATGTTGATTTTGGTTGGTAAATGCTTCATTTTCAACTAGATGATAATCTATAATTGTGTGATCATGCTCAAGTCATGTTCTGGTCCAATCTCTTGCCTCTTGGGTCACACATTTAGTCATTTTCTGAAGATGATCCTTCGCCAATCAACTACCCTCCAGTCTACCTCCCTAAAATACGCATTGTGTAGTCTTAGGACTTAGTCAGTATGTCCTTCCTCTTGGAATGTCACACTGAAAAGTCACTACCTCCAAGGACTGAGGATTTTGCAGTCACAATGTCTAATTAGCTTCCTACCCTTGCACTAGAAAATTTGGCCCAATTTCCGACGACCACTTCGTCGCTATTCCGAAACATAGTTGTCGCAAGAGCGAAAATTCGAGGACGGGAAAAAAGTGGTTTGCCATTACGTCGCAATTCTGGCGCCTTGACAAAGTGTCGCACTACCGACACTTTTTCTGTTGCTTCCAAACAAGCGTCGCTCTTCTAACGTTTTTAAACTGTCGCAATTTTGACGAAATGTGGTCTGACGTTTTTAACGTCGCTCTTCCGACGTTTGTAAACTGTCGCAATTCTGAAGAAATGTGGTTCGACGTTTTGAACGTCTCTCTTCCAACGTTTTTATACCGTCACTCTTCTGATGTTTGTAAACTGTCACAATTCTGATGAAATGTGGTCCAACGTTTTGAACGTCGCTCTTCCAACGTTTTTATACCGTCGCTCTTCTGACGTTTGTAAACTGTCGCAATTCCGACAAAATGTGGTCTGACGTTTTGAACGTCGCTCTTCCGACTTTTTTAGACTGTCGCTCTTTCGACGTTTTTAAGATGTCGCAATTCCGACGCCGTACAAAGGTGTCGCAAGACCGACGCTTTCCAGAAGCGTTGCAATACTGACGCATTCCAAAAGCGTCGCAATACCGATGCTAGGAAGAACTGTCGCAATATCGACGAATGTCACAAGACCGACAAAAATGGAAATCGTTCAAAACGTCGGAAGACCGACGCTTACAAAGCTTCGGTATACCGACGACAAGTTTAATTTAAAAAAAAAAAAATGAAACTTTAAAACAGGACAGTAAATCTCTAATATTTGTTATGAATTGTGGGTGTTCCAATTGTTATGAACATAATTCAACCGTGAAATATTAATACAATAAACCACCCTATAGTGCTTCGACTATAAACAATCATATAAACATGGCTTTGTATTTCAAAAAACAGGTTTAAAATAGAAACAGGGAATTTTTTTTTTTTTTTTTAAGTAAGGTTAATCTATTAACAGTGGGAATAAAATTACAGCATGACCAAAGTCAAAAACATTGCCCAGAATTATGGAAAATTTGTCAAAAAATCAAAAAATAAGACTGCCCTCATATGGGGAAACCAGTCTTGAACGTTTTTCAGGTCGTTGCATTGCCCACGCAGGGGAACCATCGTTTGATATATTTGAAGATTACAGTGTTTACAGAATTCAAAAATAAAATAGATGTCTAGCACAGTAATATAAGCAAAAACATGCCCAATTAAGTGGGCCGCAAAGCAAGAAAACAAAACCAAAGAGAAGCAGCTCCTCATCTGGTGGTTCTTCGACAATTCGACACCATCCTTCGGCAAACATAAAAATGAAACTTTAAAATAGGACAGTAAATCTCCAATATTTGTTATGAATTTTGGGTGTTCCAATTGTTATGAACATAATTCGACCGTGAAATATTAATATAATAAACCACCCCGTAGCGCTTCGACTATAAACAATCATATAAACATGGCTTTGTATTTCAAAAAACAAGTTTCAAATAGAAACAGGGCAAATTTTTTTTTTTCTAAGTAAGGTTAATCTATTAACAGTGGGAATAAAATTACAGCATGACCAAAGTCAAAAACATTGCCCAGACTTATGGAAAATTTGTCAAAAAATCAAAAAAAGAGACTGCCCTCATACGGGGAAACCAGTCTTGAACGTTTTTCAGGTCATTGCATTGCCCACGCAGGGGAACCATTGTTTGATATCTTTGATGATTACAATGTTTACAGAATTCAAAAATAAAACAGAGGTCCAGCACAGTAATATAAGAAAAAACATGCCCAATTAAGTGGGCCGCGAAGCAAGAAAACCAAACCAAAGAGAAGCAGTTACTCATCCGGTGGTTCTTCGACAATTTGGCACCATACTTTGGAAAACATGTCACTGTCCATGGCGGGAGCAACTTCAGACATAGAAGGTCTAGGATCTCCAAGCACTATCTCCACATCATGAGCCCTACGAACCTGAGCATCTAGTTCCTGCACATTCACGCCACCGCTCCCCTCCTGAAGGCCCGAAAGCTGGGCTTTTTCTAAGCTCAGACCTGCCGGACGGGTGCATTGTTCCTCCACTTGGGCCTCTTCACGGAAAACCATGGTGATTGAAGCTGTGATTCATGGGTGGTTCAGAGAGAAATTAAAGTAAAAAAGCGCAGTGCGTGTCGTGGGAGAAGGTGAAGCGGTGGAGAAATGAGGAGCAGGGGAGCCCATACAGTGGCCAGATCCTAAAACCTGACCCCGCCCACTTCTAGTGTTTGGATAGTGGCCTACGTAATAATCACTGGAGTGGGAAGACGACTTAGTTGAGGGGCTGGAGGGAGTGCGTAGGGGTTGGCCTCTGGTGCTACCCCTGCGGCAACACATCCTTTAACGTAGGCGAGGCATGGGTGCAATCTCAGCAGTGGGCACAAGACGAGATGGAGAAGCAGGATTCCAAGAAACCGAGGAAGACAAACACAGACCAGACCGAGAGAAATGAATATTTGCACCAAGGTCTAAGCAGCAGTTCAGCTGGCTTCTCCTTCCCGTCATAGTGAGCAGGTAGTGTAACCCAACAACCGGAGAGCATCTGCAATTCAAAGGTTGTGGCTCGTCTGAGAAACCATAGCGAAACACCATTTTATTGACCCGACTGTAATGGCATCGAAGAACGCCTGTCATAAATCTCTCATTAATGAGAGCTGAAGGCCAGAGCATATTTGAGCATGCAGAATCGCTAACAGGAGTGGAGGTCTGATCTTGAACAACGTTAAAACTTAATGCGATTGATTGAACAACGTTAAAAATTAATGCGATTGATATGACAAGCCAGAGGAGGACACGTGGTAGAAATTCATTGGAGCGGATCTTTGTTTGGGCCGCTCGCACAGTGGAAATCTAGACCCAAAAAAGATTAGGGTAAATTTGATAAGAAATTCGCGTCACAGCTCTCTCTCCGTACGCCAGCCCAAATTCGGACCCGAAAAATATTATGGCGGAATTCATTTGGTTTTCACGTCACAAAATTGGCCGACATCAGTAGGCTATTTTGGAACACGAATTTGGTTTGAATTATGGTTTATTGCCATTTGAAGTCCGGCGGGCTCCACGGCTAAAGGGTTCGTTTAAAGTTTTGACAAAGGTTTTGTTATATGTTTTATATAACGTGCGGCGGAATAGTTTTATTGTTTGTTAAGGTCCCACACTGGTTTTGGTAATATTTTATTTTAAATGCGACGTATATATGTTTTATATATATATTTCATATATATATTAAAACATTTATAAATTGTGGATCCCAAGAGCATTTTAATAGATTTGTTATTTGCATATTTTTGTTATGTTTTTAATATATGTGTTGCATATAAAAGAAAAGGGCTGTGAGCCTGTTTTGGAATGTAGTTGTAAAGTTTATTATTACACACAATAGTAGTGTAAGTGTTTTGACGAGAAGAGCAGTGCGTAGTTTTAGAGACAGAGAAGAATTTTGAGTGCACTGCGTTTTGCAGCAGTCACATTTTGTGATCCCTCTCAGTAAGGAAAAATTTGTAATAGTTTTTTTTTTTAAGGAATAGAAATTTTTCAAAGTGTTGAACTCTGTTTCCAGTGAAGAAATTTCAATATTTTCTTTGTGCTAGAAGAGGAGAGTATTACTCTCTCCATTGTTATTCTAGAATTTTCAAATATTCCAACACATGGCTATAAATGAAGAAGATTGCTATGCATCAACATCAAAATGTTTTCAAGTAGGAGCTGCCTAATTTTGTAACAAACTTCTCTCTGGATGTCAAAATTTGCAGACACTGAATATTACTCAGGTGATGCCGGAAATTTCCATTGAATTCCTATAAGAATCTTAGATTTGTGACAGAAATCCTTTTTCTAATATATTAGCTTACTCCTTTTAAGTTTGTCTCATTTAACTAATAAAAAATGTTTCAAGGAGTATAATGAAAACTAGATTATGTGTGAAGCATAAAATAATCATTGATGCTAGAATTGGAAGTTAAGAAGTATAATAAGAAGTAGATACACTTCTCTAAAGCATAATACCATTTTTCTGAAGTATAAGACAATCATTAATGCTAGACTTGGAAATTCAAATAAGATGAGATAAAACAAAGAAAAAGGCATTCCATTACTTGCATGAAATATGAGTACCGCCTTTTACTAGTAAGCTGGGAGCAAGGTCTAGATTTTGACTGGCATCGATTCTTGTGAGCTCAAATTTCACTAAAAACATAGTTTTTTGTATGTTTTTCAGCACATGGTTAAAAATTATAGTGCATCAAAATATATATTGTTGGGCCGAATACATAAGTAATCAAAAATTCTCTTTACCAAGTTATTCGCTTCATCAAAATCCTGATCTTCACATGTGACACTTTTTCTAGGGATAAATATCAAGTGGGTTGTGACATTTTAAAACTTGGTTCGCGGTGAAGTGCCCAAAAGGCAAGTCTATCAAATCATCTGCGACCTGTGTCATTTCATAGTAGCGGATGATTTGATATCATAATGGAGGTGCTCCAATTCAAGCAGTGTAGAAGAGGCAGGAGCCTACAAGGCAGATCCAAACTTTGGAGAAGAGCAAGGCAGATCCTGGGAAGAACGAAGAATTTGGGAATCCGGGATCTCTTCCAGAGGCCATGATACCAAAGGTTTGTCCTGTTTGTAGATCTTTCTCATATACATCCAATATAGCCTTAAATGCCCACATAGATCACTGTCTATCAGGTGATTCAAATGCTAAAAAATCTGGAACAAAGTTTTCCAAGCCTAAAGTGAAGGTGAGAAAAAAACGATCAATCCTAGATATAATTGTTGCGACACCTGTTTTCATGCTAGAGGATTTGGATTACAGTACTAGCAAAGAGAAATCGACCGCTGATGCACATCCATTGCCTTTGGATCAGCTCAATCTCAGAGACACCACCAAGCAGAGGCAACATCAATGCAAAGATCTCAACATTTAAAAATTAATGCAAAGATCTCGCGTAGTGGTAATGCATGTATTTCAAAAGAAACAAATAACAATGCACATTCTAACCCATTCGAATAACCACTGTAGCAAGGGTTTACATCTAATTAGATCCAATCCGTATATCGATGGAAAAAAATTAATATAATTACATTTTCTGTAGCATAGGAAACTTTGCGAAAACAGAAAAGGAATATAAAACGAGGATGTCAAGATGTTTAGATGACTCAGTACAACAATTATTTGTGCTTAGTAGACACAACACTGTATTCTTAATTCATTTTCTATAGAATACTAAATAGATTTGTCCAAAATTTGAGATGAAAATTGTAGTCTCTACTACGTTTGGAAAATTGGAGGTTATAAAAGATAAACTGCGAACATAATTGTACCACTATGATAAGAAGCTGTCAGAAGCATTCCTTCTGCTTCACAAACGTGGAAATACCTTAAGAATGCTTATGGTTGATATAAATATTAGAGCATGGTAGTTAAATGTAGTAGTTATGCTAAAATATTGAATAACAACTTGAGAGTGCTCTTCAGATACTGTACGAATGCACCAAATTAAAGCTGTACCATTACTAAAGATAAATGGCCAAAAATAGTCAATTTTGATATCGTGAAGTTATGTCTTTCTCGGTAGAAAACTAGGGATAGGATGGAAAATATGAGAGAACTAAGTTCCAAGGACTAAAAAAACAAGGCCAACATAGTTCTGCCTTGAATCAGAGACAAAAAAAAGCTGCCCAAAAAAGTGTTTGCCACTGTCATCACCCCGAGGAGCGCAAAGTCAGTTGATGGTGCCAACCATTTGATGAAGCAGAGAGAAGATTCATGGTGCCAATGGTTGTAGCACAGTTTGTTGATGTGAGCCATCACTGTAACAAAGCATATTGATGGTGCCAATTGTCGTAGAAGTCCATTGAGAGTGCAACTAATGTAGTAGAGAAGTTTGAGAGCACCCATTGAAGCTCCTATATATAGCAGAGTCAACATTTTCCTATTGAACAAGTTTGTATAGTCAAAGCCACAACAAGATCAGATAGCCACGATCCTAAATAAGAACTAGAGCCAAAGCTAAGACAAATTCACGTTTAGCAGGACAAGACATCCATAGCAAAGGATCTGACCATAGAACCAGATCATGAGAGATAGCAAGATTCTTGCTTCCACTGTAGAAATGTAGAAATTGTACAAGGGCTTTGCTTCCAGCAGATTTCATTGTGACAGTAATTGTTATGGTGTTGTAAGCGCTCATTAGTAGAATCTTAAAGCCATTCTGGAATTCTTTTAACCTGGAGAGGGTTTTCTCTGGTTATAAATCCTTATGTTCAAATTCCATTATGGATTGGTTGTTTTTGATATTATGTTTTTACCATCCGCAGTTGAATTTTTGCACAGAAAATTATTAGTCTAAAGCGAGCAATTTTGCGATGTTTCTTTTGCTTCCTATTGTTAAGTATTTTGCTCAGAACTCTACTCGTTGTAACAGAGATCTTGGGCATAGAACAGGGGACTTGGGTTTTTTGGAATCAAACTTCAAGTTAAGATGCTCATCTGAAGAATGGCACAGTGAGCCTTAGCATGGAGTTGGGAGTACCAATTTGAAGTGCATGTAGGGCATTGTACAATAGACTAGTTAGATTTCTGGACCCTAATATAAAAGTTTCTTCTTCTTTCAAAACGTGTTTCTCGTTTTCTGTAACCAATGTGGGTCCTGTTCTTGTTTCAATTGGGGATGGATCAAAATTTTTTATTTCTCCAGATGATCACACTCTGGGTAGCCCTGGAGGCTATTTGGGGTGATGATTCATCAGTCCTCAATATTTTATTGCCTACTTGGGGAATATGTGCCCAGTGGAATTACGATACTATTTTGGATGTGAATTCACAGTCTGTCAGAGCTTGATGCCTTCATCTCCGATCATATGCAAGAGGTGCCATAAATCATTCATGTACGTACAAGGAGGGTGAAATATAGGCATTGCAATAAGGAGGTGTTGTT
This sequence comes from Pinus albicaulis, assembly GCA_034641835.2. Lineage (NCBI taxonomy): Eukaryota > Viridiplantae > Streptophyta > Pinopsida > Pinales > Pinaceae > Pinus > Pinus albicaulis. The sequence continues at coordinate 179,675,978 of CM076577.1, forward strand.
GTTGTTTTATGGTAGCCTTCAAATTGTTTACATACAGTTCTATTACCAAGCGCAGTGTTAGGGAAGACAGGACAAATTTAGTTCACATATTATGAAATTGCCATAAATTACCTACAAAAAACAATGATACGAAAACTTTTTTAGATCCCAATTTAGTAATAAATAATTTAACGAGGTAATCCCCTTGTGAAACTGATAGGGAATTTTCTAAGGCTGTGATGATAGAGTCATTGTAATGAACAAGTGCCTAGGTCCATATTACGTCCAAATCTACCAAGCACCAAGATCTATAAAAAAAAATCCACATTATCTGCGAACTAAGAAGAAGAGGCAGAAAATGTATTCTGCTTACCTGTTCGAATAATGGTTGGGGTTTACCACGACAAAAATTTGACAAAGCCCATGTAGCATTTCTTATCATTGAAATTCTGGCACTATCATTCAACTGGGAAAGCACCTACCTCAGAGCTCCATGACTGAGGGAAAGATCCCTAAATGTTGTAGAGGCTCCAGCAATATTTCCCAAAGCCCAAACAGCCTTACACGAACACCAGTTGAACTCGAAGTTGGGTACTAGATTTTTAAATCAAATTCCAAAATTACAGACATATAAAGATAGTTGGGAAGAATAATTTTATGCCTCTAAAATAAACGTGCTACCTATACTCGAACATTATCATTCCCAGAGGTAAGAAGTTCCACAAATATAGGCAGTTCCCCGTAATCAATCACAACCTTTGTATTCTCAGAGGTTCTTGAGACTATATTAGTCAAAGCCAAAGCTGCTTCAAACTGCATTATCAATCACAAGGTATCACCATAAAAGCTATAATTTTAAGATAAAAATTTATCTACCATTGAAACTATAATTTTAAAATAGATACACCTAGTGATATAGACACCTAGTGAGAATAGAGGTTAGGAAATTATAATAAGAATTATTACAAGATATCACTCACAGTGCAGTTGATTGTTCATTGTCTGCTGTAACTATAATTTTAAAGAAGACACACTTAATGATATAGACACCACCAAGTGAGAGCAGAGGTTATGAAATTATAATGAGAATTGTTTCAAGATATCATATTACTCATAGTACAGTTAATTGTTTATTGTTTGGTGTAATAATTGTTTATTATTTATAAACACAATCAAACATATTATGAGGGATGGTGATGAAATTGACAACGGTATCATAACAAACCATAACGGGCACATCCCCTGGCAAGATAGACTCTGAATAAGAAAGAAAGCAAAACAAAGTGATTACTTACAGGATCATAGGCTTCCTGAAGAACAAGATCTAGAGTAGCATCTGTAACCCCTAAAGCAACACCTCTCTCTAAAAGATGAATCACTACATCTTTCATATGTAGTCTAGCAAATTTTCTGAGCTCATCATGAGAAAGAGGATCAAATACAACTATCTCATCAAGTCTATTCAATAGCTCTGGCCTGAAATGTCTTCTAACCTGCAAAAATGTTCAAAGGCATGTCAAGGCACTGCAGCCAACTTTGTGATAAAATTATATGAAAAATATGCATACACAGAGTCCAGGAGAATGAAACGGCAGGTGTATTGGCAGTTGCCGAAATGTAGCAACTAAAACGGCAAGTGTATTGGCAGTTGTGGAAATGCAGCTACTAAAATGGCAGGTCTGTCGACGGTTGCAGGTGTGTGGATTGTTGCTGGTATTTTCAGACCGATTCCATGGAAATATACTAGAAACCAGTGGTATGTCAAACCTAGAAGGTAACCCAAGAGACTGTGACCGTCAAATTAAACAAGTAACAGGTGTCGTGCCTAGATAAGAAGTGTTGACAAAAAAAAATTGATCTCTTTCATAATAGAAGGCCTATCGGCCTAAATATCTAAGACATGTGGCACTCCATGATAAAGACACATGGTGTGTGGATTTGAGTTTTTCAAGTGGTCAAGTGGGCCGAAAATAGGTGAAATGTGGCACCACTCAGAGATTGACATGTGCCAATTGGTACAAGTGGTAGACAATTGGCATGCTCAAACAACGAGGTGATGCAGGAATGACATGAGGGAGAAAATATCAGAAAAGCCCCAAATCTGGAGAACTAAATCTCATCACCAACCCGAGATTGACAACTTTACATGATGTAACCTATGAAATCGTAAATGGAGAAATCATAGTAACAATAAAGTAACCTATGTAACAATAAAGTCGGATTCATCCTAGGAGTGGTAATGGGAGAAATCATAGTGAACAACAAGAAACATGTGGAGTTTCTTACAATCAAATAGATGAAAAAACACATAAAAAAAACCTAGATAATAATCATGAACAAGCTTAATATTGAATTATGAACTGTAAAGGAACTTACAAAATGTGACATTACGAACCTGGTCAAGCGCACAAGAAAAAATATCCTGGACATGACCCTGGTTGACAAGTTGTATTGCTCATGATGCAAGAGGATTTGTACCTGCACTGCCAAGTCAATCAAAATCCATAATTATCTATACAATAAATAAAAGTAATTGATGTAGTATTTTTTACTCTAAGATGCATTCTTATGATAATGTTAGAACATATGTTGAAAATGTCAAAACATACCTGAATAAGCTCCTCTTCGTTTCAAGAACAATTTATTGGAGTCGCATGAACTTGGAACAAGCCTCCCACGATCTGAAAGAGTAGCAACTAAGTCAACGGTGACTTTTTTGTTGCTACGCTGGATCGAGGGAGGTTTGCTCCAAGATTAAATCGCTCCAATAAATTATTCTCTACTAAACAGGGCCAACCACGTGAAGGTGGAAGCTCTTATGGCCCCTCCCCCCCCTCACATCACTCTCAATTCCCCAATACACAATCTATATTTCATTTTTTACTTTCATGAGCATAAAAAAAAATATTCAATAACTAATAAAAAAACAATTCAACAAAAAGTACGCAAGGAAACATTGCAATTAATGCTTGACATAAAAATAGTATGAGAAATGAGTTTTTTATATAACGCAAAAAACGTTCCAAGTATGGTAACGTTTGTCTTATAATAATACAATATTTTACATTATCGAATTTTCTTTTTCTTCTTCCTATTTTTAAAGCTTCTAATTACATCATCAATATCATCATGCTCTGCTCCTGTTTCGTGCCTTTCGACCCGCACTGCTGACCTAGTTGCGTAGTCACGATGTCTGGTCTCATCCAGTGACGGGGCATCGCCTACAAAAACAGATAATATTAAATTTTAATTGTCAGTTTTTAAATATCATTGAACTAGTTAGGTAATATTAATAAAAAAAATTGCAATGAGATTATTTACCTGGTGCACCAGTTGTCGCCATTGGGACTGTTGCCTTGTCTTCCTCTCTGGTGGTAAGATCCTCAAGGGAAACATTCTCTGTCATTTAAACAAAAAACGTTATAAGGACAACCATCAAGGTATAATTAGAAAAAAATATAAGTGGAAATTAATTACCGTCACGGCCCTCACTGATAGTATCATTGTCGGCCTGGTCCCCACTACAATGATCAAGTTGCACGTGAGGAACATCTACATCTGGCTCTACAACTGGGTTATTTTCCTCGTTGGCAGTGTTGTTCCCCTGATTTAAAAAAAGTTGTTAGACATTAAATTTATGGACGAAAACAAAAATATTGAATGGTTAATGTTTTACCTTATCAGGCATTGTAGATCTTGGGACCTTCCCCAAGCTTCTGCGACGTTCAACTACAGCTTGATAGCCAAAACGGAAAGCGATATTTTTATCTTCCTCTGTAGTTATTGTTCCGAAGTCATCACCCTACATTATATATGATTGTGTATTTTTAATCATATCTGATAGGATTACAAAAACGTTGGAAGGCGATACGATTAATTATAAGATGTTTAGCTACTTAATTACAATTCTTGCAGCTAATTTCAAGTAGCCACCCTGGCCGAGCTTGTGATGGCCCTTTTT